>VXBL01008797.1:463939-486701 GCA_013400195.1 Aramus guarauna
GGGGGAGCGCCACGCAGGAACGAGGAAGCGGAGAGGCGCTACGCTGCCCCGCGCGGCCCGGCCTCCCCGAGCCCCAGCCGAGCCCCCGCCGGCAGCGGCACCCACAACCCCGCCGCCCGCCGCTACCGCCGGCCAAACTTTGCCTGCTCCCTCCACCTGCCCATGCCCAGAGCGCCCTGACGTCACCTGCGCACGCAGCCGCGCGCACGCCCCGCCCGCCACAGCGGGGCGCCGCCCGCCGCCATTTTGAGTGTGGCTTTCCTCCATCGCCGCCACACCACCTCCACCGCGGTTTAGTCGGCTGCCGACGACGACCTCGGGGGACGGGCCGGTACGGCAGGTTGCTGAAAGCGGACAGCGGAGGGGGACGCCTTACGGAAGAGAAAGGGAAGGGCGCGGATGCCACACACAAGATGGCGGCTGAACAACTCTTCCCCTCCCTCAGGCAAGAGGCGGGAGCGGCTGCTGGCTTAAGACCCACTGCGGGCTGCGATTGGCTGCCAGCTGCCGAATCCGCAGCTCCTATTGGAGAAGAGGCTGTCAGTCGCGTCTTGTCCTTCTCCAGGGTCCCTTCGCCTGCGGGGCCGCGGGTCGGGGCTGGGAGCGAAGGCCGGGAGCGGAGCGGAGGGGAAGGGGCGGCCGCGCCTGCCGTGAGGGGGATTTAGCGCAGGCCCCGAGCGCAGCGCGCCAGCCGCCCTCCTCCCAGACGTGATGGCAGCTGCCTGCTGCCGCAGCCCTGTGGCCGTCCCCATGGTGTGCCACTGCAACCCACGGGACAGAAGGGTGGAAAGCGATGGCACGGCCTTGCCTGCGTTCGGTCCGGGAGGGAGTTTTTAACGCTGAGCCAACGCGGGCCAAGCCGCTGTCGCCCACCTCCATTTCCCCACCAGCCGCAGCCCTGCAGTGAGCAGGTGTGGAGCCCGGCCCAGGCGCTTTGAGGAACCACATTCCACATTTAAAAATAGTTCCCGGGTTTATGATGGGTATGGAGGGATCAGAAGGGCTGGTTTTCTCTTTGCTGTCTCTGAGGAGGAGCAGTACTCCGGTTCCTCGGCTGCTGGATGCTGCTGCTTGCTCCCCGCTGCAATTTCAAGGTTCAGGGGTATGTCCGACACCCTTCCCCTATGGTTCGTGGCCCACATGTCCACCGCTGGAGCTGTGGTGATCCGCATACCTTCAGAAGTACATCTGGTGGGCAGTGGGGAAAAAAAAGTCAGATGAAAAGGCTGAGGAATACGAGGCTAGCTGGTACCATGGACCTACAAAGGCCGCTGTCTATATATTTAGGTTTAAAGTGTTTGCACTTTGGGGATCTTTTTATTTTTTTTTTTCCCTGACATAAAATAGAACAGTGTGTCTCTATCACCAGGCATGACAGTAAGTATCAGGAGAATTGATTGGGAATTTCTGTGCCGGGTTTCATTCTTCTTTGCCCGTCACTGTTCTGTAGCTTGATGTCAGGCACTACTGTGAGTCAAAGAACATCAGTTATACATATTTTTAGCTTATTAGGACAAATTCCTGAGATGCCTCTGATGAACCGGGCTTTGTGGAGGGCCACTGTACTCTGCCAAACGCATGGTCTGACTCCACTATTTTCACTTGTGCTACCTAACGCAGAACACTAACTCCTTCCTTCTGCTCTTTTTTTGTCCTACAGAAGCGAGAGGCCCACGGGCCCATCTTGCTGCTGTGCAGGCACTCAACAAGGATGGCCTCTGTCATAAGGCAGACCTCCCAACTGAAAAGCTGTTTGGTTTTCCTTGTCTGGGTTAAACGTTCCTTTGCTGAGCAAGTTTTAATATTTGCTAAATACGCTTTAATTACTGCTCGGAACTGTCTCTGTGATCTTTTAACCATGTTATAAAAGGAGTTCATGTAGCAATTAAAAACAAGTTTTACCCCAGAGCATGCACTCGGGTAGCCAGTGTCATATTTCTGATAGCTAACAGCATGTTAAAAATGGATCTGAGCCAGGCATCAACAACACAAAGAGCCTTAGATATGCTTAATTTTACCACAGTGTTTTTAAAGTCAGAACCATATTTTGAATTCTGTTATTTTGGGTTGAAAATCCTCCCGCCTACCCACCCCAAAGGCAATGCTAAAACTCTGTTGATTTAGATCAATGGGGCAGGGTTAGGTCCACAGTGAGCCTTGTTCTTTAAGAATTAGCACAGACTTTGATCGAAATTAAAATGTAAAATGTGCACTGACAAGTTCACCAGTGGCCACATAAGCCTACACAAATGAATGCTGTATTTTAGTTTTCCAGCTCTGCAGTGAAAAATGCATTTCCACATTTTTAACCCAAATCTCTCATTCACATAGAATCTGGGTCCCACAAATTTTGTATTATTTTTTAAATGAACTCAGCATTTTGGGTCCCTCAAAAGTCAGGCACTGCTGTTGCATTCATTCATTTACCGGGTTGTTTCAACCTGAGTCTGATGACAGATGAAAAAATGGAGCTGGCTTCTACAAAGATCTTAATCCTTAGTCTGCTTCAGATCTGCAAGCAGCACCTTCTCCTGGTTCATGGTTAATATTCTGCTTATCCTACTTTTCCTGATTTGCTTTATTTTTTTCTGTCTTGTGTAGGTTGTAAGCTCTTCAGGGCAGAGGCAATGCCTCTATTTATGAAAGATCCTGTGAAGTGGTGCTGATGAATCAAGTGGTTTGTTGTAATAACAAGAGATTTTAGTAGAAATCTGAAGTGGAAAAGAAGTTTTCTGGTGTATCCACCTCCGCTCTGGACCAGGCTTCAGGAGAAACTGAGAAGTGGAAAAACTCCGGACATCTTTCAGGTCAGAAGGCTGAAGTCCGAGAAGAAGTCTCAGAGCTGGGTTTCCCATATTTTTTGACTTCCAGTAAAACACCACCGTGATTAGAGCAGGCAGTGCCCTCCTCCCATCAATTCTGCTGCAGAGTAAAGGCTTTCCTCTGACACCTGCATTCCACTGATGTCCCTGGGGCTCGTGTTCCCTGGCGACCGGCCGGGAGCTTTTGCACAGTGGGCACACAATGCATGTGTTCGCACAAAATGCTCTCATTCTCGTAAGGCACATCGTTTCCTGCCTTTGTGGGTCAATCACTTATTGTTTCAATGAAACTTACTGGCACTGTCCAGCTCTTTGCCTTTTTTTTTTTTTTTCCATTCATGTAATATTGCCTATCATAAAACTGATGTTTAATGCATAGATTGATGTTTCTAACACTCAGCATACAGATGTTACTACCTTTGGTACCTGTAAAGGATCCTTGACAGTGGGTGTATTTTATCATCATCGCCAAGTGTGAACATAAACTAACTTCACTTGCAATGGGGTTGTAGAAAACTAGTCTAAACTCCAGTTTGCTGATTAAGGCACTGCAGATTTCATCTCACTACTGACGTATACACTCAGATACATCATTTTCTTCTTGTTACCCTTAAAGCCGAAGTTGCTCTTTCAGAACAGCCATGCAGAGGCATTTGCTCTCACAGTTCGGTAGTGTTTGGTGCTACGGCATTTGTTGCCATGTTTCTAGTTAAAGGCTTTTTAAAGCATCATAAGCCTTTGACAACAAGCTCTCCGTGACGAGCAGTGTGTCCTCGTGGCCAAGGCGGCCAATGGTGTCCTGGGGTGCATTAAGAAGAGAGTGGCCAGCAGATCAGGGAGGTTATCCTTCCCCTCTACTCTGCCCTGGCAAGGCCACATCTGGACTTCTGTGTTCAGTTGTGGGGTCCCCAGTTCAAGAAAGACAGGAAACTACTGGAGAGAGTCCAGTGGAGGGCTANGCCGTTTGTAAGTGACTGCATTAGCTACCATGATTCTCGCAAACAATAGCAGTTAATGTGCTTATTGAACTGCTTGGTACGGGCATGGTTTGCTAAAGCGAGGGGGAGCCCAACAATGCCTGTCTTATTGCATTCGGAATAGGGCAAGCACGTGTCGGCAAGCAGAATGCCTGACCTTGTTTCACTACAAAATTTGCCCGCTATTTTTTCTTCATGGAAACGCTTCCAGGTATATTGAAGGCACTTTATCAAACAGCAGCTGATTATTTAACAAAGTACAATGCAGTTTCCTCTCCAGCCAACAAAGGTGGCAGGCACTGCAGTTTTTCTCTGGGGATTTCTCCTGGCTGCTTTGCTTTGGGTTTTGAGAAATAAGGCAAGGACCATGCAGTGGAGGAAGGAGCAGTGATTTAAAACCCTCCAGCTGGAGCAAGTTTTTAATCACCGTTGTTTTCAAAACACAAGCCAAATGCCAGTCAGAACTACACCAGCAGGTTTCCCTAAGCGATCCCGTGTCCTACCATGTATCTCCGCCCCGTCATTGAGTGCCGGTGTGCTAAGTCATTTTAAATTCACCTTTGAGGTCACTTTGAAGTCAAGTAGCTGAAGGCCCGGTTTTAACAGGTGAATTCTGGTTCTCACAGTATGTTTATTGAAACCAGCTTTCGCTCTGCAAACACACTTCTTATCCCATCGCCAGGGCCTCTCAGCAGAAACACTGTGCTGTTCTCTTACTTCCTCCACTGAAAATACTCCCCAGATTTTAAGCTCTAGAAAACAATCAAAGAGCTTATGACCAAGTCAAGTTTTTTCTTCTTACTCTTTTCTTCTAAGTTGATGATTTTTTAGTATATAAATTGAAAGCCAGTTAACCCTCTCTGTAACAAATTACAGCTTTGCTGCCTCCTTCAAATCTAATATAAAATCGATGCTAGGTTTAAGAAATAATTATAAAAAGATCTTTATTACCACATGTCTGAACCACAGTTTAATAATCAGCTCTTGCTCTCCTCTGGTTTACAATAACGCTTTCTTCATCCTGCTTTGTCTTCACAGAAGCTCATGAAAGACACTTCACGTGCCCATACCTCTTTTCGCCCTGGGAATGTCACAGCTTCTAAGGACAGAAAGGTTTTCCCACTGCCCTTTTCTGTGGAGGGTAAATCTCCATCATAAAACATTTTCTAAGCAGCTGAGCAGGACAGGGGTGTTGAGAATGTGTTTCTGAACTTTTCCCCTCATTGCTGAAAGTGCAAAACAAGCCTGATGCAAGCATCCAGACCTTGACACGCAAGTGGATACACCTGGTGTGACTCCTCTTTTGCAGCTGATGAAGGGTGGCCAAGGACTGTTGATTCTGTTATGTAAAGCTTTGTGTGTGTATTTAAGACCGTTTTGGACCTTTTATTAGTCAACAAAACTCTTCTAGAAAAATACTCAGTTTGGACAGACCTCCTGACAGAAATCAGCTTAGCAATGCCAGAGAAGACCTCCTCCTTGCCACTTGCTGTTGCAGCAGAGAAGTCCTGAGTGTCCCTGGGCACTTAAATCTCCTCCTGAGAGCTGGCCATGGCAGGGACTGAATACAGAAAGCAGCTTTTTGAAGGAGACGCTGCTGCTCTCAAATGATACCGCATGGATACTGTGTCAGCTGGGAGTGCTTGAACCCAATTTACAGCTGGCAAACTTTGAAGAAATAAAATATCTTTGGTGACATTACAATGAAGCAAGATGAATTTTCTAAAAAGGCAGTGAGAAGAGAAACCCTAGGAATAGAAAGATAGGGTTGAATCAGATTTCATTCACTTCTTGCCATCTGGGAATAAGATTTGTGAGGGAATATTGTTCTTACCCTTATAAACAGCCAGTATCTTCTTGAACCCAGCTAAGCTGAGGCCAGGCAAGGTTTGTGGTTCACATTAGCAGATTCTAATGACATGAGTTTACAATAATAGTCTAATAGTTCAGTGTAACAGTGACTCATAGCTTATTACTATGGCGATAGGAATGTAAAGAGATCTCATTTGAAAAAAAATATCTATTTGGATAGTTCACATCCTTTCCTCCCTACTCATGAATTCCTGTGTCATTGACTGCTGACTGCTAAAAATAGGATCCTTTATGTGTATCTAAAGGGAAGGAAAACCTAGAAGCAGAGAGACGGTAGGAGGGGACCAAGGTCTTTATGTATAGAGCCTTCAGGAAATTTTTGTAATGAAAGCCCTCTGACAGTGCAGGAATGTTTTCAAAAGATGGGAACAATCTAAGTCTAAGAAGGTATTTTGAGGAAGAAAGAGGGGAATTAGTGAACCACACAAACTCCCAGCTTGGGTATTTTGCACCCCGGGGATGGGAAGACTCATCTCTCTATCAGATACAGGACCAAGGTACAGTTTTGTCTTGGAGAAGCTGTCCCGCTTCAGCGGCAGAAGAGGAAGCTTCAGGGCACAGCCTGAGAGCAGCCCCGTGGGCTGACACGGGGCCAAGGAGGAGCCACAAGAGGAGACTCACCAGGAGTCACTTGAAGTCATACAAATCTCTTAAGCGGTATGAAAGGGGAACTGGGAAGACAGTTAAATGGATTACCACCACCACCTCTTTGAAAGAAAAAAAAAAAAAAAGCACATGGCACCTCAGAAACAAACTGCTGAAGTGTGAAATCATGTCGTAGGGAAAGCTGTCGCAGAGAATCAGAAATTGATTTAATAAAGAAAAATTGACAGCTGCATAATCTGTGCAGATTGCTAGCTGAGAGAGATCCACAGCTCCTAAGGGCACCGTCTAGCAAAAGGTGCGGAAAGCAAAATTTCATAGTTGGTAATTCTACGTGTACTGAATGCTTCCTCTTCAATACCAAACAATTAAAATCGATGACAGGATGCTAGGTAACAAAAGAAAATGACTGATCAATATGCATGTCTTGGAGCTGAAGAAAAACCCGTCTGCCGAGAGCAGCATGCTGATGAGGCGAGATTTCTGAGAGCTCAGATAGAAAATCTTAAAAGCTTCCCTTCCCAATGCTCGATAAAACAATGCAGCCAAGCAGATGCCAGACGCAGCGCTAGGAGAGGTTAAGTCACCAAGGAGGCTAAAGAATAACTATTAGGAGAAAGAAGGAATATTCCGTTTTAGACTAAATAGCTTTACAGTAAAAACCCGTGATGCTTCTTATTTGCCTTTCTTTCTAAAGATCTCTAAAGCCTTTTCCTGCTATTGAAAAATTGTGTTCTCTGCACACCCGTATGAGGTTTTAGAGATACTGAGACACTGACATTTGAAGGCCAATGCCCATTTTAGTCCTCGGCTCAAATTATGCTCAGTCTCATTTCCACGTATATTTCAGTTGGGAATGTCTGCCGAGTGCTGCCAAAAATCAAACACTAAATCTTCCACAATTCAGTAGTTTCAGATCAGTCACCCAGATCTCTGAACACTTCTGAAGATGTTGCTGTAAAGCAGTCCACAGGGTCCACCGTGGCCCCAGCAGGACAGGGAATGGCGTGCGGACCTTTGGGTTCACTTGCTCAGCTTTCCCATCCTGAATGGTATTTTTTTGTTTCTGAGGCAACGGATCGTAAACCAGCACATAAGCAGTTAAGCACCTTAGGACTTGTGGCTCTTATATTTAGTTCTGCTGACACAAACAGAAGACAAACACAGCTGAAGATTAGAGCCAGAAAAATCCTGAAAAAAACTTTGTGAAAGTTCACTTCATCGTAACCCTCACGTTTGCCTGAACATATTCCCGTGAGTCCATCCTTTTCCTAACTTAGCATCCTAAACAGTGGCTAGAGACCCGTTTCATCACCTCGTGAGTTTGATTTCATTAACTAACCAGGCAAGATTCATAGCATTGAGCCCTCACGTTCCCACTGGGCTTGGAGCGAGGGTTCTCCTCCTCCTGGCCCTGCACCGTCTCACCTGCTGCCTCATCTGCAGAGCCCTCCTGCTCCCTCTGCGCAGGTGAAAGGAGCAGCTGTCCACTTTACCAGCCAGCAGGACCCGCTGATCCTTTCCCCCGCAGGCTGGCATCCAGCCTGGCACGCTGCTTTGCTCCTTCCCCGCCTGAATGCGTGGTAGGGCTGAGAGCTGTACAAAACGTGTCCCGTCCAGGGAGACTCTGGAGGCTCGGCTGTTGAAACCCTGGCACGTTCGTCCCAGCGTCTGTACTTCCAGCCGTCTGCCACCTGCCTCCTCACCCGGGGGGCTCTGCGTTTGCTGGGAAGGGGAAGCTTGAAAGCGCAGCACGGAGCCACCATGCCGTCCTCAAGCTCAGCCCCAGACACTGTGCTCGGCTGTCCCCGCTTGGCAAGGCAGTGGGAAGGCGGGTGCAAAACAGGATGGGAAAAATAGTTCCAAGCAACCTTTTGTAAAGAGATGTAGTTAAGTGTTTCACCCAATGCAGACTGTGTTTGTTCCCTCCTTCCAGTCCAGCCGTGCCAAAACCCAACCTAGGTGAGGTTAGGAATTGGGGAAATTGGAATTGAAGCCCCTCCACCAGGTACCAGCCAGGAGAAACTCCAGGTGCTCATGCTCTAAAGATGCATCCCACGCAGCACGGGACAATTCACAGCTGCTGGTGCACCACCACATGCCTTTGTGGAAACCACCTTATCCAGCTGTGATAGAACAAACCGCTGTCTGGTGGGCACGGACAGCCCCAACCTCCGCCACGGCATGAGCAGCTTTATCAGCAAAATGGGAGGAGGCGAAAGCATGTTGCTAAGCCGGGCTCAGCTACAGGAGCAGAAAATGCATTGTTTGAAAATCAGACTTCAGAACAGCTTAACTCTTAAATACACCTTCAATTAATTAAACCTTTGCAGGGCAGCACAGCTCCAGAGGAGATACAACAACATCTATTCTCCTGACTGCAGATTTTGCTCAAAATAAACAAGTTTTCCAGGCTGGGCTTGATGGTGCTTATCAAGAAGTTGGATTGGGTTCAAAGTCATCTCAAAATCCTGGTGGGGATCAGCTGAACCAAAAATGGTTATAACAGAGCACCTAGAGAAAATTACCTTCAGAGAAGTATTTGTACACAGCACGTCTGGTTGTCTGGTAAAACCCCAACAGGTCTGACAGAGGTGCTTTTTAATAAGCTCTATTTGCATGCTTTCCAGTAATGTGAACCTTCTGGGGTTTGTTTCTTTTTATTACCTTATTAAAATATGTTTCCAGGATGCTCAGACAACATTTTCCCAGTCATTTTTATACATAATTACATTTTCTTCCCTGTGCTAATTTTCTTCCTGTAAACGTGCCCTCTGGACCAAGCAGCGCCTCGATCACGATAAAGCAACTCTTTTCATGTCAGCATGATGAAGAACAGAATTAGATCTGTCAAGGGGCAATACTTCATCTCTCACCCTCCACCTCTGAAGCTCAGAACATTCTGCAGCGGCTACTGAATTTCACCAGGTAAACACTGTCCTCCAGGAAACGTGGAGATGGTGCCAAAGCTCCTGCATCCAAATGAAATGGAGGACTGGGAGTATTTCTTCTGGCACAAGAGGAATAATGGATAAAAAAGAGCTACTGCAGCCGGACCCCCTGACCCCACCTGGGTCTGAGCTACAGCCAGAAACAGGCAAAAAACAGCAACTGCTTAAAAACAGGCAACGGGCGAGTGGTGCAAAGTCCCACTGAAAGCGAAAGGATGCCAGCTCTGCTGGGACCCAGACTCTCCTGGCAGGCTGCTCTTGACAGCGATTTCTGTCTAGAATAATATATTCAGGGACAGTTTCCATATCGCTGTCCATATGTTCGCTCGTAGTAGCCGTAGCAAAGACGTTACCTCGTGTGCTTTATAGGGAATATTCTGTGAGCGGCGTAGCCTGCAACCCCTCCTGTTATGAAGTGCAGCTCGTCCCTGACCTCCCCAAATTCCTTCCAACCAACACTTCCCCGATTCCGTGATCCTTCATCCTTTCCTGTGGCAGGGCCTTGGCCCGACAGCTGCTGGGTTTGTAAGTTATTTCCCTGGCTTGGACTGACTCCGAGCCAAGGGAAATAAAGCTGGCATATCCTCCAGCTCACTGCACTGCAGCGTATCCCCCACGGAGCCTCTGGAAAAGCTGTAGAGCAGGAGCTGAAGTGGCTCTGTCCCCATTCCCTGCAGCCCGCTGGGTCCCAGGGCTGCAGCAGGGCCAGGACGGTGACGGACACAGACCCCAAAGTCAAAAATGAGACCTGGAGAGGAACCGCGCGTCTGAACTATATGATTCCTTGATCATTTTCCTCCTGATGCGACGCAACTCTGCCTCTCCCTCTTCCAGGCATGGCCAGAAGCCTCCACTGAGGAAGCCGTTGAGGCAAAACAAGAGAACAAAATAGATCCAGCCCATAGTATTTCTTGCTCACACTTTGAGACCTAGTATGTATTCTCTGATGCCCAAGAAGGAGATGAGATTCGGCCTGCTGGGTTTTAATTATTTATTTTAAAATGTTTTCACGAGTAGCAAAAGTTTGTTTTTTTGAGGAGGAAAAAGCCACAGACTCGTTGACTATTTTCAGAATGGCTATAAAACACATACACTCTTCCAAAGATTTGTATCAGGATAGAAAGTAATATAAATATATATGTATATATATAAAAATAAATGATCTGGTACAAACAGATTCAACTAGGACAATTTCAGTGAGGGAAAGAAACAAAGTTGAAAAAAAAAAGTAACATCACGATTTTGTAAATCCCTTTTTTAAAGGTGTTCACCATTTTGACCTTCCACTGAGCGTGAAAGAGGGGAGAAAAACCACAACTGCTACTGAAACACGTTTACAGTAACTAGATTTTAGATCATTCATGTCACACTTCATCAAGTCACCGTCACAAACCAGATATGAAAATGTCAGAAGTGCATAAAATGTTTTTTACATAGAAGAGGATACATATTTAAAGCACATATTTTATGTTTTAAGGCTGTTACCTCACGTCACCCCAAAATAATTATTTTAGCCTACGAGACGATTGTAACTGTTCGCAATAAAGCAACAGTCTGGCAACAGAAATACTTGCCCGGCACCCAAGCCAGGTGGACAGAAGGGCCAGGGACAATAGCAAGACCCTGCTGAAGCACTGACATCTTTCACAATTATTTGGAATATCGAATTTATCTACCGGAAGTCAGAAGGTTTAGAAATTCAGCTCTTGTTTTTGCTTTCCCTTGCAGAAGCAGCACTTTCTCTGCGATCACCACATCATCTCCTACAAACACCATTATTTTTGCTCCTGCTATTTTTCCCTCATTTGCAACATCCCAAGTCCCAAACCATGCATCAGGACTGGCGCACGAGACACCGCACGATCTTCAAGCTGCCAAAATTCTATTCTTGCAAAAGCCTCTTTAGAAGAAGGCGCAAGAAAACCCACTCCTCTCCTCTTCATCCCGGAGTCCGGCTGTGACAGCGGGTCATGGCCCAGCTGGTCCATCCCTGGTCTCCTCCATCCCACCCAGCGGGCAGGATCCCTCGCAAGGCCCAGCACGGGCCATTGCTTCCCTCTAGCGTCTGCAGCACGGCTCCCGGGCCGGTGCTCCCCCTAATTAGTTACCAGAGGCCTTTCAGCTCTGGAAACAAGAGGAATCTGGTTTAGTCCTGCGAGTAATGACCCATAATTAATGTTTATAGACACTCCAGAGTATGAGAATTCACCGAGCCCCAGGAGCGCCTGGGGATCAAGCAGCCTCTAGAAACACATAATTAACATTTAACGATTATGCAGAAACTCAGAGGCAAGCAGCTGTCTCTGCTTCTGCAGGAGAGGCCTGAGGGCAATAGGATACAAAGATGAACTACTTAGAAACCCATCATCAGCTTAACTTTCCTCCTCCCCTGCCCACAGACTTCTCACTTGTTCTAGCAAGACAGAAAGATGCAAATATCCCCTCGGCACGATGGCAGCAGTTAATATTTGTAGGGGGGGACTGAAAAACACCCCAGCTCGTGGGCAATATCCAAAAACGGCCCCCGACGCTAACCTGTGAAAAAGCTTCACCGTGTTTAGGTCAGGGGCTGCTCTTGGCCAGGAGGAACCAGCAGCGGCGCAGGGGCAGGACTTGGCAGGACCCCTGGCAAGGATAGGGTGGGCGAGGGAAAGGCAGGAGCACAGATTTCTATCCGCACCTCGGCCTGGTAATGCTTTAAATCCTAAATCAAAAAAAAAAAGAAAAAAATCACATCCAGATGCAACCTTAAAAATGTGAACTAGTAAAACATTAAGGTGTAAAATCAACACGAGTTGATTCAGTGGCTGAAGTAACAAATGAAGTGGCAGAGTTCAAGCAACTGCAGATACATAAACGAGATTCTTCTCTTCCCAATCTAGAAAGAAAACATTTACTGTAAAACTGTTCAATACACCAAGGGGTTGCTTTAAAATGCGGCTTTGGGCAGAAGCATGGAGAACTGAGGAGACCCAGCAGTCACTCTGCAGGACTCAAGGCTAAGTCTAACAAGCAGAGAAATATCAATGTTGCTCCTAGGCTTAGTCACAGATACACATTAATGATTATGGCGGTTAATTAAAATATGCTCTTTCCCATTAATGTAACATTGGCCTTTATATTTTAAAGAGCCCAACCGATAATTTAATACACTCTTTATTCAATATATATCCCTGTACCTCTGAAGCATCCCAAAAGCTGATGTGTTTTGGAAGGTTCTTAAAGGTGAAAGAGTTTAAGACCTGGACCCACTTAGGCGGACAGCTCTGTTCCTGGTCAATAAGCAACAGCATCCCACACTTCATGTAGTAAGGACTTGCACTGAAAATATGTATTTTAAGACTGAATTTCTAATAAAAGAAGGCTATTTTAAACATTTAATAAGATCTGGAAATATAAAATGCTAGTAGAAAGTCACTTAAGCAACCGTCACCTGAACAGAGACAGACATGACCACCATGGAAATAGGACGTGTCCTTCCTTACAGGTCTGGCTTTCAATGAGCAAAGAACTTTGCACTTTGGGCAAATCTGAAGGGCTGCCTCAGAAAATATAAGTGACAAGGTATTCACCCTGTAAATGAACATGACTCAGGAATATTGTGATATGATTTGAGGAGGAAAACATCCACAGAAAATAAACTAAGCTCAGTAATTCTGCATTAGTTATAACCTCAGCGCCTGCAGATTATCAGGCAGCCATGGGATTTCATTGGAATTTTAAAAAAACCCACCAAACCTAGATGTTACTGTAGCCATTAAACAGCTTTTAAAAAAATAGGAAATATTTGTTTAAGAAAGCCTGCAATTTTACGCTCTGAGGTCATATCAAATGCTTCCAATAGAGCCTTCTCGTATTAGTCTTTACACGTAGATTTTCTATGTTTTCAGTGGAAGTACTTCCTACACAAAACGCTGGATGCTGTTGCTCGCCGACTTGAACAGGAACATCCGCACAGTTAGCAACAGTTATAAAAAAGTGCTAGAGAAAATTCTTTGCTCCCGGTCGCAGGCTCCGAACACCGATTGCAAGGATCGAGGTTCTGAAGTGGTAGAAGACCCTGCGTGAACGACGCCATGGTCTGAAGGCACAGCCAAGGGTACGTTGCAGAAGAGCACCTCGCTCTCACAACTTTGCATCATGGCAGCATGAGGGATTTTGCCAGTCTTGTCCAGAACCACTTTTTGGTGCATGGATTGGTGTAATCGCAAATTGTAATGAACCGTAAGATACTTGGAAACTCGTTCTTCATGGTTTTGCACTTGACTGGAATCAGCCGTTTGAGACGAGCACCTGAAAGACAAGTCCCACAGGCAGGGGGTTACACAGATCCCGTATCCATTTTCTCCCCACAGCGGCACCCACACCACAAGAACCAGGTTTGCTCCTGATTTTGTGTCATCTGGTTATAATTCCACTAACTGTCACTCTGGAAAGAAAGTTTCTGAATCCCAAACCCTCTGCTGAGGACATTTCACTCCAATACGCAGGCAGGGCCCTGTCTCGGATGCGCAGGGCAGCTTGCCATGAAGGCCCCATGAACTGCAGACAGAAAAGAAGAGAGCAGAGTTTCCTGTGGAACACCACCAGGAGGGTACAGTCCTGACTACTACCAGGTGTACGTGAAGAGAAAAGTGAGAGACTGAGCTGCTGCTAGATGGTCGGCTGTGCTGGGTTATCTCCAGTTCTTTTTCCTCCTACCCTGATTTACTCAGATAGGCTGCAGGTATTGCCCAACATGGGGCTGTGAGGAATCACTGCGCTAACAGGAACTGCTTTTCTGAGGCAGGCACAAGATGAGACAATTCTCCCTGCGATTGCTACTGCTCGAGGGAGCGGCTCTTCTAAAAAGGAACCTCTGCCCTTTTAATTCTCCACAGGGACACCTGCTACCACCTAAACCATGCCGCCCAGTGGAAGTGATGATGCTCAGACCAGGATGAGGCAAAAAACCAAGATTTCGTAACTGCAGCAGATGCTTAAGTAATCTGTGGAGCTCCCAAGACTTGCCGCCAAACCCTTCTGTGCGTTAGTTACCCCACGCAAACATGTAACTGAGATTTCTGTAAGCCTGTATTTACAGGCATCTTTTTAATGGTAGAGCTCAGGTCATTACATATGGACGAGCGTCTCTTTTCCTGTTGTTCTAACGAAAGGTATGATGCCAACAAAAAAACTGGTGAAGAACTAAAAGGACTTTGCTACAAATCTTGATGATTAGAGGCTGATGCAACGTGCTAGAGATACTCAATGGATCAACAGCCATTGTATGAAATTACTGTGTCAAGGAAGATGGAGCTAATTCCTAACTCTGCCACTGGCTTCCAGTTTAACCTCTGGCATGTCACTTAAAAAACCCACATCAAAGACTTCATCTAGAAAAGAGACTTTACACGCAGACACTCCTACTTGTATTACATACCCGCTACACCGTTAGGCTGTGCTGCGCTAACTCCCCAGCAACATATACAAGTGTAGAATAACTAGTGGGTACAGAAAAGCAGTTTGAACAGACTCGACAGAAGGAAATTGAAGCCTTTTCAATTCAGAACAAAATACGTAACAGATTTTTCCAATCCAAGTTGAACATTCCTTCCACGTTTTGTTTACCTATCCACAATACTCAAGGATCTCTGCAAAAAACTCTGTGTTCCTTACCTGCTACCCTACCCCCAGCATTTACTTACACCCTGATTTCATTATACGTTTTTAATTATACTTTTATGATACTTTTATTATACTTTTCTCTTTAGTAGTGTATTTCCTGCATGGATCTTGAAGCACCTCCCGAGCCTGACATGCAGCGACAAGCTCTCTGAAGCAGGCAGCGTTAGCCCACTTGACAGCTGGAGCACTGAAGCGCAGACAGCTAAGCTTCTCGCTCGCGGTCCTGCAGAAGGTCAACGACAGGGCAAGGAACCAAGTCCCCGTCCCTGCCTGCACAACAAAATTATAAAGCCACCGTTAAGTTTTCATGGCTGCTTCTAACAGGGATCAATCTCTGTTTGCTTAGTGAAGGGCATTACACCCAGGGCAAGCTCTGTGCCAGAGTGGACTTTCCCACACGTGAAACAGGTCAGTGGTGAGAACCCAGGTTTGAGTTGCCAGTTCTGTAATTATCAGTTATTTATTTTCTCCTTTCTCACCCGTATTTATCTAATCTGTTTAAACACATCTGGAACTACCCTTCGTTCCGCATTTGTGCAGTGCCCAATAGTACAGCACTGATCTCAACTGGAGATGTTATTCTAATAAAAATTGTAACGTTGATGTGCAGTTTTAAACGGGGTATTTGTGAGAACTTACCTGGGGAAAGACTAAGAGCAAATTTGGTCTGAAAATCACATTCATCACTTTCCAGGTAATCATCCGAAATGACGACCACCATCCTCCGACACCTGAAGTTAAAGCAGTCAGCGGAGAAAAAAATAAAACATCAACAGGGATGCTCCTCATTCTCACTGGCAGAAGTACGTATTCCTTTGGATTCTTGGTGGAGAAAGGAACCCACCAGCTTGGCTCCAGCAAGAATTAACTACAGAGCAAGGACTACTACAGACAGCTAGCTACATTACACACAAAAACCTGATTACAGCTACACGCTCGTATACTAAAAATGAAGAAATAGCAAAGTCCAGATTGTCTCTGCAATCTTTATTTCATCCTCTGTCTATGTATTACATGCAATGCCATCTGAATTATCTGCTTGCGTGCTGCCTTTATTGACTGAACATAACCGGTACTTTTTAATATTAGAATGAACTGGACAGAGCTTTATTGTACTCAAATTACTCTGAATTTACCCGATTTCATAAATTTGAGCTTTATTCTCCAATTTGTTGCTTACTTTCATTCGAGGTGCCTGGCTGTAACTCGCATGGCTCTTTGTGTACAACAGCCAGGACAGTGAGGGCTTGTGGGGGTCTCTGGTAACACCAAGCCACCTCCCTCCAAAAGGCTGATAAGTTTAAAACCCAAACCCCTGCCGTGGGTGTCGCCTGCGGGAGGCGTGTGGCGACCCGNGGCTTGTGGGGGTCTCTGCTAACACCAAGCCACCTCCCTCCGAAAGGCTGATAAGTTTAAAACCCAAACCCCAGCCGTGGGATTTCTCACTGGGCCTAATTGTGCAGGAATTGTGAAAGAAAGTTGCTCCAAGGGCCAGTACTTCTTTCTCTTCATGCTAGAAAGAACCTTCTCTAGGTATGTCTCTATCAGAGGACTTGCTTTTATGTCCTACAGCTCCCACCACACCCGAGTCCCACAGAGGTTTGAAGGACCCTTGAAGTCAGTGCCAATACCAGCGCTGTCCCCTCGCACTCCTCACTGCAGGGTGCAGCTGTCTCAGCCTGGAGCTGTGTTCATTTCCCGGTCACCTCCAAAGATCCGACTGCAGGATATGCCAGCCAAGAGAAAAGGGATCAAGCAGCACCACTATAGTGGCATCTTCCTTGTGAACACAACGAAGCGACACGTTTGGGAATGTTCGAGTCTTCCTTCTTGAGTCAAGAGCATAAACCAAGCCCCACAAAGACATCCTTGTGGACTTTTACTGCTTCGCTGGCACCACACCGCAGACATCATGGTAAAAGGAACGTAACGTTCCCTTACACCCAGCTGTCCCAAACAGCCACGGTTCACTTACCTCTTTTCTATAAGCTCTCCGCTGATGGACCACACGCACGTTCCTGGCAAGACATCCCGATCAAATACACAGAGCTTCAGTTTGAACTCCGTTTGTTCCAGCTCCCTGATCATCTCCTGGACAAACTGAAGGTCTTTCTGACAGTAGCAGATGAAGGCATCAAACATCTCTGTTCCATTTCCTGAAACCATTAAAAATGTAGCTGTCATCTACTATCAATGAAGCTAACTCCTGTAGTGAACTTTCACTGGCTCCTACAGGCTTTGACTCAGAATCAGCAGCTTTGACAGACAAGCTCTGGCCAAACTCACGAAGGTAATTAAACATTTTACCAGATCAGGTACCCTTCAGCTAGACTCCTGTCCAAAATAGGGCTGGCAGGAGGTAACACGTCTGTGCCGTGACCGCTTTATTTCACAGTCCAGGCTATTTGCATAAACCCACATTCGCTGGCAGTGGTTAGGGAAGGGTTGCTGAGATGCAGACATGCAAAATCTGCAGAGGCAATCGCATCCAAGCACAGGGAATGCGGTGAGACAGAGTCTGGGAAAAGTTGGAGGGAGCAGAGTGCCCTGAAGGAGGCAACTCAGAGCCCCGATGCTTTGGGAGTTCACTGGGAGTTATGCATCTAAAGCACCCTTGTGGCTCGGGGTCCCAGTTCTCCAGTTCAGGTCACAGAGATATAAACTTCCCAATCAAAACCTTCCTGCAGGTCCTTCATCCAGCAATGCCCTGAGATCCACTGTCTACTGAGCTACAAGGTAGGCTCTGAAATTTGGAACCTGCCATTTTTATGGCTAAGATGTCAAACTTGGGTACCTGAACTCATATGCTAAGCAAATGGCCCTGTTTTCCAAACATGTTAATGGCTGGCAGTGCTCATTTATTTAGCACTTATCCAAATATTAAAATACTACATTTTCAGGGCAATGTTTCTTGTAATTAAGTGCCTTAATACTGCTGGATAGTTTCCCACTGTGGGTTGGTGGGTTTTTTTCCGTATCAATGTCACTACATCTATTTTCCAGTTTTTATTCCAGTTAAAGCCTACCACAGCGAAAAAAATAGGTCAGGCTCTAGAAGCTGCTGAGAAAAGTATCAACCTGGCAGGCAGATCCAGCCCAAGAAGCATCCAGTCAGGCAGAAGGGTAACTGACTGCCAGGTCCATCCAACTCAGGGTGCTGCTTTAGGGGCACAGCGCTAACTTAGGGGTCACGTCGGGCAAAGCTGCCATGTACAAACACCGGCACATCGGTCTGCTCCATGGACATTTGGGGAGGGTTAACGATGTCCCCACGTACGGCAGAGGTGGCCACCCGAAGTCGGACTGGCCAGAGGAGCATCTGAAGAGGTGAGCTGAGCCTCGGCCGCTGCTCCGCCTGTCACAGAACTCTGCAGGATGTCTGTGTCCTCAGCCCGCAGCTGCACACGCAGCCCAGCGCGCCCACGTACGGCCGCGTGGGCAGCCCGCCATGGTTAGAAACGCGGAAGACTGCACACGCAGCCCAGCGCGCAGTTGCACACACACACACACACGCAGAGCTGCAGGCGCAGCCCCAGCAAGCGCACACACACAGAACTGTGTTTCCTCTCTCCCCCCACTTCGCACCCCGCCGTATGTCAAACCCTGCTTCCTTTTTATTCAAGGCGGTTAAATCTGCTGAAGACAGGGCAGCGTAGCCAAGGCAATCAGCTCTGACATCCTTCCTCCTCCACTCCAGCCCACAGAGTTTTTCTGCCCTGTGCCAGGCTGTGCTAAGGGACACGTTGCTGGGAATTCTCCTCCCACGCGTGTCTCTGTGCCAGGCTGTTTCTGGGCACGGCATTCCCTAGGATTGCTTTTCCTCTCTGCCCTGGGGAATAGGAAAAACAAAAATGCCTGCAGACTACCGGCTAAAGCATACTGGCTATGAAAAGTCACGAAGAGTAATGAAAGCAAACAGGTTTTCTGCGCTTCTCGTGGAGAACTGCTACAGCTGAAGGCAATTCCAACAGGAGGTACGCAATCATGGGTGCTTACCATACGGATCGTCCCTGGTGGTGATGCCCATCAGTTCTGATGTCTTCGGCACGCTGCTGTCTACTGCTGGCACTTGAAGTGGCTGGTCGGCCTGTTCCTGCTTCCTTTGTAGGTACTTCTTACAGTCCTCCTCTGCAAAAATGCACAACCAATGTGAGAGGCTCCTGCGACGGCGGTTTTACACTGCTGGAGTTCTTCAGAAGAGGAATAGCTATTTCATGGATCAGGGATGTCAGAGGGAAAACCCCTGTCTGGTCTTTGATACCTGTTTATGGACCTGAGGTCCTGGAATTTCTCTCACCTCTTTCTGAACCTCTTGATGGTGCCTCCACCACCTCCTCTAACAATTAATTCCTGAAGCTCACCCTTGCAGTGTAAAGAAGTACTTACTTTTGTTTTGAACCAATCTCCTCCTGTTACCCTTAGTTAAACGGCATGTATCATGTGCGTAACAGGTCTCTACTGCCTGCTCTCTTTGTTACGCATTTTGGAGTATTTAATATCATCAAATAATTGGGGGGGGGAGGGATTCTCAATTAGAAGTCTTTTACTAATAACACATTTTTACACACATTAGCTGATTCACACCACCACCGGCCTTTGTCAGACAGAACTGCAGGTGACGGTGCGTGCACACACACTCACCACGTACAGGGGGACTATGTAAAATTCCAGCGAGCCCCTGAAATGGGCTTTATATTGTACAACGACTAGTGGAGATGCTCTGTCGCTCGGGCAGAGCCGGTGTGCATGTCCCCTGTGGGGTAAGGGCAAGCAAGCCTGTCACATTCGCTGCTGAGAACCTCCCGAATGAGACAGGGATGGACAGAGATCTATTATAAACAGATTTTGTTTAAAAATGAAAAATAAATCTAAATGTGGAGTCTTTGGAGAAGTGACAAGAAACCCTGCAGCCTCTGCCACTCTGTGATATGCAATTACAGAAGAACTTGAAAGTAAAAGGAGATTTGAAACCAGGAATTAACAAAAAGGTGAAACTCTCTGGAGCCTTCTCCTTCCCTTAAAGAAAAAACAAAGACAAGTATCAATCGGAGAAGGACTGGTCGCTCAAGGTTAGGCTGGCACACCTGCAGAGGCCCCCGGTACAACAGCAGCAGCAAAGGATCTCCTGGACGTGCAGGATGCGGGTAAGATGCCTTCGTGTGAGCAGTCCAATCGTGCCCCAGATCTGCACCTCCCGTGATGAAAGCGCAGACCGCAGAAACCTCCGTACTGATGTTTGCTGATTCTGAGCTGAATGCCACTGCAAGAGTCCTAATGGCATAAACGAAGATGCCCTTGGCATCAGGAAATACCACGCATAAGAGCGCACACAACCGTCCATTTCCCTTCCTCTTATGAGGGTAAATATCTCCAACTTCTGCAAGAGCTCAGAATGACAGAATCATAGAATCGTTTTGGTGGGAAAAGACCTTTAAGATCATCAAGTCCAACAGTTAACCTACCAACAGGTCACAGGCCCTGGCTGCAATCCTCAGCCAAAACCAACAAAATACAGGAATGGCCACGCTGGGTCAGGCCGAGGGCCCGTCGACCCTAGCGTCCTGTCTCCAGCAGTGGTCAAAACCAGATGCCTAGGGGAGAACATAAAATAAAAGAAGCATACAGTGATATTTTTCTAAAATAATCTATCTTTTAGGTGTAATCTACAATCCATTTTTATCATCTATCTTTTGGACAATTTGCAGTTAAGGAATTTCCTGAGTCAGAGGCAATACTTATGTGTTGAATAGCCCTCAGTGGGTTTTTCTTCCAAGAATTTATCCGTCTCCTCTTATCAGTGTGACCCACTGCCTGGCTAAACATGTGATTTTCCTGCAGCTCGCATTCCTCCCAGTCATTATGCTGTCGTCTGTTCAGGCTCTGACAAAGGCTGTCCACCACATTCCCTTCCAGCTCCTGAATTCAGGGCCAGAAGAAGCCCAGGCGATGCCCAACGTTTTTGTGAAGCCCCAACGCTCTCGCACAGCCAGAAGCTTCAGCTATTTGTTATGACCCTCTGCTCGGTGGATCGCAAAGCACACCAATTTTTTTGTCTTTCCCAAAGCCAGGTCTTCAGAGTGTGTTCTTGAGTAGGAAGAACCACAGGAGTATGGGAAAGTTCTCCATTGCTTCTTGGTCAGGCTCCCTACACAAATGAATTTCTAGATCTTCATTTATCTCCGTGAGTAACAGGAAATGAGATTTATTATTTCTTCATCGCTAACCCAGTAAACTATACTATAAACACGGGACTTCAGTGGAGTCTCTGGCCTTGGAAATCCTTCGGCAATGAATTTCCCCTTCTGATGACAGTTCTTACAGCTGTTTTCCCTTTGAATTTCTGTGATCATGAAGAATATGAAGAGTCTATAAAGAACAAGTTATCAAAACTGCACTGGGACCTCCATATTTACTGCTTTGTGCTGACCCTACCTCAATTTCTTTTCGGTTTGCAAGGGAATTATCTTACTCTTCCATTATCCAGTTTCACCCATCCCTCATCTCTCCCTGTAAATACCTTCCTATCACGCTAGACCCACACATTGTCATTTTCACACCATCTGTGTGCAAGCAGACTCCCGGCTGACCTGGCCCAAAGCATCCTTTGACACACAGAAACCTCATTATTGAAGGTTTTGGATAAGACAGGGCTCCAGATAACTTTGCAGGGCTTATGATCAGCAGAAATACAGCACGCTTCTCCCTTCTCTCCTGGAAGCTACGTGAGGCTCCTGTGACAGTACCGAGGAGGTCACTCCACAGCCAGGGAAGGGCCTTTCTGCTTGCGTGCCATCTGCTCTTGCCATGACCCCCCCGGACAGAGCAGCAACACCCAACGCAAGCAGCATCCCCTCCCTCGCAGGGAAACACCGAGCTCAGCTGGGCCCGGCTGTCGCAGAGGGCGGCAAAAGCCACCCGCCGCGTCCCCAAAGGAAACCCGGGCCCAGGCAAAGACACGGCCCCTGCAGCCCGGCCCGCAGAGGGACGGCCCGGCCCGCTCCCCTCCCGCATGAGCGCGGCCTGCGAACACCGCCGGGCTGGGGCAGGCCCTCGGGGGCACCGCTCCGGCCTCGCTACAGCCGCCCGCCTCCCCGTGTCCCCTCCCGGCCTGGCCGTCCCTCACGCGGGGCTCCCCCCTCCCCGTTCCAGGGCCGGGGGCGCGGGTCGGAGCCGGGCGGGCCCCTGCGGCCGCCCTGAGGGAGGGGGCCGCCCGGGAAGGGGCGGGGAGGGTGGGGGGGGTGCCGTGCCTCACCCACGCTGTCGGCCAGGTCGAGGAGGACGTCGTGGCGGCCCAGGCGGCGCAGGATGTCGAGGAGGCGGCCGACGGTGGCGCCGCCGGGGCAGCGGCACTGCCAGTCCTCCAGCAGGGCGGCGGTGGGGTCGGGCCGCGCCTCCAGCCGCCGGATCTCCAGGTACTCGCAGCCCAGCTCCTCCGCCAGCGCCGTCCAGTCGGCGGCCGCCGCCGCCCGCGGGTTGAGGTAGAGGCCGAGGCGGCGCCTCACGCCGTAGTTGAGCGCTACCATGGGCACGGCGTGGAGATCGAGCGGCGTCGGGGCAGAGCCGAGGCCGGGGTCGGGGCCCACCGGCACCGTGGCCATAGTCGGGCCGCTCTCGCAACTTCCCCCGGGCCGCTCCGCCGCTCTTTCGCTTCCCGCATCGCCCCGCCTCGCCGCCGCCTGCCCCCGCCTTCTCCCGGCCGCCGGGCTCTGCCCGCCCTCCCTGCGGCGGGGAGCCGGAGGCCCGGTGTGTCTCCAGGCGGTGGTACCGTCCCGTGCTCCGGGCCAGCTCCTTCCTTAACGGAGCCGTGGGGTGTGGGTCGGGGGAGAAGCTGCTGCCAGAGAGGGAACAGTGCTGTGGCCCCCCCCAAAGT
>VXBL01008797.1:486716-520733 GCA_013400195.1 Aramus guarauna
TGTGTCCCCCCCCAAAGTCATCCCGTGATGGCTACGTTCCTGTCCAGCCCCCTAATAAAACAAACAGCGGGATTATTAATGTGGCCCCAACAGGGTGTATGTTCAAAATCACTTGTCTCCTTCTGTTAGAAGAACTTGCTTTTGTGTTCCGTGTCAGTTATTTTTTCAGACCTGAACCTATGGACCCAAGTACGTGTTCAAAGGGCTTTAACAGAATTGTGGTAGTGTTCTTTATGAAAGAGGCCCAAATGGATCCGTAGTGGTAATAAATCCAGTCCCATCTACTGAGAGAGGGCTGCTTTTGGGATGGGGGAGCTCAAACCTGGGCTCCCTGTTGGGTGACAGTGCCCCACAGCAGCACAAATATGGCTGTCTCCAAATTCCCAAACTCTTCCAGCAAGGAAGGTTTGATCTGAGAGCTGGAGCACCTCTCCTATGGAGACAGGCTGAGAGAGTTGGGGTNCGATTCTATGGAGTACAACATTCTGCATAAAAACAAAATGCTTAAAATGGCCAGGGAACCATTTTAAACTGTTTTTTGGTGCTAAGTACAAAACATGGTTCTTGGCTATGAATTGGACAGTTTCCAGCTTCCAGGCTGGTACCAGAAACAACCTGGGGGCTGCAAGGACTCCAGGGCAGTTCTCAAGTAGGAATTTACTGTTTCTCCGAAGTACCGTAGGAAACACATAAAAGAAAGTTCTCTGAACTCTCAGTCTTTCTATGGATCTCTGTTGCATCAGTGGAAATAAGAAAGATAACATATTCCAGTAGCAAAACTTTTAATTGCACAATGATTGGTAGCTTTAAAGCTTTAAAACATGAAATATTAAGATAAGAAAGTTCACTAGAAAGAGTTCTGACTGAGCACCTGACACATAAACCATCTGCTCCAGTCTATAAAGAGAGGTAGAAGTTTCGCTGTAACGGCTGTAAGCAAAGCCAGAGGCACTGGAAAAGCAGCCACACCTCCTCCGAACAGGAAGGCTGTGCCATTTTGGTGAATTAATGTTAGTTAGTCCCTTTCAACCAAAGGACTTTACAGAGTTGAGCGCGATACACTGTCCACAGGAGCTGGACCCTCAGCACTGAAGAGCAGCCGCTCCTGGAGAGCGAGAGGCAAACTGCCCAAGAGCTCACCGTGCTGAGCTAAGCACTGACCTGAAAATACAAGCTCCCATCACCACAATCAGCGCTAGTACACAATCTCCAGATGCCCACGTCCAGCTTGTGTCCCTGGGGACGCTGAAGAGGCAGATCCCTCGTTATTTTGTTGTGGTCAGACTTACGTCGCTGGCTTGGTTCAAGGAGATTAACCGTTATCCTGGCATCTTCAGCAGCGAAAGTGCCCATGGAGCGCTTCTCCAGCGTGTGCCTGGAGAGCCTTTATCATGCATCCTTCTTGCGAGAGAAGTAAAAGTCTATCCCTGTGCGCTGCACTGGGGTGTGTGCAGGTCCTCTGCTGCCCCTGGGATGGGGGCTTCTTCCCTGCTGCGAATGAAAGATGAACAGTGAGATATTTACTGATGCCAAGAGAATCTGATCACAGAGCAGCCTAGACATGCCGTAGTGATCAAAAAATTGTGGCACTTCTACCCTCAAGCTGGCAAAAAGGTGGCAAGGCCTGACAGGCACAGCTCTAGGCTTTGATTCAGGAAACCAGGGGGTTTTGTAAGATGTGGGCTTCTATTTTCAAAGTTTAGGGGGGCTGAGGTGAGAGGCTCTTCTCCAGGCCTGTGTAATATTGGGCTAACAGTCCCTCCCAGTAGTATTTTAGTTTCACAAGTGGAGTGTGGCGGTGCAGGCCCACAGAGCTGGAAAGTTGATCAAAATGGAACTCCTGCCTGACAGGTAAGCTTTCTGGGTTCAAGTTTCATCACTGCCTCAAACCAGTGTGTCATTGGAGAGTTCCTTCACAGAGTCCTTTCTCTGATCTCAAACACACTCTTAAACAGAAGGGTCATAAGCCAGGCCCTTCAACAGCGTGGCCAGAAGCGGAAGGCTTTGCTTCCGCAGAACTTCCCACTCATGGTGAAGGAATCTGGCCTGAGAAGTTTGGTAGAGCACCTTGGGATTAAAACCCAAAATGGAGACGTGCTTCATTCTTCATTGAAGATCGTGTGGCAACTAAGTTGGAGCTTCCACAAAACACCCTTACTCGGGAGGAGGCAGGGAGAATGCACGGGGGAAGACAAAATGCTGAAAAAACATGGAAATACACAACCGTTGGTTACATCTGTTTCCTTCCCTTCCAGCTCCACCACTGCTGACCCCACCCAGACATACAGAGCACTTTCCTTCCATTCCCACCTCCTCCAAGAACAGCAGCCCAGTCAGCTGATGCAAGTCTTGACACGTCGCAGGATCCACATCTTAATGTGTCCCCATTCTACAGGGCAGATACACCCAAAAAGCAAAGTGCAAGGGCCAGTCCCCATATTTACTGGTTTTGCTAACTCCAGTTTGGATGCGCTCAAGCATGGTAGGAGTTCCACCTCATGAACAGAGTGGAAACTGAGCATCACCCTTGGCTCCCTTCTGCACTGGGGGGTGGTTAAGCCAGTGGAGGCCTTCAGAGATACCCCATCCCTCCACTCATATCTGGCACTATGTATGTCCAGAAGGAAAAAACCTGAGTCAGAAGAGCTACCTATAAAATAGTAGATAAACCATCCACGGGCTCATTCTTCAGCCCTAAAGCCAACTGGCCTGGCACAGTTTATGTCCATATGATATAGGGTGGCTTCGTCAAGGCTGTATTTTGTGAGAAGTCCTTAGCACATGGTGCCCTCAAATTGTGCTTGGACGAGGTTCTGGAAAGTTCTTGTTGGCCCTGGCAAAAATAGTGCTGGAGAATACACTAACAACGTAACTGTCTGGATGACAGGATGCTGGTACCTGGGCTTGTGCCTCCGACCTCCTTAGTTTAGTGGGACAGACACAGCTAAATAACCCTGGCTGCACAGTCGCTGTGCAGAGCTGAACCACCCTCTTGCTGTGAGGTAACCTGACTTTGCATTAAAGCAATTTTGTCCCTTTGTCCCTGAGAAAGGAGAGCAGAATTCACAACCACTCCTACAGACACAGAGCAGCTGCCTGGAGCCTTCCCACCCCATCCAAACCCTCCCAGTACTCACAGGCCTCTGGTTGATGTGTCGGCTCCACTCTGGGGCTGTCACAACTGGCTGTGGGTAGGTCTCACTTAGAGTTACCCCTGCCTGGGAGAGAGCAGCACTGGTCAGTGCCCAAGGGGTGTGGATATCTGCTCCCTTTATGCCCCGTAGTTCTGGGACCCACAGCCGGACGTAATCCCCCTGCAAACAGAACCACCAGGACAGGATCCATTCAGTAACAATCTGTAAGTGCTTCCCAGCAAGGGTCTTTCTTCACATGAAAGAAAGAAACTTGATTTCCAGGTAAAGAAGCTGGTGCACTACAGCATCAGTTACCTCTGTCAAGTCTTGGCCCCTCCTGTTAAACCCTCGACTGAGACTTAGTGCCTAACCAGAGGGACATGGATACTGGAGCTCCTCTCCCAGGCTCACTCAGCAGGCAGCAAGGGGAGACAGAGCTGATTTTAGGTACAGTTCACCTGCCCCGTGCAGGATACAGTGAGATGAAGTCGCTCACAAGAAGTCCTTTTTTCTTTCCAGTGACTGAAGGAAACAGGAGACTAGCTCAGCTGCACACTCTTGTGCTTGGCAAGATGAACTGCCCTTGCCCCTGAAACTCTCCCGTTAACTCTACTGC
This sequence comes from Aramus guarauna, assembly GCA_013400195.1. Lineage (NCBI taxonomy): Eukaryota > Metazoa > Chordata > Aves > Gruiformes > Aramidae > Aramus > Aramus guarauna. The sequence goes on from VXBL01008797.1 coordinate 490,467, forward strand.
TGTATCCCCTACTAGGAGTAACTTCTGATTCCTTGCTAAGTCCTGCCAGCTCCAGCGCTGAAAGGCAACAGCGCAGCTTGCCATGAAGATAAGGAACAGGGTGGAAACAGGTAATCGGTATGTGAAACTGGCTAAGCACATGGAAAGGGTGATTTATCTGCTCCCCCAGCTTACAGAGGATAGTCGGAGAAGTCACAGGTTTAATCTACTCTCCAGGACCTCCCAGGGTGCCATGTGAGGAGTTCCGTCTCTCCTGTCACTTCTGGGTTCTCCGGGACGCTGCTCTGTGCTCAAGGAAATGGCTGTGTGGGATACTGATGGGCTGTGGCTGTTACCCGGAAGAAATGGTGATGAAACACTGAACACACAGACCAGCGGCAGGGCAGGGAGGGTGTACGGAGCACCAGCCTCTTTGGGGACAGGAGCAGAGTGTAAACGTCAGATCTTTCCGTACAACAAGTAACCTGCCTGCCTGTTGGCAAGGAGATCACAGAACTGTTTTTGCAGCAGTACCCACAGAGCAGATTGATCACCTCTCTTCCCTGAAACTACCACATACGCTTTGCTGCACTGCTCATTGTAAGACTGCTGAATCAGACTTACATTGCCATCATAATCCAGGCCTTGTTTAATCATGTTAAACTTCCTGTTGTCCCGTGGGTCGTTGCCAATACCAGCGCTGTATAACCAGTTGCCATAATTGCTACAAACATCGTAATCCACCTTGAGAACAGAGGAAAGAAACAGTGAGAAGAGCTGGGCTGGCCCTTGGTGAATCTTCTCTCCCCATCCACCCCTTACCTCAAGGGGAGAATTCCTGGCATGGGAATCAATCTGGCCACACTGGGGTAGTGAGAGCTCTCCCATGTAGGTACAGCCATCTGGCTCTGAGGAGCACCGTGCTGGATGGCTGTTCTGTACAGGTGGGAGCAGCTTCCCAGGCTACTTCACTTCATGGTCCTTAGGCCAACGAGATAGGTAAAGTCCAACCAAAGACTCTTTCTCAGTTTCCTCTTTAAAAAAAAAAAAAATCTTCTCTTTCTGCCATCATCTGCCAGACATCAGGACAACTGGCCCTAGCTTTTGAGTGCTGATACTCCAAAAAACAGTAGCCCAGTACATTTCAAATAAAAGAAAATTCTTCCTGAGCAGTCACCCAGAGACCACCAACAGACCAAATCATTTCTGCAGATCCTATTAGGCTGACTGGAGGAAAGTCTTACTAAGACTGTATGGAGTGACCACACAGAGCATATGAAGATGCCATCGGTACAGACCCTACGGCTGTTTCCCTGCAGTACTCAGCCTCAACTCACAGGGACTTGGCAGAGAGAGGTTCTTTACTACGGGAAACACTAGAGCTCTCGTGATGTAGAGCCACTCAGTAGGCTGTACATCATCAAGTTACTCTACATCTAAACAAATAAAAAGCTTTCAAGAATGCTTATGTAAAATGGAGCAAGGCTCCTTAAACAGGCCCAAATGAGAGCAGAACACGGTCCAGACCGAGTGCTCGTCAGCTGGGCAGGGCGGCTTAAATCCAACATCAGAAGCTTTCCAGTTGTAGGACAATTAAAACCTAGCTCAGGAGGGGAGTGGCAGTGATAGCAAACAGGGCGTGGGATCTCTGAGCATTCCTAGGAGGGGTGTCCACATCACGAAAGCATAGCGCTAGCACCTGCGGCAGAAAGTTTGCAAAGACACGTCACTCAGCAGGTTCAGCGCTGTTCTCTTCTCCCTTTACCACAGCAACAACATGTCCACACGATTGCCTTTCCAAAATCTCAGCTCCTCCTTAAAGTGAGGAGCTCAATGCACCCAGATGCCAGAAGGCACAGGGGAACGGGCTCCACCAAGTTCCCTTCCCCTTCCCCTGCAAAGCCAGCTGAGAGCTGGGGACAGGGTGATCGATAGCCAGCTGCGCTCACTGTGCACCAGGCTTCCCCTTCCCAGCAGCACTTCCTCCAGCCGGTGAGATAAGCAGGGGAGGACAGATGCCATGGGAGGCCTGATTGTGCAATTAGCATGCAGGAAAGCCTGTGTGGGAGGTGAGGGCAAATCCAAGGGGGACTGGAGGAGGCAGGCTCATTTCCCCCTCAGCCTTGCCCCTTCCTGGCATTCTCTTCTGTTTGTTTCTCTCTCTTTCCTTGGGGCCTGACCCTGTGAATGAAATAATAGCTGAGACATTCTCTGTTCAGGACACCAGAGGTATCTGGCCTTTCCCCTGGCTTCAGCGGGTTGCAGAAAGCTTGCCTTAGTCTCCCTGCCTGTCTCGTGTGGATGACAAACACCCCCTTCTTCACAGGCACGAGCAAATACTCTGTAGGCCTTTGCTGAAGTGTGGAAAATGCATTGCTTTCCCTTTCTGAAGGCAACTGAGACCAGTTTTGGTTCTACCATTCTGCAGCCATCTCTCCCCCATCAAACTGATGTCTCCTGTATGTTACTCTGAGGATGTCACCAAGCTGAAGAAACAGAGCTGTCAAGCAATATATCCACGTGACACAAGCTGAAAGAAAGGGACAGAAGGGCACAAGGATCAGCGTGTGCCACACCAACTTACAGTGGCAGGCAGCATCCGGGGCTTCCCGAGATGAAAGGGCTAGCGCAGAGTGGTAAATCCTGCGTCCAGCAAAGCTGGTAACATCTATGCCCACATGAATAAAGGTAAATAACCCAGGGAGCACCTTTCCCATGTGACACCTCCAGGTCTTCCTCACTTAGGGAATAGGACCTGAAATCTCCTGTAGCCCTCTGAATCTGACTGCAAAGTGAACCAACCTCCTACCGGAGGAAGGCAAGGCTGCTCGCCTCAATTCCTGACTCCCAACTCTTAATCAGCTGGTAACTCTGAGTACGAGGCTTGCCTGTACATGAAGCAAGCTGCCCTCTCTGTGAAATGAAGTCACCTTTGCAACTGCTCTGAGAGCCACTGCTGATAGATACCATCAAAAGCCAGCTACTATGAAACACTCAAAATGATGCTCGTGGCTCATTCTGCAGGACAGGCATGCACAGACGTGTTTGCACATTCTTCTGGAGGGCCACCGTGTGTCACATACAAGGCACTCAGGCTACAGGAGTTAGATAATCCATACTGAAATGCAGCCACTGCTTGGCAAGTCACTGCTTAGGGCATGCAGAGTGTCAGCTATCTTACACAGCCCACTGAAGCTGCAGAAGAAATGCACTCAGGGTAAGATTTTCCATCCCAAATTCCAGGATATGAAGGATAAGGCAACCACTTTCCCGATACAAGTTCTCTGGTGCCATGTCCTGGGGGGCCCTTGATCTAGAAAAGCATCGCTGCATGGAGCTACCAACACCAGTTTCTGGAGGATCCTGCAGAAATCCTGGACTGTGTTACGGTGCAAGCCCACCACTACTCACAGCACTGGTGTGAGACACAGCAATGGGAAGAGATCCCACCCAGATCTTCCTGTGGATCTCCGCAGCCAAAGCTATGGCAGAACCCAGCTCCAAAGAAGATGAAAAAAATCAAATTAATAAAAAAGGCTCTTTTAATTGCAAATAATGGTGAGGTAACTGGGCTTCCCTGTACCTCCAGCCATCCTAATGAGTAGAAAGTTTCCTGATTCCCAGTAGCCTCTTGTATCCCACAGACAAGATCTTAGTGGGAGGCTGATAGTAATATTTGCTCTTTTTCAGTCTGTACCATTCAGTTTGGTGAAGAACAAATGCCAGTTCACCTCCTCAGCCTCAGTTTTCACTGCTCAGCATGATGCTACTGACGGTCTCTCTGTATCACCAGAGGTAATGGCAACCAAGCACAGACGCACAGAGCTGTACAGAGCTGGGAACTGCCAGCCTGCTCAGACCTTCCGAGGAAGAATCTGCGGGGACTGAGGACAGAGAAGGAACCCAACTATTTAACTGCACTTGCATGACTGCTGCTTGGCATATGAGAAACGAATTGGTGCTCCAGTTGGCAGGGAGGTTTGTGACTCACCAGAATGAAGAAGGATGCCTCCAGCCGGGGTGGAGCACTCTGGAAGCCGATACAGCTATTGTCCATACTTGCCTGTTCTTGACTACATGACTTCTCCGTCCACAGCGATCAATGCAAAGATGCTGTGCCAACACTGGCTTCAGTGGCCAGAACATGTTTCTTTTTGTGTTCTATTTCTGGGCTGTCCTCCTCCCCAGCCTCTGGGGTGAGTAAATCAGAGCACTGTTAACATAATTTATGCTTGAGAGTTTTCTCAAGTGTGACAGATCTCTGGCTAAAACCCCACATGGAGGATCAAATTATCATTGCAACTTCCTAGCTACATCTTGGTTGATGGATTCCCTTTTCTGACGTGAGCTTTGTAAGCAGTATATACCTGCATTTACATCAGCCTGAAAATTATTAATCATCTTCTGTATCCTTCCTTATTAGGCAGATCTGTCCTCCTGCTTGTCAGTCAGAGCAGGGAGCGCAAACAACCCCAAACACACAAAGGTTCAGTCTTACCAGCAGGTACTCGAACCATTCTGCTCCCATCCTCCAGTCCAGACCCAGGTCCTTGGTGAGAAAGCTGGCGACATTCTGCCGTCCTCTGTTAGACATGAAGCCCGTCGCAGCCAGCTCTCGCATGTTGGCATCGACAAAAGGAACTCCCGTTTTGCCCTCTGCAGAGACAAAAGCCAGCGCTGGGACGTGATGACATTTTTGGACACTCATAAACCAATCTGTGGTCATGCATTCACAGCCACCCAAGCAGGTAAGACAGTGCCAGCATACAGCAGCAGGGAAAGATTTCAGTGAGATTTAGCTGGCATGCAGCCACTAATATCCAGTGGAAAAGAAATGGGAAATTATACCGAAAATTAAAATAAGGAGAATTTTTGGCATGAAAAAAACCAAGGTACAGAAAAATCTCAGGCTGGAAAAACAATAAATCAAGTGGATTGCAGGGAATTTTGCAGAGGTAAATAAATATACAGACAATAGTGAGATGGGCCAAGAACAGAAAATTCTTGACAGGTGACTAATAGCAGAACGGGATGTATTGGACTGGACAAGTCCCCAAGGGTTAGCACTTGAAAAGTAGAGAGCCTTGTCTATTGTTAAGGAAAAGATTGATTGTACCTGTGTGCAAATGGACACACATGGCATTAATGTGAAGAAAGATATACAGGTGTGTATTTCACTGATTCTGATACTTAATCTGTTAGTCCCTCCAAGTTTTGAGATATGTTTGCTATTCATGTGACAACAAAGTTATAAAAGCTAAAGGAAAGCAAGGATATTAAAAGGCTGTGGCATAACGAAAGATGTGATTTATTCTAACATTGGTTTAACCTTCTAACCAAAACCAATCAGAAGAACAAAACGTAGCAGGCATGGCAATCTAGCATTGATAAGAAGAGCTGGTCAGCCTCTGTGTGACTAAACAGAAGGGACCAAGAGGTCTTAACACTTCCACCTGGGCAGGAAAATCGAACTGCAGTGCAGTTCCCAAAGCGTGTACCAGCCAGACGCAGCTTGGCCATTCATGATACCCTGCGGGCCTGCTCCTGTATGGTGCTCAGTCTCGGAAGGGAAACCAAGTATCCCGCACCCACTCCGAGCTGAGGAGTTGGATTCTTGTTTGGAGGTAACAGTTTAAATGACAGACTCTGATCATGCTGACAGTTCCTCGACATAAATCTGAGTTAGCGTCAGGGCACATGTTAGCACACGGACATGTGGAAACCAAAAGGACACTTAGCCAAACCTGCGGTTTCTACTGACCTTTCCAAGAGTTAAAGAGCTGAAGGTCCTTTTTCCAGGGGATCTCTTTACTTTGAAGCCCTATTGAGGAAAAAACATGAACTGCTAATGAAGACAAATGCTGATGCAGACAGTTAGCCATAAAACAACAACAGCCAGAGGCACCTTGGTTGACACGGGACATTAGGATGAAGCTAGCCCTCTCAGTGGTGTTAGAAACAAGCTGTCTTCCTTCTGCAAAGGCTTAGAGATGATCTGTTCCTCCTTTCAAGTGTTGCAAAGGAGTGTGTCATGCACACAAAGAATGCTTGAGCCCTAATGGATTTTCGTTATTTGTTTTGTTGGCATTTGCTCTATTTGCTTTTTTTTTTTTTTTAATTAAAAATGACTCAGACCTCACAAGTGGCCAGAGATGTGCTCTGGCCCAATCTACTGTTTTCTCATTCAATTTTACTCCAGGACAATGTTTATGTGAAATCTATTTCTGTAGCAGATATTAAACCCAGAATTACCGGGCAGAAGCCCCTAGTAACACTTGGTTCCTGCAGCGGGGTAGGAACAGATGAGGGGGGTGACTTTATGTTTGCAAGGGTCCGGTGCCAATTACAGTCCTCTGTACAGTGGTATGGAGATAGCAGGGACGACTCAGCTCTGGCTTCAGACACTGAAGTTTAGGCCCACCACTGGCATCTGAGATGCCGTAGGACATTCGAAACAGCCACACAGGCCTAGCAGATGTTCCACAGGCCCTGAGGGAGATAGGCTCCTCTGCACCAACAGCTGGATGACAGGCAGACTGCCCTAGGGCATCTAAATCAGTGCTATATGCTTAGGTGTGGGCAGCTACATCACATGGAGAACAGCTCACCCAACACTGGCATCAACCGTGCGGTTTCCTGACTATATGGACTAGGTACTTGTTCATGTGTCGACACCTGCACGTAAGTGACTGGGTCTGGAGCTGAATCTCATTCTGATTCCTACGTAGTGCAAGGCAGAAAGAATATCTGGTTTCTTGGGCTTCACGCTGCTGGGTCAGTTCCTGCTCTGTCCCAGATTCTCTGGTGAACTTGGGCAAGCCTGAAGCCTGGATTCTCTCCAAAGGTGGAGTGTCTCCGGAAACAGCATCTTTACTCTTATTGTGCTGCTGTTTCCCACTGACATGTGTTAATACTACTCCCATTTCTAATCAGATTTGGGGCAAAAGTCTCAATGTCTACACTGTGTCCAGCACTATGGTGTTGAGGCACTTCTCTGCTGACAGTAGGTCCCCAGCAACATCCCAGGGTGGTGACAGAAGCGCTGTGAGAAGAACATTTGTGCAACACAATACCGACAGCTGCTTCTCTTGCTTTCCCTGTTGTAAGACTGTACCTTTCCGCTCCAAATATGGTGATCCATACACACCTCTTAATGAGAAAATCCTTTTGCCATACTTCAGGGCCACAAACCGAAAGTAATCTCGCCACAGCAGTTCAAACAGGACCCTAAAACACAAAGCCATGTCTGTATTTCACTGCGGGTCAGATAAAATTACTGAATTCAGATTTGGCTTCCATAGCACCCATCATTAACACTGTGGGGTTTATTCACAAGGAGCAATTTCACGTACCTTCCCATGATACCAGTCCTTGTCCCAAGCCTACTTATCTAGCTTGCACCTGGATGACTTAGAGTGAAAGCAAACTTTGCATGAATCACTTGGGAAGCTTTCTTTAACTCTGGTGCAGCAGCAGAATTTCAGTAAACCTGTTTCTCATCCGTCCCAACTGGGATATAATTCTCCAAAGAGCAGGGCAAGGATCTGATTCAGCTTCACGCTTCCGCATGAGCAAGCATGTCAGCACATTCCTAAGAGCTTTGCATTGATTTAAGCAATAACCTTAAAAGCACCTTTCAAAACTGGGTTTGCAGTCATCTAGCTCATGAGATCATGTTGTAGGCCTGCAGAAAATAGACAACTTTTTTATAAAAACTTTATAAAACCTTTATAAAAAGTGCTTCTTATAAAATGATGGCGCCTCAGCCGCTGAGACCTGCTTCAGCTCTCTGGCATATTGGAAATATTCTGCTCAGCTGATGTTTTTGCTTACCAGATCTTTCTGGAGAACCTGATTACAAAACAGGACACTGTCCAAATGCTAACAAGTAGTGTCATGACACTGAGGTTCAATCGGTTCCTCATGCGCAGCCACCACGACTTGTGCTTCACTGTACAATTGACTGCAGTGCCTGGGAGCTGATACCTTCTTTTTTATAATTATTTATCACTTTAAAATGCTCAGACCACCATGGCACCCCAGCTGCAGGCAGGCTGGCTGGCTGTTAGACAGAAAAACATAAGTATGTTTGTTTCTTGAAATCTTTCCTCTCTTAATTTTCTTTAAAGGAAAAAAAAAAGCATGCACTTCAGCAAGCTGAAGTTATCTGTCCTTTGAATTTTAATTAAATTGAATATTTTGGCCTGAATTGCTGGCAATGTTCTGCCTGTTCTTCATGAACCACTGTGCTGTTTGACATGTTGCAAATGTAGCAAACCAATACGAAAATGTAGTTCTACAGTTTGCAAAGACTTTCTGGTTTGGGATTTTTCCCATCCAAGTCTAGTGTTAGGCCGGGCTCTAACATGAACCTGCTTCTCCATAATTGCTCCTTACCAGGCTCTAATTCATTCAGAGTGCATGAGCAAGTTCAAGACCAGCCCAGGGATGGATACACTGACCTCAACTGTCCCCCTGACTCCTTCAGGACAACCTGCAGGCAGGCAAGCAGCCAGCGGTGAGGTGAGGAAGAGCGCAGGTGACAAGGCAGGGTGCATTCAGCCCACTTCCCAGACCCCTCTTCCCCTTTGCTGTGCTGTGGTCGTGGTCAAACAGCCAAGCAAGCAGGGGGCCGTTTGCTGGACTGTGGGCAGAGGTCCGGAGTCTTTTGGGTGAAACCCTGCTCATATCCTTGGCATAAGAAACCCTTTGGCTTTTATTTGTAAATTGTTCTTCTTCCTTCTCATCTAGCCCATAATAACAATACAGAGAGGGATGGTGATGATGTACAGAGATCATTTTTAAAAATCATGAACCGCAATTTCCCAGCAGTAATAATGACAACTATCATTAATAATCTTTACTTATAAAGTGCCTAAAGGCTCTGGATGTCAAAGGCAGACTAATAAATCCATACTGAAACAGAACTGCAGTGCAACCCAGAGGAACCAGAGAGCAGGCGCAGGAAAAACAAACATTAATTAAGAAGAAAGTTAACAAATCACTCTCTCCTGTGCGTGAGATGCCAGCTTCCTTTTCAGAGAAAACAAGACACAGTGATTGTGCAGGGACATACCAGTATGTGCTCTGATTTGCTCTTCTCTCTTTTTCATACTTCTGGATCTGCTCATAGATGTAGCGAGGTGAAATGCAGCCCAGCGCCAGCCTGAAAGCAGAAGAATGATATCCTGAATGCAATGCAGGACTGACAGCTTGATGTCTGTGTGGAGGGAGTGGAGGGGTGGTTTTGTGTTTAGAGTTGTTGTCTGAAAACTTTTGCTTGATTTGCAGTTATGCTACTGACTTTGCCAACGGCTTTAGTCAACTTGTATGACTTTTTTGCAACCCTGCAATGTGAGAATTAAAATCTTCCCCTTCCCAGCACATGACTGTCACAGGAGTCTCCAACCTTCTGAGATAAATAATTTTACAGAAATTTTACAAGTTTTGCCTAAAAGACTTTGATCAGCTGGTGAGTTACTGCACCACTGACAAACCCAGAAGCGGATCTCAAACATCAACCTTAGCTGTTGAACAGCCTTCCATTACAAACCTATTTATCACGTGCCCAGGGCTCCTATTCCTTCAGTACCTTAGGGTCTCAGTTGAGCAACCACAGAAGGCAAGTGACTTGCTGAAAATCTCAGGCAGAGTAGGAAAACTAGGGAATCCAACCCAGCTCTGGCATTTCAACCCACTGGACTCCTTCCATTTGTTCCAAATCAGTGCTGTGCGAGACAGGAAAGAGGTTGTGGACTCAAACCCCAACACAAAGGGTGATAAACAACTTTTACCTTGATTTTCCTAGAAATGTATTTGACTGCAATTTCCCAGTATGGCTTATGGAAACATTTGATGTTTTGATGAATTTTGGAAAACAGGAAGAAAGGGCCTGAAGAGTTTTTCCTTAATTGTTGACCAGCTCTAACACTTGGAAATGGCCGGTATAAGCTGTGAATGACTGGCTGCAATCTGAACCAGTCTGATTTTGATTATCTGACAGAGGAACGCTTTGGGACAGGCAGATCAGGACTGTCTGCTCTGGGCAAATGGCCAGCTTGGAAAAACTCAAGTGGAGGCTGCAAATGAAGAACTTGTGCAGTGCCAGGGGTCCTGGGATCCTGAAGTACCAGCAGGTGGAGACATCCACTGCAACCACTGAAGCACAGAGCCAGCTGAAAATAAGAAATCCTGACCCGTGACAGCCCCAAAAAATTGTTTCATGCTGCAATTCTGTCGAGAAAACCCTCCAGATGCTCTCAGCATGAGGCTGAGCCGAGTTCTGCTGCTGCAGTTTCAGTCCGGAATTAACTCTGCCCCTTCCAGCACCAGAGACTAAACTCCCTAATTAGAAGTCATATTTACCCACACAAGAGATCCTTTTGCAGTAGGAATAATCAGAAGTGTCTCTTCACCACACAGAAAAACAGAATGGCAGCAAGGTGAGGTGACTTGCCCCACAGTATTCAGTAAACCAGGACTGGATCAAGTTCTGCTACAGCCCCATCCATTGAAGCTACGCTCCTTCCCTGGCTACTCTCAACCACCCCAAATACACAAAACAGCACAAAGGCAAAGACAAGTTGTGTGTCTGTCCAGTGTCCTGTCCACATCACTGCTTCCAGCAGCCTGGGCTCTTGGCACAGTACCGCTACACTCCAGCAATTCCTAATTGCAAGAATCTTCCCAGAGAGCCGCTGCCTGGAAGCGTAATAGAGCAGCTCTGAGGCTGTTCTACCCCAACAAAAAGAGCAACCCCTACCCATGCCCACTGAGCACTCAGCAGACAGGTAACATCTGTTTGAGATGGGAGCAGAAGAACTAGCAGTCTCAGAAAAAAAATCTTTACCATGGTGCAAATTTGGTTGAGTAATCCATTCCCACCAGTTCATTCCGAGTTTCCTTGTAAGAGGCAACCAGGTTCTGTGCAAGCAAAAGAACAAAAGGTTTTAACACTTTACATGCAACCTGTTAAATATGTTTTCTTTCATACTGGAGCCAGGGCAATCTGGCAGGGCTGGGCTCCCTCTCATGGCTGCCTGCAAGGATTACAGACCTGCCAAATTACTGCATCCAGTGCACAGGAATTAATCAGGCCAGCAGTTTTCATTAAAGCTCTGGGATGCGTGCCACAAGCTATGCTCCCCGCTTCAGCCTGTAGCACATTTCTTTCTACAAGCGCTGTGAAACTGGCTGTGCTGCTGTCTGCCCACCCCCGCCCCACTCTGGATCAATAATCCACTGAAAAGCACCAGTGGGACTGGTGGTGCGTTCCCTTGTCCGTGTGGCTGCTTGTCAGGGTTTGAGAACCACAGTGTCTGACAGCACCCAACACTCAGCTGCAGGAATCCTGATCACTGTTATTTCTGGGCCACCCACATTTACAGCAGGGTGCAGATCTTCTGTTCTCTGGGCACTCCATTGACAGCGCAGAGGACATAAGCCTGATCTCTCCTTGACCTCCCTTGCTGCACAGGTTACAATTGCAAAAGGGTTGTTCTAGCTCACTAGGGAAGACAATATTTGCGCAACAAAAAAGAAGGAACAGGTTTTCCAGCACTGATTATATTAATGCTTGACCACGAGTAGAAGCTACACATGATTGTACTGTTTTAGCTGGCATAGAATTAATTTTCTTCATAGTAGTTAGTACAGGACTGGCTTGGATTTGTGCTGCAAACTGTGTTGATAACACAGGGATATTTTTGTTACTGCTTAGCAGTGCTTTCACAGAGTCAAGGCCTTTTCTGCTTCTCACACAACCCCACCAGCGAGTAGGCTGGGGGTGCACAAGGAGTTGGGAGGGGACACAGCCGGGACAGAAGACCTCAACAGACCAGAGGGATATTGCATACTCTATGACATGTACAGTGTATAAAGCTGGGGGAAGAAGAAGGAAGGGGGAGGACACGTTCAGAGTGATGGCATTTGTCTTCCCAAGTCACCGTGGATGTGATGGAGCCCTGCTTTCCTGAGGATGACTGAACACCTGCCTGCCATGGGAAGTGGGGAATGAATTCCTTGTTTGAGCATGCAGCTTTTGCTTTACCTATTAAACTGTCTTTATCTCAACCTGTGCATTTTCCCACTTTTACCCTTCCGATTCTCTCGCCATCCCACCGGGGGGGAAGTGAGCAAGTGGGTGACTGTGTGGGGCTGATCTGCCTAGTGGGGTTAAACCACGACAACGCTCCCCAATTGCAAGAGAAGGCAGGAACTTCTGTAGCAAGGCCAAAAGAATCCCCTGGGGGCTGTGCCGTTGACCACACTGGGCACGGCGCACTTCTTAACCCGTCACAGCTGGAGAGATGCTACCCTCTCTATCCACAAAGCTGCACAGGCTCTGATGCTGTTGGAAATCAGCACACATGTCTTCATCTAAGTTCACATAAGGCAAATTCAAGGCAGTTTCTCAAACTAGACCAGGACAAGGTTCAAAAATGGTCAGGATGCACAGACAAAATGCAGTCACCAACAGCTTCACTCCACTAAAGTAAGGGAGCAAGAAGTAGCTGTAATTATTGGCTGCAACCAGACTACTAGGAACCTCCTATTGTTTTTAACTGCAGGCAGCAGCTTGGGTCAGTTGTTCCTCACCCCAATTGCAATTTCAGCCCTTCAGGCCACTTTTCACTCCTCTGGAAAGGAGGAAGGAGGATCTACATTGTTGATGACATGGGACAGGAGAGTAGGAAGGTAAAATCAAAGTAAAGGAGCCAAAAGTTGTCCCAATTCCCAAAAGTTGATGGAAAAAAAGACTTAGGAGGGATGGCCACTAAACTAGGTTCCTAAGTATTTGGTTTACATTCCCAGTTCCTGGATGACTTTTTTATTTAGTTTGTCGCTCTGAAATAATGCTATTTCCCTCCTTTATAAAGTGTTATACAGGAGCTAAGGAAATATTACTAGAAAGTGAAATTGCAGCCTCACCCACTTGCATAGCTGTATGTACAAGGGGGAGGATGCAGACAAGGAAATGTAAGAGTTACCGTGTCCCAAAAATAATACTGCAGTCTCATTAAAGCCTGGGTCTCTCCTCCACTGCAGGGGAAAGCTGTTCGTGGATCAGTCACAGGATCTGCCACAGAAAACACCATCACCTTGTTACCCTCTTGGAAAGCATCTCAAAGGCAGGGAGCTTAAAATCTAGGGATGTTCAGCAGTAGGGATGCCTGCTTTGGGGACATAAAAGATTGTGCCCCAGTCTTCCTTTAAAACAAGGGCCACATCAAACATTAAAAATTATGAAGAGGATGTTGTCTACTCAGTTGCAGGGCTTTTCAAACCAGCTCCTCCACACAGGGAATTGACCTTTATTTGCCGTATGAGTGAACAGAGGCTTAGTTACAGTTTGAAGGGCAATCACTGCCTTTGGGAGGCCTCCATGTTTCGATTCTCAGTAAGAGACATTTCTAAGTAGGATTTCATGGGAGCAACTGCCAAATAAAGTTTTCTTACCCTTCTGTCCCAAATCCTCCATTGTAGGGACACATCCTTCTTCCACCCCTGGAGCCAGAGGCTTTAGCTGATCTGCCATCCGCAGGGTTGGCCGGACCTTCGCCTCAGACTCCACTGCTTTTCGGAAATGGGTGTAGACGTCGGGCAACCTGCACAGATCACAGCACAGTCAGATCTCTGCAGGATGGCTACCCTGACCACTCCACACAGCACCACATGGCTTCCACAGAGGGAGGGTTAGGTTTCCCCGGCAGCACTCTCCTGAGGGCAGAGTGCATATTTGTGATGCACGTTTTGTGATGCCTTTTGTGATTGCCTGGCACAACAGAGGTAGATCCCCTGAGGCCAGCAGCAATCAGAAGTTCAGTGCTTCACCCAGTTTCTTTCTACTTCTGATGCAAATGGTGCCTTTTGAATTTATGGTGTGTCCTGATGGGGCAATCCATCAGGGTCAGATTTATCTCACCTAACTTGTGATTACCCACAAGGCTGACCTCAATGCTAAAATGTGCAACTCCTGCTGCCTTTTCAGTCAATAGAGAGAAACAGGCAGATTTATGGCCTGACTCTTCTGCTGTATTTATGCATTTTCTATAGGATACCAAGAATCACTCAACTCCATCAACTACCCCTCAAGTGACTGTTGAGGGAACCACGAAGAGTCCACATGCTGTCACAGGCAGCTGCATTTAGCCAGATGGGGTAATGGAGCAATCCAGTCCAATGTCACAAGGACTCTGGGTACTGCAGATTAAGTATCCAAATTGTACTGGTGGAAAGGCAAAGAAAAATCAGTCCCTCAAGAAATGGTCAAACCAGCCCCTTGGTTTTATGCATATTGGAGCCTAAATCCTACTAGTACAGAGGGATGAATGTGCCTCTTGCCCTTGATGCGTATGAGAGCGACAGCACTGTTCCGTAACTGCAGATAGACTAATGAGTCCCTTCCCTGTGGGACCGAATGACCAAGATCCCTCCTGTGCAGTTCACTGGAGTGAGCAGCAGATGGGACAGCGGAGGAGGGAGTAATACCATGGAGCAGCCCACCTGGCAATAGGCCTGAAGGGAAGGTCATCCCGATGATACAGCGTGGATGCCCAGAACGTCTGGATCTTCACCCCGTGCTGACTACACACCTGGCACAGCCCCTTCTCCACATCCAGCTCCTCCTTTGTGGCCTTGGGAGAACAAAATGCAGTGAGGCCATGGCTGCACAGCCTTAGCTCCCACACGCACACAGCCTCTGGTCCCTGGTCTTTCCCTTCTCCCTCATCTCCACATTGAGCTTCATCCCTTAGGGAGAGGTGCACACAGACAATCTCTAAGTATTTCCCTCTGCCAAACCCAACAACTGTTTTCACTCTCCATTAGTAGTGCCAGCACCAGAATAAGGAACTCCTTGATGTAGAACGTTGCAGATCTTTTAAGTTTCCATGGACTGGAAAGGTGACTGGACAAATACACATAAAAGAAATCCACTGAGGGTTGCTGTATATCAGGATAGCATTCCTGTTTCAAGAAGAACTTGAGCCACAGATTCTTGGGAGCCTGGGAAAGTATGCAGGGCAAGTATCTTTACAGATTTGTCCTGCTGTGGTCTTCTCTGGGCATCTGTTATTGGTCACTGTCAGGAAAAAGGCTGTGGAGTTAGATGAGGCCTTTTGTCTCATCCTCTGTAGTTGTTCTTAGTGCTGCATGGAGTAAGGACTGTGAGATATGTAGGTTGTCACGGTACAAGGGTCTTGGGCCTGACAGCAGAAATACCTGCAGCGCAGGTCACAGAGTGATTCCTGCATTAGACAGCTCTGAGGCCCAGACTCTGTTAATTCTGAGGGCATCTGTGGACACATATACATGTGCGTGTGTGTGCACACAGCCTCCTGGCCCAGTGGTTTGGATCCAGAGCCCTCCACTGCGTTCAGCAGGCTCTGGATCAAACCAGTTGGTTACCTCAGTGAAGACAGATCAGTGACACCCCAACCCCATCAGCAGTCTGAGACCAGACTCGTGTTCCATTCTTCCACACATTGGTGAGCAACTGCCTAAATACAGGTGCTGTGAACTCACTGTGGACCTTTTCTACACTCGATACAATATGTCCCCTGGCAGCTAGCTCCCTGTGCAAGGAAGGGGTCAGGAAAAGGCAGCTTGATGCAAACAGGAGGAGAAATGGACTCAGCTGACCTAAAATGCCAGTTGCCAGAAACTCCTCTTCCTCAAGGCACAGCACTTGCAAGTGACCAGTCACAAATAGCTGGTGTCACCCCTCAAGGACTCCCACCCAGACATCTACACCATCCTCATCCCAGGAGCTAGCCAGTTTCCCCAAGGTTAACAGTATCGCAGACAAGGAAGGCTCTGAACACACAGGATCTGCATCACCATTTGGTTGAGGAAGAAACTTCTACAACCTAATTTTGTCTTTTAACAATGTCACTCAAATATTTCTCTTACCTCTTCATGGAAAGCCACAGCACTGACAGAGCCCAACTGAGTAATCAGACCACTGATCACATCTTCCGGCTTCCCCTTCCTCACAACCAGGGTACTGCAAACACAAAATATTGGCCTGAATGAGGTTTGATGTTATTGTTATTTACGTGTACAGGAAGCCCTAGTCCTGGCCCAGATACCCATGTACTAGTTCTCTACAGAGCATGAATAGCATGTGGAGGCAGACAGGCAGGATTTGACTAGCCTACGTTTTTTAGGACCCACTGAACAGTGTATAACCCTCTGGGGCTGAGTTTGTGTCAAACACATTTCTACCACCCCGGATGCCTTAGAAAGGATGACTGGGCAGAAAGCCAGGCTGTTACCTAAAAGCAAATCTGTCAGATCTGTTCATCCTCACATACTGAGGCTGAGATTCAAGAACTGATTCCTCTTTCAAACCCCTTCACAGGTAGTGGTGGCTTGTGGGCAGACCCTTCTCCACTTTTATGTGAAAGAATTCAGAGGAATTCTTTCCTCTGAATGCTCTGAGTTTGTAACAGAGTCAACAAAACTTCCCTCCCACCTTGCAACTTCACCACTGCCCACAGGGAACACCACAGGAGATTTCTGTCTACCACTGCATTAAGAAGATACTTCATGGTGTTGGAAATGGAGCCTAGGTCTTAGCGTGGCTTTTCACAGCCACACATCTCTCACTGCAGAAGACCAATCTCTTATCAGCCACTGACAACGGCATAGCAGCATACAAGCTCTGAATCTGTTCAGTGCAGGGTATGGGCGCAGATACACACTGATCAGTTCTTTCAGTCTCCTATAACATTCACCACCTGCATGGTCCACACTGCACAGCAAACAAAGAGCCATTCCTCTTGCTTCTACTACCACGGTTATGCTGCTCTGGGAGAAGACAGGCTGGCTGACGCATCTTCTGCTAAGCAAAGCCAGACGTTACCTGGTAATGGGATTGTTCCATATGTAGACCTTCAGATTCTGCTCTACCTCACTTACGGTTTCTAAAGGCATAATGATGGAGGAATCCCTGACGACCCCCTTCCCACAGTGTAGCCTACCAAAGAGTTTGGGTTTAGCGGGACAGGGCATGAGCAAACTTAACTCTCCAGTCTCACAAGCCAGAATCCATGATGATCTGCCTCAAGCCAACTCCTAGGGAAAACTTGCTAGGGACAAGGAAGAACACATGCCACAGTTGTCAACATCTCGGAAGACTGCCATTCATGTCTCCAGTCGTCATGACTGGGCAAAGCGCTCAAAGCTGACGCCCATCTGTAGTACATGAGTTCAAGAAAGCAAAGCCCCGAATGGCACGCAGGCTGCATGGCTCTTCACTCCCTTGCACATGCCACAGGAGGTCACCTGAACAGGATTTATGTACGGCACCTTATCGTACCTAACAGAAGGGCTGCGGGTCTCTGAAACGAGCCATCATCGGAGCCCAGAGTATGTGACATGATTTGACTCACAGCACAGATATGTTGAAAACAAGTAGGAAAATAAAAATAGACATGCTATTTGCATGGTGCTTTCTCAACTACCTTCCTTTTTTCTTGAGTGTTTCCCTTAGATCCTTCACGCTTTCCAGCAAAAACCTGAGGCGATGGGGCCCTGTCTTCGGGAAGCCGTAGTAGTGGGTGCCCAGGTAGTGCCGCGGGTCGAAGCAGTAGAGCGGAATAACGAAATCTGCATTACTCTGAGCCCAGTGGAGCACCTGGAAACACAGAGAGGGCCATGACAGCTTTGGGGGACAGGACGCAACGTGCACCTCTCCCCAACCTACCCAAGAGCGGGGTTATTTCTAACGAAACACCCGGGGGCCGCCGGCCGGGCCATACCTGGTTATCGTGGGCGCGCAGGTCGCAGCGCAGCAGGCAGATGGCCGTCCTCGCCGCCTCCGACATGGTGCCTCGACAGGGCCGGTCCCGCCTCACCCGGCCCGGCTCTGTCCTCCCTCAGTTCGGCGCCTCTCAGCCCGCCCCGTTCCCGCCTCCCCCTCAGCCCGCCCCGCTGCCGCCTCACCACCCCGTTTCCCCATCAGCCGGTTCCCGCCTCACCATCCCGCTTCCCCCTCAGCCAGCCCCGCCGGGGAGGAGCCGTCCCGCCTCCTTCTCTCTGCGGCCGCCCACCGCCGCCTTCTTCCAGGCCCGTGGGACGGGCAGGTCCCGTCCCGCGTCCCGGGAGGGCGGCGGGACCGGGCGGAGCTCTCGGCGGCGTCGGGGAGGGCTGTGTGGGCGCAGGAGGAGGCGGCGGGGCAGGAGGCCCGTTTCCCTTGGTCTGAGGTGCCTGCGCCTTTCCGTGGCAGCCTCTCACCGGAGCCCTCTTATTGCTGAATTTGTGGGGCTTATTTTAACCCCCATAATCTCTTTATCTTCCACATAACAGCTGCTGGGAACCACCTCACGCGGAAGCGCAGCCCCATTTGTGCCGCTGTGCTGGGGCGCAGCCATGGTGAAACCCCTGCAAGGGGCACGGCTGACCTGGCTCTGGCTGTTCGTGTTCATTACTGTTTGTCCTGTAAGTGCTGAGGCTCCGACATGGCTGCACCCTCGCCCGCTAGCATGCGAGCCAGCTTTGCAGAGAGCTCGCTCGCCTGTTGACTGACAAAAGGTGAGCTGTAGCTGAGCAAGAATTAATCTTTGACTTCCAGCACTGACAGTGGCTGCCGAAGTGGAAAGGCTTGCCTCATCCTATAGTTTCCGTAAGTCAATGTTGGACACCAGTGATCACGCATCCCTTACTGAATTGTCCCTCGGGATCCTTCGTTTGACAACTCTCATAGTGAAAGGAAATGCAAACACACCCGAACCTCAGCTTGGCTCCCTGCCTGAGGTCTCCAGCCATATATGCTCTCCTTGAGTAACTCCACTGGTTCTCCTGGGGTGGGAGAGGATGGGGAGGGGGTAAGCGTGTTGCAGCAAGGAGTTGGTGATGACTGGAGATCCAAGTTACACAAAGTAATTGCTGCAGCTCATTTAGGTACCTGAATTGATGAACTGGAGCTTTCGGTGGAGCCTCATGGATGCTTAGATGCTCACCAGAGATTAAATGTACCCAAACCCCAGTGGGTCCCAGGCAGTCCTGGCTTTATTTCCGTCTCCTCCAGGCTTGCAGGTCTTCTGCGTGCAAACTGCATTGGCTGGCTGTAGGAAGTGATGCCGATTCCCCGTGTGACCCACATGACACATCATCTCCTGACTCCTTTTCTGTACAACAAGGGCTCCTTTTCCTGGCTCAGCAGACTGCAGCCCGCTATAAGAACCAGTGACTCATCTCAGAGGACTCATGTTTGGTGAAGGAAAAGTAGAGCCAAACTTTGGCTCACACTCAAGGAAAACACCGTTGTCTGCTTGCAATGCATATGCTATAGAAGCAAACACCTCTCTCTATCACATTAGAAATGGAGGGATTTTACAAATGCAGTTTGTAAATCTTCCCTGTTTGCCTTTGCCTTCGTTTGGATGAGGACAAACAGTGCAGTTGGCTTTGCTTTTGTTTGCAGACAGGTTTCCCCCACAATGTCTTGGTTGACATTAAGCTGGGCCAAGTCTGGCAATAATGACATCCTCTTGTAGCTTACTCATAGACAGCCACCCACTTGCATTGCAACTTAAAGAGGTCTTATTTAATGGGCGTGCAAGAGAGAGGAGCCCTACTGCCTGAAAAGGGTTTACTTCCCATTGGCAAGGAAGGCTGGTTTCCACTAAACAGAAACCTCTGCAACATAAATAAAGAGAAGAGAGATTTGAAACTCCTGATATGCCAATAAGGAAACAAAAGTGGGTTTAAAAGCAAGTGAGTCTCTGCCAGCTTTCTGTGTACATAATATAAAGGATGTAAGGTGTCCCAACACTGCGGTAGCGGCAAAAGCACCATGAGAGACTCGGCACCTACGTGTCTGCTAAATGTCACAATCTAGACAGCAAGAGCAGACAGGAAAAACAGATGTCCATAAAGGACAAATAGTTTGCTCGGGTCCAGAACCCAGACCTCCTTACACCCAACACCCTGCCCTTTATGTCACGTCGTTGGAGGTCAGGTTTATTTCCTTTGCACTCCTGTAGGAGAGTACAAATGCTGTTGCACACTCAAGCCAGAGCTTTCTAAAATAGTGCTGATTGCATCCACTCTGTAGTCTACCTTAATAATGAAGATTATGGTTTTTTACTTACACAGTTGTTTCTCCTTGGATTATGCATGTATGCCTTCTCAGTCCTTGCTTCTGTGAGACCTTATGAAATCATGCTCTGAAAATACATGTAACAGAGGTGTTTAGGAAAAGCAGTGGTGAGGAGTACTTTGTTCTCAAATTAGAAACCAGGAGACCTGGCATTGTGAACGGCAGCCTCTCCAGTCTCCTTGCCTGGATTTTCCATTCAGAAGTACACAGTCAAGAAAAACAAAAGCTTTGGTTTTTATTTTTTGTTTTTTTTTCCACTGACACCTGTCTCTTTACTCCAAGACGGTGTTTTCCGTTCTCCCTTTGGGAAGCAGAGCTTTGCCAAGAGGCACTGCAATACCAACAATCTCCATGCCAGTATGGAGGGGAACAAGCTTTCCACCATCATTTTTGTTTTTAAGTATCCTCTGAGAAACAGCTTCCTTCTGGAGCCCTGAAGTTGTTAGTTAATTCACGGGACATGGCAGGGTAGGTCTGTGAACTATGATGAAGTTACGCAGGGGACCAGTGAGAAAAGAATTGGATAGTCATGGACTATCTAGACCTAGGGAAACCTAGGGACCAGGCTAGACAGTATCCAGAAATTGCTTCTTGCGATTCAAACAGTGGTATGTGATCCCTTTGTTTCTCAGAGACAACCTCATGGGATACCAGGTCTTGGACAGACCCCAACTCCCAAGTCAATAATCACTCTTCCTCTTGCTGCTCTGGGTGTCCTTTTTCACTCATTAAAGCAATTTACATCTTTTGTTTACTCCTGAAGTCGAGTGTTCAATCAGAAGTGTCTGTTGTACCCATCTTGGGTAACAGAGCCATAGAATTGTACCCCATCGCTCCTGCAGTAAGCTCTGCTTTTATGGCTTGTGCAGAATAAATCTGTTAGAAAGACAGCCAGTTTTGTGATGGAGGAACTGGAGGTGGGCCAGGCTTCCTCCTCTCTCCTCTCTCCTCTCCTCTCCTCTCCTCTCCTCTCCTCTCCCTACCCTTCTGCAGCCATCTTGCTATGATGGAAGCTCAACAACATACAAGCACCAACATTTTTGTTTTCCTAGACAGAAACAGGTGGCAAAGAAGCACTGAGCCAAGAGAAGGCAGAAGTCTTCCTCAATGTGAGAGCCTCCTGCTGAACAGGAACAGTGTTTAAGACAGCAGATACAGCAGTAGCAGGTCCACTGTGCACTGAGCAGCTCTGCAAACAATAAGGTAGAAGGTGATTGTTATATGCTGGCAGTGTGTTCTGTTGAGAAGCTCTGATTATGTTAAAGGCTTACACTTTATGACCTTCCCCCAGGACAATAAAGTTTTTGTCCGCTTGACAGTTTGCCTCCAGCACTGCTGTGTCATTGCATCACTGATTACAGTTTTTGACATGTCATCCGTTGATGTCCACGTTCATAAGCATCTGTGCCCAGCTTCATTAGTGATGCATGCCACCATCTTCATTCAGATGGTGTTTCACGTGCTTCAAGTAACAAATTGGCCTGAATAATTTCCTCTCTCATTTTGGGAACAACTCCCAACTGTTGCTTCTTTTAAGTCTCTGTGAGAATGACGCCTTTGCATTTAGCTTGTCATGCATGCAAAGTTTGACATCATTATTTGATGTTTTACTGAGTCTCCCTCTGAGCTCTTTACAGAATCTTGAATCACGTCATCATTAGCTGTTTTCCCAAAAGCATAAACCCTCCATGATCAACACACAGCGCAGCACTGCTCAGAGACAGACTGTAGTGATTCTGTTACCAGCCCTGCTGTGTCCAAGCATATGCTCTAATGTCTCTTTGACTATGACAAGTACAATCTCATTTTCTTGGATTTGAGTACCATGCTAAATCCTGTCCACCAGCTTGAAACACCTCTTTCTTTTCACACATATCTGATACTCTACCTAGATCTATCTTTCAGCTTTTTGAACCACTGGCAACAGCGGCAACCTGACTTTAATGCTGAGACCTCCCATTCCTGAGACAATGCTTTGATGTTTTGACTGCGAAGACCTGGCACTCTCTTCTGTGGTGGAAGCAGAACATAGTTCAGTTCACTGCCTGCATAAATGCAGCCACTCTTCTTACTGGTCAGAGACTTTTCCCTGGTATCATTTGTTGTGCCTTCTGGTTTGGAGATGTCTTGCCTTCAAGTACTGTGCAGGGATCATCTGGCCTTGGTTCTGCTGTGATTGTTCTTGGAGGAAAACATACAGACCGGTTGCTCTTTGTAGCTCAGCTTGTGACCACTGTTCATTAAATCTGTCATTTCCTCTTCTGCCTTTCAGCAGTATTTCCTCCATCAAGAACCTAATGACCCTCTGCAAGCTCTCATCCACCTACAATTACTGGACCTGTCTAAGGTTTGCCAAGTGGCTTAAATACCATTTAGCATCTAGTGTGAGCTACTGCTTATGGCTGTCATATGGGTTTGTAACACACTCTCACCTCAGTTACTTTATGCCCTCAAAATGCAAGAAGAAATATCTACCCAGGTAAAGGATCAGACATGCATAACTGCAAGTGGCAGTACCTTAATATCCGTTAAGTGTACTTACATCCTTGGCTGAGGTAATTCACCATGGCTTCAATGGAGCTAACCAAGGATTTACTTCAACACTCAGCTGACTAAAAATGTCAGTTTGAAAGGCTTTTAAAGAAAAAAAAAAATTAAAAAAATTGTAGTTTTATGGTTACAGCTAGACCTGGGAACATCATGGCTTTGTTGTGTTCTGAGCCACACTTCTCCCTGTGTTCTTGGAACGGATCATTTCAACCCTTCGTGTACAGCAGAATTTCTTCTGCTGTAAAATGGATGTAACACCACTTCCTATCACACAGTGCATTTTGCCTGTTGACTGCCTTCATATTAGAGACCCATCTCTAATGATGCTAATAAAAGCACAGAATATTCTAGACAATAGCATTTATAGAAGGATACAGTCAGGTTACCTTAGACATTTAAAAACAGAGATCCAAATGTTACTGTCCACTGGGTTAAATCAATAGTCACTAGGCCGTTTCTGACATGCAGGCTGTGATGCAAGGACAAGAAGAACTGCAGCCTAGGTGAATCTCTGTCTACCCAGCTCAACAGCATGTCTACAGCAGATACAAGCACTGTTAGAAGATGTTAGAGTCCTGCCATGGATGCTGAGAAACAGCTGTCCTATACACCATTTTCTTCTTCACATCCCCACTGGATAGAGGTTGGGTTCATGTGGAGTTTTGGTTAAGGAAGCAATAGTTTAATACACAGTATTTTTGGGAATCATATAAACACTTTTTCCAGGTAATCATTATCAGAAGGAAATAACTTTTTATCAAGACTTCTGTATAGGTTTCACATCTATTAGAATTTTCTCTTGGAGACAAATCCCACGGTCATCATGGTCCTGCAGCCGACTCTTCCTTCCCCTGCAGAAAGTAAGGTTCTTTGCTGGCGACAGGAAGAACCGACATTGATGAAGGATGTGAAGCATTGGCCCACAGGCTCAGTACAGAGATCTTGGTCCCGATCCTGCAGGCGACATTGGCATGGTTTGGCCATGTGTTGCTAAGAAGAATGGCAAATGAATGGAAAAAAAAAGAGTCAAGAAAAAAGCCTTCACTTTCTCCACTCCTCTCCAAATCTTATTTACTGTGGTCCCCACCAAATCACACCTAAAATAGCTTTTGTCTGTTGCTATTTAGCCATTGAGGTCGGATCTACCAGCTACATTAACTCGCCCCTATTGTACTATTGCAGTTGGATTGTTGCCATCCTTCCCCCATGGGTTTTCTACAGATCTATATTTCAAAGTTATGGCTCTTGTAAAGCTCTGCTGTGTGAGTTCAGACAAGCTAAAAAAAAATTAGTCATGTTTCCTCTAGTCCTGCTGCTTTACTAGGCTTCCTATTTGCAATCAAATTATTTTTAATTTTGACCATGTTCCTATTGTTTTCCAGGAAGATAATCATCTTATCTCGCCGTCGGGATATTTCTCTCCTTTCTCATGTAGTTTCAGATGGATTAAATAAATACCCCTCACACAAAGCACACCAAGCTGGGCAAAAGGGCATTTCACCATTGCTGGTTGATCTGAAATTTAGGAAATGTGTCCTTTTTGGAAAAGAATAAAAGATTGGAAGGACTCAGACATGCCATAATGGCAGCTGCGCTAATTGTACGCACTAAGTTAATTTTTCTCCATCTCAGAGTAGCTTTATGGAAACACCTGGGTGAAGTTAGAAGTGACACTGGCTTTGCTTACCAGTTCTGAACAAGGGCCACAGATGACAGTCGTCTGAATTTTTGGTAAGGGAAAAGCCAAAAAATGTCTGAGTGGTCCTGTGGGACCCTTCTGCTCCTTCTGCCCAGGTGAAACTCTATTAGCTCCATGCAAGGAACAGGAGATCCCCCACTGTGCCATCCCTCTGATGAGAAGTCTTTTTTTCAGGACCATCCATGGATGCTCTTCTCCACCTCTTTATGTCTGGAGATGGTATCAGAGGGACTTAAATGGGAGCAGGTCAGTTCACTGTATTTTGAGATCTGATTTTGAGTCCTTTCCAAGGGAAGAATAAACGCCTAGCGAAGGCGAACAACCACACTGCCAGCTCTGAGCAAACCGAATGAGGAGGATCAGGCACCTCTCAGACCTCTCCAGTTTCTCCAGTATCCCCCCCCATGGAGGAACTGGCTTGTTAACACGCAAACAACAGTTGCACAATGGAAAGTTGTATGGAGTAGTGACCCTGCTCAAAACCGAACTGCTCTGTTTTGTGTTTTGTAACCTTCACCCATATACACTTTCCTACTGCTGGATGCTGAGTGGTTTACCTCCAGCTTCCTAATTATTGAAGTGCTGCTGCTTGTATTTTACCGCAGATGAGGAAATGAGGACATATGGCTTTTGTGATAAGAGATTTATGTGAGCTGTCTGTGCAACAGTGCTGCAACTTTCTATACAAGTCCATTTATAAAACAAAACATGTGTAAACAGTCAGGTTTTGATTGTTTCAGTGATTTCTTCCCCCCCCATGACAGATGTAAAGGAAAAACTGTAGGTTTCCACTTGATGCATGCAGATAAGTTTACGGCCAATGGGACAGATCCCAGTTGCAGTAAATCAGTCTCTACTTCAGCTAAAATCCAGCTCCATGTGGGTAAATGGGAAGAAATACGAAGAAACTCAGGCTCGATGGCTGCTCGTACGTGATTTACTTTCAGCTGTAGGAGTACAAATATGCCGGAAGGGTTCTGGTAGGAGCTTCTTCATCAAGAATACAGTAAGGAGTGTAAAATACCAATCGAGATGGCAGCTGTAATTCAGTGATTATAATGGGTGGCTTTGACTACACCCCCGTAGATTGGTTACCTTTCAAATCAGGAGAGGGATTAGAGAAATTGGGTCATATTCCAATAACCAAAATCCTACTGAAGTCAGTAGCGTCAAAGAACAGTGCAGGTGGGATACACGTACCTAAACACAGGGCTGGTCCATGGTCTTTCAGTCCTCTTACTCTTAGACTTTACTCGAGAGGGGCCAGTTGCAAGGTGGAGACTATTCTTTTCAGGAAAATATCAAGATTTTCTCTGAACTTTCTGGGAAAGCGGGATGGAATCATAGGAAGCCCCCTGTGATTTTTGGCTTTCTTGCAGTTTCAGCTGCGAATGCCACAAGGACACTATTTCTTGTGCTATTTTCCACAATATTCAGGTGCCAGGTGAGCCCATAAATATTCTGGAATAGTTCTGACCTTACCTGAGAAAGTCTAAACTGAGTCTGTTTGCAGACAGGTAGTATAACTCTCCAGGGCTTTCAGCTCCAGACCTTTCACCAGCATGATATATAGAGTCACCTTGCAAATGTCCTTGGAGGACACCAGTTCGAAGCTCTGTGTATATGTGAAGAAGCATCACAGAGAAATGCTCTCCAATGATGTTTGCTTAACAACCCACGCAGAAATCAGATGCGCTTCACTTTCACTTTGTCCTTTTTGGAGACGTTTTCCCCTTTGTTTGGGCAGAGAAGACAAGTCATGGAAAAAGACAGTGTGGAAAGTTACGTTCAGCTATGAAAGTGCAAATGATGACTACCAGGAAAAAAAAATCATCCACACAACTCAATCTCCTTGTAGTCACACCCAGCTCCTTTGAAATACAAGTTCAAATCTGTGACTTTTGGTTGATCGACACTTCTGCATGGTGTTACCTTCCTCTGTGTATAACACCTGGTGTTCAGCATTTGTTTCTTAAGATCTGCAAAATCTTGTCAGCTGTCTATGGCTAGGTGGATGGACACAAACGCTGCCACAGAGAGGACTGGGGGGCACCCCTTCGCTCTGAGCCCTTCACAGACCAACCTTCTAACCCCCCAAGGTGGGGTGTTGCAGTATTCCCAAGTGGTCGACGGGCAACAGTGCATGGAGAGTGTGCCTCTGCTCTGGGGTCCTCACGCTCTGAGCCCTCTCCTCTAGGCTGAGGCCTGTGCATTTTATCTTCAAGCGCAGGACTCACCCTTTTCTTTTAAAATAGAGCTGCTGCTGCTGCCACCTACCTTTTATGCTGGAGTGGATGCTAGAAATATCCTATACACTGAGCCTGGGAAGGAGCCCAGGATTTTCTCCTCAGCCCAAGGGGGTATAAACCCAAGCTCTAACCCACGAAGGAAATCTGCTGTGTGGGCGGGAGGCATTACCTGCTGTCTGTGAGAAACAGTTTTCTGCCACGGCAGAGGAAAGGTTTCAAACCCCATTGAGCCAGAGAGATCACTTGTTGCTCTTTCCTGGTTGTGAGGACTTTCATACAGCAGGTCTCGGCGTCTGCCTCGCAGAGCGTATGGTCGTATCAGGCAACGAACCTTTAATGTACCATGAGAGGAAGAGAAAGGTAGTTGGGAAGTGTGCGGCCCCTCAGCAACAGGGATCTGACCCTGACCCTCACCCTTCTCAAGCACTCCGTGACGTGGTTCTTGTAAAACAGAAGCAGAGGGAGAGACGAAAGGCTCTCCCCGAATGTCTGCCCCCAGCAAACCTCTGCATACATTCCGGCATGTTCTAGGAAGAGCACAAACCCCTCAGGAACGCTGACACCTGTGGTCTGTGGGTCCTGATCAGGTTTATCTATCAGGTGGTCCCCAAACCAGTAGTCAGAACACATGGGAAATGGGGAATATTTAAGCAAAATAAATGTGGCTTGCGTGTGGGTAATATTGTTCAGAGGGACGTAGGACAGCTCTAGCCCTCTTTTTCCACCTGCTTTTCCACAGCAAACAGCAGACCCGAAAATTAATTTTGGGTGAGGAGGAGCTGCGGCCCACCCAGGTCTGCCAAGCCCAGGCACTGCCATGCAGAGGTTCTGGCATCGCAGGTTTGTGTCTACATGCTGAAATCCCACCAGCTCCAGCCTTCTGCTGTGAAGCAGCACACATTTTCTGAGTAATTGGTTTCTTTTCTTTACACCAAGATGGCATCATTCCTTTACAGTTTGCAAACTAAGTATAGAAATGATTTCACCCACCATCAATACGCAGCCATCTCGATGGGAGAGAAAGCCTGACAGACGTCTCACAGCACACAACGGCTTTATGCTGCAGTTTAGGACAGGAAACAAGAAAGGATATTATATCAAACAGAAGGCATGGGAGAATTTCAGGTTAGACGGAGCATACTTAGTCACAGAAGAATTGGGTCGGTGCTCTGGGACCTGTGTTCACTTCCTGCAGGAACCCTAACATAGCCCAAAATAGCAGCAGTTAGGTAAAAGCCAAATATCTTCCCCTTTTTCTCCCCACAGCAAATACTAATGCTTACGTCATTAAAGGAGAAGCATAAATAGAACAGCCTAGGGCTGTGATTTGCAAAGTTCTTGGTCTGCGGACGAACCATCAGCTTTTCTTATAGCTCACTATTACCCACTTGTGCCATCAAACTTTTCACTAAAGATATTACTGCGATGATATAGTCCTTCATATCCACGCCAACACGTACACTAGTCACCGAAGAAGAATGAGAGCACACATCTATACATTTTATGTGAGGCATGGTTTTCACCTTGCCCACTGGCACACACATGGGGTGCACGGCGTGGGACAGCGTGCACCAAAGAGTGTTTCCTAATGGCAGTTTGGACACTGTTTTGGAAAAGAAGGGAGAGTTTGGCTCTATGGGTACAAGGTATGCCACGCTTGTTGTCCTCAGCAACAGAGAACAGCCCCCCATCTGTTTTCTTCCCCTGTACGGTGCCACTACAACCACTGTCTGCAACATACTGGTTTTACTGGTGCTCTCCATCGCGAGCTCTCTACCAGGTTCTCACACCTCCCCAAGAAACATGGTGAAGGCTGGCATTTGTAGGAGAACACATGAAACTACGCGCAGAGCCACAACACTTCCGCCCACTTTTCTGCCAGGATTCGTAAATATTTTCAAGCGCGACTGGAGGAGGAAGAATCCGGGGGCAGATCCTTAGCACGCCCATCAGCAGAGAGCTGTTGACATCAATGGAAACAAGCTTTACACACATGACGATCCTTATATTGTTCAGGAACTGAAATCCCCGTAGCGGGATTCCTGGGGCATCAAACAAGCTCAGAAAAGAGAAGGCGTTTGGAAGGAGTTTTCAGCAGGAATTGGTGCTAGCCTAATAGATTCCCGTTAAAACCAGGAGGTTTTAAAGGAGCTGCTTGTCCTATGTGCCTTAGAATGCTTGAACCTGAAGTCCTGGGGTCCTGTGCCTGGTTCCCAAGGTAAACACATGTGATTTATTTCAGAAAGGCATCTGCAGCACAAGAATTCATTACATACATCCCCGATGGGCAGGAGCCAAAACATTTCAGATGTGCCAAGTTACCAGAATGTTATTAAAAGCTGTAAGACTTAGAGGGAAGGTGCAGAGAAAGACAACCTCCTTCCCAAAGCCAGGTGGCTTAGGATAGACTTACGCCGCTTCCCAAATGGATGAGGCAAGCTGGAGTCAGAGGTTCCTTCCAGCAACAGCTTGGTCCCCCTGGATATCTCTCCGTAAACCGCACAAATATTCTGGGAAGGGGGAGGGACAGAGAAAAGAGTGAAACCTATTCAATTACATCAAGATCACGACTGGCCCTAGTAAAATCATTTATGAAGTGAGGGAACCCGGAGCAGTTTGGGTTGGAGCCATCTGCTGTTATTTGGTATATACAGAATTGGTTTCTATGGATTTTATTAATAGGTCACGCGATTGTATACGAGGATGTGAGATCTGAATCTCTCAGGAGGGGTCCCTGGTTGGGGTTTCTGTTGCCGTTATGGGCAACGGCTCAAACTTTCTTGCAGCAGCAAGTCCTTAAAAACTTGAGGGGAATGGCTCTGGGTTTAGGATTCTGCCCATTTTTTTTCTCTCCCCACCCAAAATCTTGAACTGACTTTGTTCCTGTTCCTCTCTAAAACACATTTACTAAATAGGAAAACAGGGAAATAATCAGAAAAAATATTCTTCCCTACTTTTTCCATTGTCTACGTGAATTTTCTCTCCCACCAGTCTGAGTGGTATCTGGTACAACACTCAGGTCTCCCTTCCATCCATCTTTCAGGCACAAGACTTGCATCAGCCCTTTGCTCAGGGATGAATTTTGCCTTTAAGCTGTCAGTGGCTCCACGTATAGAGAGACAGTCCAAAGGGATTTGGACACACTCCAGAGGTTTGGGACAGGCGAGTGTAAATCCCAGGGCGAGCTGCCCAGGGAGGACTGAGCTGTTCTGGACACCCAGCTGTGACATAAAGTCAGAGCCCAGGAACAACCTCCCCTCACCCTTTGGTCTTAACTACGGCTCGCTTTTGCTTCAATTCCCCCCCCAAAAAGGCAAACTCAAATTAAGTTGTCACAGAACAATCCCTTCACCCCATCTTCATGTGGAGAAAGCTGGGCGCAGCAGAAGGCTGTGCTGCAGCGAGGTTTCACCAGCTTCTCCAGTGCTCCAACTCATGAAGCCCTATCTCCTGGAGTTTGGAGGTTTCAACACAATTTTGCATCATCTCCTGGTTTTTCACGTTAACCTGAAGTGGGACACTTCGGTCCCAGCCGCCCTGTTTCAGAAAGTCGCAGAAACCCTCAGCTGGAGCACGGAAGGACAACTTCCATCCTTCATGAAAGCACAGGCGGGGCATGCCGTGGTGTCCAACCGGGGCTGATCCGAGCTGCGGGGCCGGGGAAGCCCCACCGGGACCGAGCA
>VXBL01008798.1:245-133484 GCA_013400195.1 Aramus guarauna
TTCCTTTCCTTTCCTTTCCTTTCCTTTCCTTTCCTTTCCTTTCCTTTCCTTTCCTTTCCTTTCCTTTCCGAATCTGTGGCCCATTTGCTTGACAAGCTGCTTCATATGGAATGAAACAAAAGCCCCAAGTATCCACCACAAAGTGCAACTTCTCAAGGAAAGGTTTTAAGAAACAGGGACCTACATGTCTTTACCCTTGCTGCAGAAACCACTGCAAAAGTAGGGTGCCAGAGAAGTTCTTTCCTAGGTAAGCCTCTGGAAAAGGGGTGAGCTACTTGTCTCTTGCCAAACTTGGTGGGCCCTGAAAATTTATTGATAGAGTCTATTCACAGCAGATGAATGTATGCTTTGAAAAGTGACCTGGCAAACCCTGTGGACATGTTACAAAAAGTAAGCGACGAGAGGCCCTACTATGTGTATATTCAGGGTGATTAATGAACCAACGTTTAATCCACTGATGAGCTATATATGTTTTAAACAAGGATTGTTTTTTTCTGTTATTGCTTGTCTCATATCATCTCCATAGTGATGGAGATCAATGTATGTCCCAAACATCCAAAGTTAGCATTTTGGCTTCATAAAGTAGATTTCATTTTCCACTTAATTCAGTAAGACATAGTTCCTGCATGCCCTCAGAAGCTACATCCCATTAATTAATGTGAAAAAAACGAAGACTTGCTGAGAGATGGTGTATAGATTTCAGCCAGTGTTAGTAATTTTCAGGCACAAAAGTTTTTCAGTATTCCCCCTCCCCCCCCCCAATGGCCATTATGTCAAAAAATTACTACTGGGAACTGGGATTTGACATGAATTTCCTTATTTGAAAAAAAAATGTTGACCCAAAGAAAAGTTTCAAAATTAGCAAAATGGGATGTTGGTACTTTTAAATTTGATGGGTTTTTCTATTTAAAGACTTTTGTAATGCAAAACAATTCATGATTAAAAGGTTATAAAAATGCATGACATAAAATGTTTTGATTAATCTATATTGAATATTTGCTGAGTTTTTGTTCATTAAACTTTTCAAACTTTTGAATTTTTGATCTGCTGAGAACAATATTCTTACAGAACAGGAAAACCTTTTTCTATTTCTTTTTATTTCTTATGTGATACCAGCTGCACAAAGTTGCTGAGAATATGAGCCAAGAGCATGGGCCACAATCCACTAAATATGAGAGAACGTCTGAACAAACTATGTATGAGAGACAGTCAGGAAGGACCTTATGGAGCAGTCTAGAGTATCTTGGTTCTGTGGATGAACTGTGTCAGCTGCAAGTCCATGCCTTTACTGATTTATAGCAGCTAACATGATAAGTAATATGCTGACTGAGAAATGACAAAACACTTGGTTTCCAAAGCATCTCCTTCAAATGAGCACTGAATGGGACAATTAGTAGGCACAGAAAAAAATTTACACTGCTCTTTTATCACCTCAGATTTTCACACAAACTCCCCATCGCCCTTTCAGGGTAGAAAGCCTACTTAGTTGGGCCAGATTTCAGCAGATTTACCACTGTCCAAGAAATACAAACAAGCCACCCTGGAAAAGCAGTCTGCCCACCTATGTTTTCCTCATACAATTACAAGGTGCCACAAACTGAAACCAACATTGTGCAACACAGCAAGGTTTGCAAACACAGCTGACTAAATGCAGCCAATGTATGGCAGTAGGTTGTGAAGATGCAGTGATGCACAGTCCCATTCCAAATGGATGGTAAATTTGCAAAAGTTACACTGTAGTCGCCAACATGTACTGCAATAATTTATCATGGTAACATGTCACTGCTTTGAGCACAACTCAGGAGAAAGATAAGGACAACACAAGAACTGGGACTATGATTGACTTCTATATAGCTATTCCACAAAGGCGACAGGTACAAAAGTTCTTTCGTGGTGTAACTGTGGAAGTCTGAAAACAGGCAGCAGAAATATTTTAGACATTGTTTTGCCATAAGCTGCCTTGGTGCATGCTGCCATGCATCTGCCAGCTTCTTGATATAGCTCATCATTACCAGGAAGGATGTATCAGTATGCAAGACAGCATTAGAGACACTTAAGATCTCTGTTTTGGCCACTGACATTATCCAGAAAATAATCTTACACATACTGAAACAATCTTTAAAGCTAAAAAAAAAAAAAGAACCCCAAAACATAATAAACTAAAAGTTTTGAGCAGATAAAGAATATCCAGCCCCTCATTACTAAATGTATATTATCTAGTAGGGTCCCACAACATGTTTACTGACTTCCAGTTAAAAAGATGGCATGAATCCTTTCCTGAGGAGCTCTCAGTTAGTGCCTGCACTTCAAACTACCACAATTTGTTGCAATGTCCAACAATGGACATAGGCAAAGAGCCTGCTGTAGCTTCAGTGCAGCTACTGTTTGAAAAAGAATCAAAATTTAACAGCTGCATCCTGTACCTTACAAGAATAGATGAAGAGCAGAGTCATTGCTTTTGGCCATTAAAGAAGTGGGGAAGGAGGAAAGAGAAAAACAGAGGTGGAAGGACATGACAAACTGCAAACCAAAATGTGAGACTGACTCATTAAAATAAAGGATGATGTAACAAAAACTCATCAGTAAAAGCCTTCCTGTGCATAAATCACAAAATGAAGAGCACATAAGTATGAAATATTACAGTTTAAAATTACGCTGTAGAGACTGAGACTGTACAAATCCAAACTGCACATAATTTAGAAAGAAAAGTGGCAGAATAGCATTCTGCAAACAGATAAAAGATTTGACTGCATGGATATGTTGCTGAGATTGTAGTGGTATAGTACCAAATGGCTGCAGTATGAGTAGAAAAGGCAGTTTAGAAAAAATAAAGAACTTCTCTTAAGTATATACATTCTGCCAAAGGAAAGAAACAGCATGTTTCTTATGTTACATTTGCACTACATTTGCTTCAAGGATAGATTGTATATATCAGTGCTGTATTGTAATAACGTGTTATAATTTCTATGTA
The DNA here is from genome assembly GCA_013400195.1 of Aramus guarauna. NCBI lineage: Eukaryota > Metazoa > Chordata > Aves > Gruiformes > Aramidae > Aramus > Aramus guarauna. Next base: position 3,217 of record VXBL01008798.1, read on the forward strand.
AAAATTGGCCTGATTTATTTCAAAATAATTGTAGAACTGTTGAATCGTAACATTAGGGACTAAAAATAAACGGGATTTCATGATGACAGATACCACTGTTTGTCATCAGTATAGCTGTGTAACATTTCATTGTGATTAACTATCCAATTCAATATAGTATGGTAGCACAGATGTTAACAGAACAGAATGGAAAACACACCATGTTGCTTCGATAATACAAAAACTTACTGGATGACAAATATCTCCTTGCGTCTAAAGAAAAATGAAGAGTATCTGGAAGTAAAACCCATTAACACTTTAGTATATAAACAAAATTAATACCATTCTTATTCAGCTAACACTTTGGAAACAAGGCCATTTTGAAAATCCATCAAGATCATTTATACGAGTCACAGTTATCACAGTGCATCAACAATGGTTCTGTTTCTAGAGAATGTTTTTCACTGTTATTAGCAGGTACTAAGCAATGCTATCTGAATGACATGTGCCCCAAACAGAACATACCACATCCAATACGTCAACAATTCCCAGATGATTCATAGCATGTTTTCTCATCTGTTACGAGCAGCCATTCCTGTGTGGACTATTTTGAACAGGTTTGTACATGCAACCAACTTACTCTGTACCACACACATAGACATATACACACTCAAACAAAACAGGTCAACAGCTACAACCTTTCATCTTCCAGCTATTCCTAGGCTGCAACAGTAGGATGCCTGACTGCTAGGGCAAGACTATTTTAGGCTTCTCATCTTTAAGGAGGCTGTCTACCACAGTGTTTCATCTGACACAGCAGGGAAAATATAGGTAGGTAAAGAAAGTTCACCAAACATTTCTAACTCAGTTGGATGTCATATATTATTGAGGATCATCAATATATTTATTCAATGAATAATATCCATATTTCTGGCAGTCAGAAAGAGCAGATTTCCCTCGGATAAATATCTGTGATGATTATTCATTGCACAGAAAATATGAATAGCTTGGAATCGCTGCATACACCTTAAAGGAGTAGATGGCAGGATAGCCAGTGCACTGAGCGCCATGGAAACCCAGATGTTACGCAAATCTCTTTGTGAAAAAATGCTTTCTAAATGTCAATTAAACAATGACAGATTTGTTCTTGAATTAGCTGACCGGGACTTCTGGGAGTTTGACTTTTTCAAAATGCTTATGTAGGTTTGCAGTCTACACAGAACACTGGGCCACCAAAAAAACCTCAGAAATTCTACATGTTTAAAAAATATGTAGCCCTTTTTTTCCTAACACAATTAAACAGTGATTTGCACTTAGATCTTTATCTTCTTGTAAAAAGAGCTGAAGATTAAGTGATTTTCTAAAAGCTAGTGAGAGGTGTCTTGAGGATGGAGGTCATTCTTTGAAAGAGGATCTCAGTGACCTGTGTAAATAAGAACAGCACAAACACTTCCAAACAAGCAAAGGTCAGAGAGGGGTCATGGCTATAGACCCTTTTGACTACTGTTTTGCCTAAGGAGTATGCTTACCGTGTAAATCTCTCGTCCTTCAGCTCCAGGTCTGCCACTGTGATCAGCTGATCCAGTTTAAACTTAGTGTCAATAATTTCAGCATCTCGTGGGGAGTATGTGCCTCCCTCTTTTTGCTTTTGCCGAATTCTAAACAGAAAATAATAGTGAAAAATAAACAAGCAAAAGATTTAAGGACCCATATGTCAATACTTTGATTAGACAGGCTGAAACTGGAAAATGGTTGCCAGAAATCCTTCCTGGGCCTTTATTCTGCTCTCCCTTCCAGTGTAACTTAGTCAAATCCAACAGCTATGTTGCCTAAAATTTACATGGAAATAATCTAGCCTGTATATAGTTTTAGTTTTCCTATATAAATTCTTGGGCAATGTCTGAATGATGCAGCTGAGGAAAAACAGAACTTCTGGTGAATAAGCAAAGTAACATCATGTATGCAGTACCCAGTCTGTTTCTTTGGGCATTTTGTTCACAATTTAAATTAGACGTCAATTTCTCTTTCACATGTGAGACTCCCATGTATTTAATTGGTAAATTAAGAGAATACAGAATTTAGAGTATTTACTTCGCATCAAGATGTCAATAGGGCTAGCCATCACACTAACTTCAGACAACTGACATTCTGATCTGTATTCTCACCTCGGCTCAACAGAGAAGTGGCTTTGAAAGGGTAAGATAGGCTACTGCTCTGATTTACCCTCTGGAGAAGCTTGTTTTTCTCATTTTTCTATGGAGGTTAACCCCAATAGCTAAAGTTAGCCTTTGTGAGTCCCTCCCTAAGTTTCCACATACAAGCCAAAAAAAAAAGGAAAATGCAATACATTTTGAAATGACAGCTTGGTCCCATTTATAGGACTGTTTCAACTCATCATTAAAACATTTTTGAGTGTTTGCAAACACGGTATGGCAAGGATACATAAATCTCACCTTGCAAAAGCATATGCTGCAGCCACCAAAAGAACAACTGAAAGTATACACAAAGTAACAGCAAGGATAACTTCTACAGATCTTCCTGACAGTCCTTCGCCTGCAACAGAAAGTGGAAATCTAATACTTCATAGATTAGTTAGAATTTTTACATTTCTGACAGGGTGAAATCAGGGAGCGATGAGAGACAGGGACTTTTCTCTCAATACAACTGCCTCCGTTTTGTGTCAGTCAAAGAAAGGAAAGAAAAATATAACAAAACCAGAAACTATTTAAAGGTTCCAAAGCATTGCTCTTCTATGTAATATGTAATTCTAAAAGTATAAGTCTACATCTGTATGTGCAGCCATCCGCTTGTGCTTTTCAGGTTTACCTGCTAAACAGGTTAAGGTAGGTCTACACTGCAGTGTAGGTCTACAGTGCCTCCGTGCAGCCAAGAACAGACACACTGCTCTATCAGCTACAAAGAATCAACTTCCAGAAGTGGAAAAGGAAGAACCACAACTCTAAAGCTGTGAGGTTTACAGCCATCACTCACAGGTACAAAATAAAAGATGCCTTTTGAAGATACTCTTCTCAGGGTGCTGAAGGAACCCACCTAGTAATCGGCTCTGAACTGTCTGGATTACTCTGTCTCACTGACCATTAGCTCATGCTCTTTATTTATGTGGGAATTGGTGATATTGTTAGAAATGACCACCAGCAAGTAAGAAGTGATCACAAAGGTCTTTTTGATAAAAAGGTAAAGCTACTGGTATTCTAATTAGTCCTTCCAGGTGAGAATGAAGACTCATTTAGAGGCCATTTAGACTAGTAGTTTCTAGACCTCTTTTTGAACCTCTTTGGTGCTAAATTTCTGAGACTCATTGAATTTCCCGCCCTTCCTGATAATCCTGTTTTTATCTCAAAAACCTCAGCTTCTTTTTTCCTTAGGGATACAGTGGAAACCAGAGTAGCAGGGGATTAATTACTACTGCTAGTATTTTTCACCTATGCTGACATTCACCTCCACTTGCCGATCCACTGTAGAAAATCTAGCTGCTGTCCAGCCTCCAGGAAGGACAGAAAAATGTCTTGCTTCCTGCCATGTGAAACTGAGATTTCCTACTCAAGGGACAACATCCTTCCATGAACACACTGGGAAACACTGAATTCCTGGCTTTGTTTCTCTCAAAAGGCCCTGATTTTTGGATTAGAGAGTATATTGCAGATGCTCTGTACTGCATTTGCATTGGAGAACATAATTAAAATTCAAAATAATCCTGATTTAGCTGAAAAAAAAAGTCTTAAAACAGTAGGATGCAATTTTGTAAGATCAAGTGCATGGTTCTACACATAGGCAGGAATAATCAGGTACAATAATACAGCATATTAAACAGTAGGTTAGGTAGCAAGTTACCAGAAGAAAGTGTGAGATTATTGTGGACCACAAACAACACTAATAGGCAATATCATGCCTAATGAAATGATAGACATAATCTTGCGATGCACAGAATTAAGTATAGCTTCCAAAACACCTGAAAAAATTCTTCCACCACATTAGTAAAGTCTCAGGTGCAATACTGAAACCTACAAGGTAAGAACAATTTAGGCCAAAGGAAGACAATAGAGAAGAAAAGCAAGCATACAGACAACTGTTGCAAAGAGAAGAATGAATAAGTCTCTGCCACTCACTAATTTCTCTGATAAGGTACTAATCTTAGTAATGTGGAAGAAGAACAGAAGAATCTCCTGAGGCCCTCTACAACAGTTCTATATTTCACTAAACAGTGAAGTCAATGTTAAATGCTACAGTTAACCAGTCCAAGCATTTATTAAACAAGTCCAATGTTACCAAAAAAACAGTGCTGGCAGAATACCCACCAAGAATAAAAAAAATATATTTTTTCTTCTTTGCCACAGGGAAGGATTAGATGTCTGTAGAGATGATCATTGGCAAAGGGAAGGAGACATAACAGATTTGGCATAGTAGGAAAAATAGGTATTATAAAACTGGCATGCAGTCCTGACATCATGTTGTATAATTTTGAGGAGCTGCCACTCAATACATGATAATAACAAGCTGCAATAATGGAATATCATAAGGTAGGTTTCTACGCAAAAGGCAGTGTCAGGAAACCCCATTTTGAGTACTTCCTGTCTCATCGACTTTGTATTTCACATGGAAAAAAGGCTACACTTACACAGGACTACCAGCTGCCCCACAATGATTTGCTGAACCAGCTATCAGAGTTTATGAAAAGGTTATACGCTGCCTTGATGTACTAGAAGTTTAAACAGTATTTGTCACCACATCTTAATTATCTCATGGAAAAATCCTGACCTTTCCTTGTAGTATGTACGTTACTTTTGCAATGTCAGTCATGAGTTATGAGGAAGAAACTCCACTTCTCCAGCTCAAGAGGAGAGTTGTGGTACTCCAAGTATTGTTGAGTGGGAGGGCCATATTAAAATGTATCCTTTACTATAATTAAAACCCATTATTGCAGCTGTGTATTCCAATAAATTCTGCTTCAGTGTTCCTCCCTAGCAAAATTCCTTTTGTTTAACAAGAACATCTGACGCCTGTCACAGAGAACTCTGTCATAGGTTTTCCATATTTTTTTCTGCTTCAAACATATTTAACAGGCAGTATGAAATTCCACAGATATAAAGTTAGCATTCTGGTCTTCCAGATCAAAGACTTACCTATTCTACAAGTAGATTTAGAAACCAAAATAATCTAGACAAGAATACCTCTGCCAAAATTAAAATTATTCTTTTATCTACTAAAAAGAAAGTATCATGTTCGAAAACCACCAATTTCAGTGATTATTACAAAAGAAGATCATTACTGCAAAATGAAACTGCAATTTTTATTTCTGGCAGCATAAATTTCTTCTGAAAAGATACTATTGTTACAAGTGCAATAGAAGTCATTGGTCACAAAGATACCTAAAAGCTGTTGATCTTTCTGGTATGCTTTGTGGGTTATGCTTCAGAAGCTAGTCTGAAGTTCATATAACCAAAGCATGTTCTACAAGGAAACACTTGGGCAAAGTTCCTCAGGTTATACGTCTCAAGGGAAAATGTGTCTGAAAGAATCTATCTTCCTTTATTCACTTAATGTGACATTGGTAATGGCATTGCCGGTACTGTATCTTCAAAGCCACTCAACTACAGTACCTGCATCACTTGTGATATATCCATTTGATGTTGATTTCACAACACTTTTGTAAGAAAGCATAGAAGGGTTACTTTTCTATCCACTTAAGTTTTGTTTCTTGTTGGGTAGACTATGAAATTTAGAAGTTAAGGCCAGACAAGAGTTTGCTGTAGTGCTCATTTTAAAAGCAGTGCTTGATGTTAAACTTTAGCAGAGAAGGCACTGGAATATGGGTATCAGGAATCACAGATATCTGAGGAATTTATCAGGGCTATTTTTGTTTCCTATTACATTTTATTGAGCATACAAACAGTCTTGCTTCTTTATGATCTACACCAAAGGAGAAAGTGTCACAAGTTTTCAGTAACAATACAGAAGCAAGTTAATTACAGTATCTGCCTGCCACAAGAATAATTTCTCTTTTTTTGTGCCTTGATGATTTCTTTAAGCATTGCAGAGTTTTCTGTTAGAAAGGACAAAGTTGCCCAGAGGACTGGATACAGACTCATTTCTAGTAAACTTGTTTTCCCTGATTGGACATGTAATATTTCCCTCACTGGGCAAGCTATTTGCTTCATTGGCTTAGAACTTTTAAACTCAGAACATATAAAGACAACTTTTGTGTGGCACTTTTAAAACACTCAGAGCTAGAGAAATAGTGCCAGATCCTTTCAGAATATACAGGTAGTGAATTTGCATTTCAAGATCTTCAGTATCAGATCATGTAACAAATTTCTAACATGGATTAAATGAATAAGGGAGCTCAGATCACAGAAGATGAATGCCAGCTGAAAAATATGTGCCCACTAAAATTCTTCTGGGTACTCATCCAGTTGTCTTGGGATCTCTTTTCAGAAAGTCAGGGCTAATGCTTAGCTAAGTAAGTTTTGGCTTACCAATATATTAAAATAACTTACAGATCTTATTGCGATCTGCTATGACAGTCTTCATTCCCAATTTTGGGGGTATATCAACTCTGCCATGCAGAAATTTGTGCTGGATTTGAGACCCCATAACAGCTGGACTGTTGCCCAGTGACAACAGAACCAGATGAGTTCCATTAGACAATATTCATTTATTAATTAATGCAGAGCTTTGTTTGCATCTATAGGAGGAAGGACTAAAAGGTCGTGTCCTCACATGAGTTGCACTAGAAGGAATGATCTGCAACTGAGAGGTTTCCTACACTAGGCTCACTGGAAAATCTTTACATCCACCAGAGAGGGAAACTGCACAAACAGTATAGCTTCTGGCAGCTCACCAATCGAGATGACCTATCCTGGCAAAATAATATTTTCATTCTTATAACTGAATCTCTGCTAAATAACTTTGTCAATACAGCTTTTTTTTTTAACAGTCCAGGCTGAGGTAAGACCTCTTGACATCCTAAAAAGGACATAAAAGGGAATGGATATCTTCCCTTCCCAGGCATCAACCATTCCGGTTAAGCTAAGTCCAACAAAAATAGAGACTATTTACCTCAGGTCTACTAAAAAGAAATGTGGAATTGTCTAGATTCTTTGGAGACAGAGAAATACTTTAATAAATTACACTCTCCTTACCTAAAGTTTTGACAGGGTCAGAATAGTCAGAATCTGTAAACTGTCCTTTAACGTTAGTTGCTCTGAACTTAAATCTATAAAATAAAACCAAGAAAAATAATGAAATAAAAGTTTATGTGCATTTCCTTAAATAGCATTTCATTTAGAAGCTAAAATCTGTTTTTCCAGTTTTAGTTTAATATAAACTGGAATCATTACTCACCTGCAAAAGTGACATCAAGGACTCAATCAAACTATATGAATTATTTATGTCAAATTTGGGCTTATTTAATTTAGGAACACAGTAAGCATATTTTGTTACCTGAAACTTTTAAAAAAATTTTGTCTCCCGTAGTTACGATTCAGCCAAAAAGTTTAAAATTAAGGCACATGAAGATCATTTCAATCTCCACATTTTCATAATTGAACTACTTGTTTTGTATGTTTGTATAAAAGTATATCTCACTTAAATCTTTCTCTTGGACAAACATAGAGATAAATGTACTTACAGGTACTGCTTTCTTGGTTTCAGTGGGCCATTACATATTTTGTCTTGACTGCCTGGTATCATACATGTAGTATCAGCACCTATGACGTATATCTCTTCTTTGCCACTCAGATCTTCTTTTCCTTCTATACATGGTGGGTTTGGAAAGCCTTCATTTGTAAAATACGGCCTTGGTCTGTTGAAGTACGCATCATACCACTTAGTAACATTTCCATCATGCTGAGCTATTGTCAAGAAAAGAAATAATCAGAAACAATTTACATTCTAACCGGACTGTAATTAAAGAAGTTAAATAGGAAATTATTTTTTTTAAGAGCTTAGCATGCTATCGGTGTCATTACACAACTAAGTCTATAAGTGTATTTGCACTTGAACCCAAATTTCTTTATTATCCACACTATCTATATTTTGCTAACTCAGAGTAAGTCAACAGAATCACAACTAGAAAATTTCAGGGGCAGCCTTGCACATGAGCTCTGCCTGTAGAGGATATCTGTTGTGCAAGTCACTTTGAAACTGAGCATGGCTAGGAAAGACAGTAAAAAGTGTTTACTCTAAAGACAGTAAAGACTGTTTCATAAATGAAATTACTAGATTTCCATGAGTGTTCAGTACCCAGCAACTCAGGAGAAAAATCTTCAAAATGTTGCTTAACATGGTATTTGCACATCTATCAGTTCAAGAGAATCTTCACAGCAGTAGCTATGAAGTAAATGTCTGTAGGATTAGTGCTCAAATGAAAAATTGAGAAAAAGATGAAACACTTAATGTGAATTCACTTAATGTGAATTCACTTAATGTGAATGCTTTATTTCTATAATTTGAAAGCAAGCAAAAGAGGGGAATTAAATACCTGGAATTTGTCCTTCTTAGGTAAACCTGACCACACGATGTCCTATCATGAAACTCCCACTCACATTGGTAGGCAATTACTCAAAAGAGTATCATGGCACTGTTCATATAAGTAAATGTTCATGAGTCCGTACAAGGGAATACACATTCTAACCCACAGTCTACAGAAGGGATTTATATAAATCCCTCTGCCCCCGTTATGAAATGGAAATATCAACTGCACATGACTGTGTTCTTTTACAGGCAACACTAATAGCAAAAGAAGAAAAACCTTGAAAAAAAAAGTTTCGTATTTATTTACCTTTCAAAAATGCAAAACATATTTTTCTTCAAGGAAATAGGAAATAAAGAAAATGTAATGATAACAATAGGGCCAGAATAATATTGGTGACTTCAAACAGTATGGATGAGTCTTTGTTGGCAAGTGTTCCCAAAATCCAGTACCCAGCCCACATATATCATGAAAGATACTTTGCTCTTAGTACTGTTGCCACAGCTAAAGTGACTCTGTTAGCTGTTTTCTAATGTGAAATTACTGAGACTCAAGCTAAGAAGTAACAGAGAAAAGATAAACAGCAGCATGAAAATAATAAAAAACCCTTGAAAACAATTTTTAAGAGAACTTATAAAATTCTACCTCCAGCTTCCACAACAAGAACTTGTATCTTCTTGATAGGGCCATGATCATCACTGTAATAACATATCGGCATTCTGATCGTAATTGTTGTAGCTGTGACGAGTAACGCCCCATTGGTATCATAAACTGGTGCTGGTTTCTTTTTAGGTCGTGGTGGTTCTGTTTTTAAACAAAGATATACCACAGAGTTTTGTTTGAAAATGTTTTCACTACAAGTACTTTGTTCAGGCACCTAGCTGTGTTGATGTCACTTATGTCATTCATTATTTTCACGGACTACTTAATGTTTTACTTAATGCCTTAAGCCTCTAAAAACTTTATTCTGATAAATGCCTCTGCATATCAGTTTTCAATTAAAAGAGAAAACAGTAAAAAGACCAAGTCTTAGTTTTTCAAAGAATTTCAATTATTGTACTTACTTCCACAACTGTGACACTGTATACTTAGCTATACCTCTGTGATATTCTTCTAAGCTGTTTGCTGACAGTAACTAAAATACTGAAGTCAATAGGATTATTTCTCTGAGTCTGCATATGGTTTACAGTATCATTCAGATATGAATAGCAAAAAAATCAGTGACACGCAGCAAACTTGAGCACTGCAAGTCAAGTTATGTGTTCCTGTTCCTACACTACGCAGCCTCTAACTAATAGACAAAGGCACACAGCTGTGTACTCACAGATAGAACAGCAATTTCTTCACGATTTATAGAGATTTCAGCTAAGGGGCACTTTATGAGACATACCTTTGATATCCATGGTTATTTTCAATTGAATTTTTGGCCCTGCACCAGCACCATTAATTGCATACACCTTAAAAAAACAAACACTTGTTTTAATGAGTATTTGTAATAGCTCCAAATTGCCCAAATCTGGATATATTTGAAGTAACAATAAATGCTGAAACACTCATGTCACTTATGTCATTCATACTTTGCTAGAAGTTACTTCATATTTCTTTACAATCCTAAGTATAGTAACACTTTATTGCTTGTAATGCAGGTCTTACAAAAAGGAGAAAACCTAGCCCACTTAAACAATTATGTCACCTCCTCACATGTCCTAGTCTCTGATTATTTGAAAGGACTTCATGCACATACTTGTAGCAAGCTCCCCTTGCTGACCCGGACCCTTCACCTGAGCCAAATGAGCAATGCAAGTGGTGGAATTAAGAGAGAGATTTAGTCTTGTACCTGTGACGATGTGTCACAGGATGCTTTGCTTGCACATGAACCAGTGGTCCAGAGTACAAAGCTAACCACTAGTGATGTGTCCTGCTCCCACTCCCTCCACCCTCTTCATTGCTCCCCTCGTTCCTCAGACTTGTCTCTCTTCAGACTCCAGCTGACATTGTCAGCATGAAAATCTCATATTCAGCCTAGGCTTGTGTTCCCTCTTCAGACTAATCTCTCACTCATATCAAAGAAAAAATCCAAAGAAAAAGTATCAGTTCTTACGCTGACATTATAGGTATGTCCTCCTTTTAGTCCTTCGATCATGGCAGTGACTGACTGATCTGTTTTATCAATGACACTAAGGTTGTGGATCTGGATGGCAGCGGGGTCATCTTCATTGTACACCACAGCTTGATATACCTGAATATTTCCATTCGGTTCAGATGGCGGCACAAATGTTACTTGGAACTTTGTTACTTCATCTGGTATCTTCTGAAATGTTATGTTGTTAGGTGGGTCTTCAGGCACTGAAATAAATATTTCAATGAACCACTTACTTAATCAGTTTACTACTATTGCTATTAGAGTAAAACCTGAAAAATTACAAATTATATTTTTGCATACCAGTATTATTTCATTAGCATTTTCTGGTTTTATTAAAAGATCTCAAATACTTACTGTATATGTAAATATTTATAGAGCCAATGAGAAGTTAAATATTTAGTGAAATACTACTCTTAATGATAACATTTCATGCTGCAAATAATAAAAATAATTATTAGATAACTCTCAGTAGTCTCTGCTCATAAAAGTTTCTTCAGATTTTCTGCTCAGAAAGCCTGAAGACATCATTATACCTTGAAATACAACCAGGGTAAACAAATCCTTGCATAGGCTGACAAGCAAGAAGCAAGTGTTAGTCTTGAGTATCCCTTTCTGAAAGCCCTCTGTCAACAACAAGCTCCCTCCCAACATATAAACAAGCCACCATGCTCCTACGAGTCTCTGCTTATCGCAGATAACTTTAGGAAAAAAACTTTCCACTAGCTAATGCCCAGACACAAACACAACATGTATTTCTCCCAAAGACAGTTTTGTGTCAAACGCTTATTCCAGTAGCTTATTCTCAAGACAGCAAAGGTATAAATCATTTTCCCAGTGTCCCTAGCCTGAAAGAAAAGGCTGTAACATTCTTTCCAGGCAGCTAAGTATTTATTGCTCTACCTGCACAGACAAGTATGTAGCATGACCTCTAAACAGTGAAATCAAGCAACTGAAAGTGAACACATTCCCTCAGCCAATTCCAGGTTTTTTACACCAGCCAGCAAATGCTTACTCAGGCTTCACTGTAGTAATTCTATGTGAATTGGTCCTAACTCAGCCATATGCTAGACTGTACAAACCAGATGAGACAAGATGGAAGAAATAACTGTTCTTCTCTAAGGTTACTGCACCTCCTAATGTATCACCTTTTTACATAAGAAAAAGGGCTAGCAAAGAAGATAGCTCACAGGACAGACCCAGCTACTACCTAATTTAATCTTCATTCATTTTCCCACAGTAAAATACTATATCAGCCTCCAGGGATATAAACAGGTCATGAAAACCTTAGAATGTAGTGTATTAAAGGATTAGAAAGATATCTATATATGCACATATATCATATCATATCATATCATATCATATCATATCATATCATAAGGGACACTGGATTTTCTTACATCAAAGGAAAGATAAATGATAAACACAATCACTGCGTAGTATGTCTAAATCTGAAATTAACTTGAGTATATAGCTAAAAAAGCTGACCTGCAGCTAACCTCAGTAGAGATAAGGCAATTCTAGTTGATAATTAGTTTGAACGAAACAAAACTTCAGTATCTTTTCAGAAAATATTTTTTGTTGTTTGTTTGTTTGTCTGTTTAAATAACCTTAATGAACAATTAAAAACCCACAAAGACAGTAGATAGAACATAACCAGGAATTATGTATGTAAAGCTAGGACTGTATTTTCTCCACGTACAACTGTTTATATTTTCCTAAGCAAATGCTGTCTACTTTTCTGTAACGTAGCCTCTTGGTGTCCTGAGGTCCTCACACAGTTCCTCACTCTCACCTCTCAGTTTTATTATCTGAGTAACTTAATAGCATCAGCGACTTTTGCCACCTTAGTATCTACCTCATTCTCCAGATTGTTTTGGGTCTGTGGAACCACTGGCTCAAGCACAGATCCCCGTAGGCCTTCACTAACAACCTCCATCCACTCAGAATAAACAGATTGTGTCCTCAGATCAGTACAGGTACCCTTTATAAACATTAGGATTCAATGCACTTAATTTTTGTATGTTTAAATTTTGCATCAAGACCAGGGACGTTGCATAGATTATTCAATAGTCTCTTAAGGGAAACAGGCACCTCCACAGGGAAGAGAGTCATCCCTTCCTAAGACAGGTATCTTACATATGCATGCTAATACAGATAGGAACTCTCTTCATTGACTATAGAAGTAATCTAGATGGCTGTGTTCCACACTTCCATATTTTACATGAAGCAAGTTAAGATGTCTGAATTACAAAAGGCAAATTTTAGTATTTATTATCACCATCACTTTTTTTACTACTACCTTTTTAAATATTAAAGAAAAAATATTGTGAGAACAAATCTGCACTAAAAGTGCACCATGTGTTCAAAACTCTCATTTATTTGTCAGATGAAAGAAAAACTGTAATGTTTGATCCATATAAAGTAGACAAAAATACAAACCTGCTTCAAAAGTAGAGACAATTACTGGAGAACTAGCCTTGCCTTCAATGAGTGCAGCATTAACATCCCCCGTAAAGGCAATGATTACTACAGAATACCTTGTAAATGCTTTTAAATCAGAAATTTCCAAGACTTTACCCTCATCATTTGTCTTCAGAAATTGAGCTTTATAATTGTCATTATCTACCTGTAAAATAATAATAATAATAATAATGATAAAATGTTACAAGACTTGAAACAGCCAAAAGCAGGACATTATTATTTGAACACCTTATTTAGCTTTCATCTTCCCACTTTTCTAACCATTTACATAGAGGTGTTCACAAGAAGTCTCTAGCCACCAAGACTAGAAAGCTGCACAGAGGAGTACGCTCCCATCTCACCCATGTGTTGCCTCTTTAGCATTTCAGGTCATATGGGATTAAGGAAATGGGCTGTTTGCTTGGCGCTGTCTTCCACCAGGCAAACATGAACCAACTGGTAGACACTGGGCCAGGGGAGCTGCAGTGACCTGAAATGGGAATCAAACTAGGCACAGATCCAGGAGATGAGCAGCTTTGTAGCATAAAATTGTTTGGAATACAAAAACAAAAAGAAAATTGGGCAGCAATATATAACGTTGATACAACTGTAGAAAGTGCAGTTCCTCTTGGGATATATTAATAGAAACACTACTTATAAGACAGAGGGAAGGGAGTAATTCTCTCACTAGAAAAGCTGGAAAGTAGAAATAATTGTTCCATCTAGAAAAGGGAGGATGGTGGAGGACACAGTAATAACTTCAAAATATAAAAAAGAATGCTACTAAATTGAAGATAATCCATTGTTCCTAGTGTTCATGAAAACAAATAATAATTTTATTTCTACCAAAAAAAGATTTGAATTAAATATTACAAAAACTGTGATGATATACTTATATATGTAACTAAAACTATGACTAAGATTAGTTAAAAACTAGAACAATTTATCAAGCATTGCTGAGCAATTTTTATCAGCAGAAATTCTTAAGAACAGGATAATGAATCATTTGTGAGGAAGACTCCAGATACACTTGTTTCTTTGTTAGAGCAGGATATGGCCTGGATTACTTCTTGGGATCCCTATCATCCCTACATCTCAAATAATCTGTAGTTCCGTAGAAAAATCGACAATGTTGGGTTTTATATCAAATTAATCAATTCTAATGTTATCTTAAAAAAAAGGAGAAAAAGGAAAAAATGGGAGCTTTTCTAGTGTTTGATCAAGTATCATTTACAAAATTCTTTTTATGTCTATTCCCACTACTTCAGTTAATGATGTTTTCATTATTGTTTCTTGAGTGTGTAATTTGAAAAGAGGATTAGGTAGCTGTACAGTAGTTTTCCCACTGGATGAAATCTGTATTAAATGCAGCTGCTAAAACATTAGAATAGTTCAAGCATACCTTTTATTTGACAGATATGAATCTATCCCCACTGAGAATTAACCTGAACTAAACTTTCTGATGGACTAAACAGACATTCATTTCCTGGGATGGCCATGAAGACCTGAAATACTTTTTTCCTATTTGACTATCAAAAATCTGGCATATAAATATTTATACAAGAGCTAAAATGCAATCACAGTACTACGTTGTTAAATTTATTTCTGTTCTTCCTGAAGTTTAATGGCTCAGTTCCATCTTCCTTATTCATTTTCAGTAATATTTTATTCCAGACTTCTTCTAATTATAGTAGGCAGCAAGACAAACTAAAATATGACCTGGAGGAATAATAAGGATGGAGTACTTTTTAGCTTTTCTGATCTATAAAACTGCAAGGAACATCCTAGCAATTTAAACAGAACCCTAATACATTCACTAATAAATAAATACTAAGTACTACATTTTAAAAATAAAGACATGACAGAGTAGAAATCTGAAATTATTCTGTTCTGTGAGCCTACTTTATAAATCCTTAAAGATACTCAGTTGAGAACAAAATGAGTAAAGTAATACATATAGGAAGTTTGTGGAATTTGGATTCTTCATAAAAAAATTTCCCACTGGAACAATAAAATATATACTCAAATTTTCACTGAAAAAGATTGTGACAGCTTTATTGGCCTTTAAGAAGGAATAGATTTGTCTACTAAGATGCTTATCTACAGAACTGACCCCTGTAGTTACTGATCATTAGACAGACAACATCTGATTACAAGGAATCCCTACAAATAAAGCTAGATATCTGAAACAGATTTTTTAAAAAAAACCCACTTTGTAAAAACAAAACCAACGCTGTCCAAACTGAACATTTAAAGCAGATTTTTAAGTTTCTTCCAAATGCTGGCAGGCTCACATGAAACCTTACTTTAGGAATTTTACTGTAACTTATATTGATAAGGTATTTAAAACATTTTCATAGTGTGGAATCACTATGTATAATTTAGGAACTATCAGACAGAGGAGAAATTGTTTAAATACAAATTGATTAAACATTACACACACAAAAAAATCAAGCTTTGAAAATTGAATTTGGAAGTTTTATCAAAAGAATGAAAAGATTTTTTTTTTTCTGTTGATGCACAATAATGCTGTTTAGTCAAGTCACAGGAACTTATCACAACGAAAAAGTCTTCTCTAGTAAAGGAGAAATAAAATTTGTTATGTAGTTTCTAGAGATCTACTCAATGGGCCAAGGAACTGTTCCTTCCCTCTTAGTATTCCCCTTGTTAGTGTACATCCTTCTTCCACTGCTGTGCTAACTGTGTTCAGAACTGAACAGATTGCACTCTACATAGTGTACAATGAAGTTAGACGAAGAGAAAATAGCAGGACTACACATGACTCTCTCTTGTAACTTTACTGAGGAGCTTAAAAATATTTCATATTTTTTACTGATCTCCTTAGAAATTTTGATTGCACAAAAATCTCAACATTAATATTTTAGCATATCTGTAATTCTTATGACCACTTCAAAAACATTGAAAATAAAAACATAATAGTCTTACTCTCTTCTCAGAAAATTGAAAGAACTTTCTATTTAAAGTCTTTAAATAGTTTGAAGTAGTCTTTAATTTTCTTTCCTATTTCTAACAGACTGATTCAAGATTTTTGAAGCTGCAAATAGCAAGTTTTCCTGGGTAAAGTGTGGTAAACAGCTTCCCATTTTCACTGATAGCCCTGTCTGTAGAATTTCTGGAAGAACAGGGAACATATATCCTACTTAAAACTTCTCATGTGCTCGAACTTAGAAAGTTCCATATCTCGCCACAGGGCAGGAAATGAGGTTTATTATAAGGGTAGCAGAGGATGAAAAGAGAAAGGCCAGTAGAACTTTTCTCTCATGTCAGCCTTTTTTTGCTTATAAAGATCAAGGAGAAAGAAGTGTTATTGCTGTGCTACCAAAATACAGCTAATCTGATGGACAGACCACCAAGAGGAAAGTGGGAAATCTAGTTTGACTTGAAAGTTTGCCCTCTGATGAGGTGTAACTTTGTACAAGTCACTTCCTTCGGCTAGGCTCTTCACTCTGGTTTGTAAAATCATGACAATTAACTTTTCCTTCTTTTGAAGAAAAAAAAAGGCATTATTATTTTTACTGGTAAACAGCATCATTATTGTTAGAAGGAGGTACACCTCCACAAAACTCAGCTACTTTTTTCCTGTATACATTTATAACTACATTTTTTTCTTCAAGATCTCTTATTAGCACACATTTTTTAATACCAAGTAATTAATTTATCCCCCATTAAGAAATTTATAAATGTACAATAATTCTAATGTGGTATTTATGTGGAAATAGACACAGTCATATAATTTTTCATTCCAGTTTATGTTTGTCCTGTAATTTCTGTAAGAACATCTGCTGTGGTATTTATATCACCAAACATCTGTATAACTACCAACAGTAAAACAGAGTTGCCTTACTGAGGTAATGTCTATGAGGTAGCATGTTGGTCCAGTAATGATGACAGGTTCACTCCAGCTGATATTAATACTGTGAGGAGATGTAGCTAAAACAGTCACATTTTCTGGAGGACCATCTGGAGCTGTAGAAAAAAAATATCTACGTGAATCATAGCCAAAGAAGTTCACAACAAACACATCAGTAATTTTAGTGGCCAGTAGAGATTATTTTTCAATTTGAAAATAAAACTTTTCCACACATTTACTATTATACACTGCTTAAATATTTTTTTCTTTCTCACATATAAAACATACAGTGTGATTGAGAAACACATCTTTCATTGCAATTACTACAATTTTTCTAGAGTATGAAGTGCCTACAACTTCATCTTAAATTGAAGTTATAGGGTCTTTTATTTGTAAGTTATTTATATACATTTTACACAACACAAGCAAAATAACAACTATTTGGACAAACAGGCAGCAAAATACATTTGCTTATGTCAAAAAAATCATTCAAAGAACAAGAAATTGTGAAAACACAAGGCCTTCTGCATCCCAGAAAAAAATTTCCAGCAATGTTGGAAAGTACTAGTACAAATAATTTTATACAGAAAAAAATATTTTCTAGGTTTCATTTCAACTTATTCTTAAGAGAAACTCTGGAAAACACACACAAAAAAGTGATAGAAATTGTTAGTGGGCAAGAATATTCACGTTAAGAAACAGGATTTTCGTAAAATTGCCTTTTGTCAAGGTGGTATGTGAATTAACCTAGTTACTTCTTATTCATGAATAAGAAATTAATGAAATCATAAGAACAACAGGAGTTTTCAGTAAATGGTATTACTTTTTCATAATGACTGTGGTAAATTTCAGGAAAATAAAATTTGGAATAGCGACAACAGATCTGTAGATAATGCCAGAACTTGGCTCCATGGTGCCTTTTTTATTGGGTCTACTACAAAAAAAAAAGACAACTGTGATACATACCAGTGAATGGCCTGTTATAGAAGCAATGACAGATTTGTAGATAATGCCTGAACTTGGCTCCATGGTGCCTTTTTTTTTTTTTTTAATCTGCCCCCAAAAATACAACTATGATTAACACATACCAGTGAACAGTCTTATAAAAAAAATTATAAAAATCATCATATCTATCCTAATCAGAAGATGCAATTTCTTTTCTCAAACATGATTATGCATGAATATGTATTTTTTTCACCTTTAACCACAAGATAAGAGGGCTTAATGAGGAAAACTGAAGGGTATGCAAGGCTACTTAGTTTTTTAGGTAGAAAACAGGTTAGGAAAAGGAAAAAAATAGCATGGAAAGAGGTATGTAACTATTGAAATTATGTGTGAAAGATTAAGGAGGAGAAGTTATAAAATTTTGCACTGAGAAAGTGAAAATTTTGCACTATGGTTGCAGAATGAAAGGGGAAGATTTGGGAGTTGATAAGGTACTATGAAGAGTTTAGGGTGTTGGATAGAGGAGGTAGATTGCCGTGCTGGGATTAGCAGGAATATACTAGACTTTGTAGGCAGGATCAAATTCAACCATTGGAAGCAGTCCCCTAAAGTACTGAATAGCATGGAACAACTGAATGAAGAGTGTAACTGAATGAACTATGAAAACACATGAAGGGTGATGAAAGAGGAGACTGCTCAGAGAAGGCTGGCTGTCGAGTGGGGTGCTAGAACACATACAACAAAATACAAGGGCAAATATGTGCCCTAAAAACCAGAATTAGTGCAAATTAAGCTTATTTTGCAGATAATGTGCGTCAGACTTGTTGCTCAAAGAGTGTCTTTTAGGGTGAACAATGCTTTCAGTAGCACTGGCAGTGGTATTACCTTTATTGTCAGCTGAAATTTCTGAAAAACAGTATAAAGTGATATATATAACTTCTCAAGCCTTAGTTTCCAAAACAACTGAGTTTCCAAAGACAATTTTCCATTACTTTTTTATAGCATTAATGGAGCATGTAATCTCTCATTTTTTTTTCAGAAGCCAATTTAGGTTTGTGCATTAGACAATGATGGTGTGAAATAATTTTAAAGCATACTCTAATCTACAACTTATCCAACCTGAAGTTATTTCTATGGGTAATTTCCATATGCAGTTTACATTGGATACATTTTTAGATCTTTGCAAGAAAATTCTAATTGAGTATGCTGTATGTAAAATATTTATCTAAGTTAAATATAAATGTTAATACCTCGTTTATTTTCATCATGAAAAGTACAATATCAGACATTAACTGAATGATATAGAAATTTAGGAATATTTTCTGAAATAACCTGTATAATTAGAAAGAAAACTAGAAAATGAAATGTGTCTAAGATGTCTCATGCTTTGCAAAACCCATCTTTTTAAAATCTGTGTTTGCTTCAGTGGGTAACTGCCACGTTCTGATTTAGGTTTGTTTGTGAAATGAATCTAGTCAATACGAGGCCATGATATCACTATACCCTTTCTCTTATAAATCACAGCAATTTACTCAGTAGAAATGACCCAGTCTTATTCTCTCATTCCCCCATAATCCAATCACTTCCTCTCATAAGCACTTTTCTCCTGGTTTTCACAATAATGCATTTTCTGTAACTAATAACCATCATTTCCTGATTATCATGCTTCTATCCTTGCACAGGAATGTGGGTCTTATGGAGGTCAGGGTCATCTTTCCCATCCATCTGTGTCCTGATGCTAAGGCAGCAGTTAAGTGTGTTAGCTTGAAGATAAGTCTGGATAGCCCATCATTTAGCATAATCTTCAAAAATAAGACCGAATACTCCAGTCTTCTAACAGAAATTCATGCTTGCCAGTTTGGTTAAGACCAGCCCTTTTTTCTTTTTCCCAACATAAATTAACTGTGAGGTTCAGTTATTTAATTTTATAATCACCTAGTTTACTTTTACCGATATTTAAACACTTATATCTTATTTTAGGCTATATTTACTTTCCAATATTTAGTTCAGAGAGAATGAAAGGAACAAAGAAAAACAAAAACCTCTCTCAGGCAAAACCTGCCAGAAGAAAGGGCATACAACAGATGCAATGTGACTGCTTTCCACCATACAGAAACATTTATTTAAGTATACCAAGCCAAATGGGCATCAGCAAGGATTGGGAAAGAAGGTGCTGGAAAGAGAAGCATAACCCTCTGCCCCATGCATCTATGTCCTAGCTTTCATGGGATGTTCAAACATCTGGGATTTTCCTTTGTATCTCAGTATATCCTGGCATTGGGAGACTTGGCAGTTTACCAAAAAGCATTGCATTGTGCAACTGTACGAGATGCAAAATGAGGTCAGTGATCTCATTGCCATCCATTTTCCACCTAACACTGACCCTCCAAAGTGATTTTTCTCTTAGAAAGCATGAGTTTGGCCCATCTTATTCTCCTTATAAATGTAAAAGTGAAACTTGGGGTAAGCACAGAGATGAGGGAACAAAGTTTCCCCACTATGGAAAATATTTCTTGCCCTTTCCCTTACTGTGACACAACTCTGTGATCTTCTGTACTGGTAACTCTATAAATCTAGCTTATGTTGAAAATATTTCATCTTGCAGAGTAGATTTGGCTCTTGGGTAATCCATCAGCTAAGCAATAACAGTGCCATCAAACTACTTTATGAGACAGTAGGACAATTCCTCTGAGAATAATCTGCAAGACAGAAGGCTGAATAGTTTATCTGTGTGATGTGAGAACTGGACTGTATTAACGACCTATAACATTTTCCACAGAGTAGCACTATAACCACTTTCAGTACAGAATGCAGCCATTATTATTTGTTTGAAACTTGCAAATGAGTTAAAGAATATTAAAAAAGAATTCCTGCAGCCTTAAATTTACCTTCATAATGAACAGCTGAAATAGCTAAGATCCTCACCTTAGTAACTAGATATTCAGAACTGTTAGGTATTTCTGCTTTAACACAAAAGTCAAATACTCAGCACTTGTAAATTTAAAGAATATTTAGGGTTTCTGTTATGAAATTTTTTGCTGTTGTTGAAGTTTCAACTCCTTATATTCTGGGAACTGAGTTTTCAGCTTAAATGCAGTGACTTTCTGCATATAAGAACTATAGTAATTTTTTTAGGGTTGAGAGAAACAAAATTTTCTGAGAACCCAATTATTTCTGAAGAAAAATTATTTGACTGTTATTTCACAACCAAGGTAACTTGCCCTTTGGCAGAAGTGATGTCTTACAGAGGCATTTCTTGAAAATCAGGAACAGTGGCTAACTTCTGCCCTCAAATCTGCAAACACAACTCCCAGTGATTTTATGGGTTAAGTACTCAGGCTATTTTACATAGCAGCTAAGCACCCTTAAGCCCTAACAGACCATGTATATTGGCTGTCTACCAGCAGGCTAATCCAGAGGATGCTCGGCCCAGTCCACGAGGGAAAGGAGAGGGGGATCGACACCTGTTCTCTGGATACACTCCGCAAGGCTGCCCAGAATGCTGGATCTGTTTTGCACATCCTGAATTTCTCTTCCCTGCTACGGGCAGTACCCTTTGCAAAATTCTAAAATTTTTTTAGAAATATTTCACAATATTTCTAAAGACTAGTCTTTGCAAAGTATGAGGTCAGGTAGCTAGAGACCTGCCCTTGCTAAAGATCAACAACTGCTCAGGAGGCTCCCAGCGCTGCTGAAGCATGCCGAAACTGCCAGCTGGCTACTCAGCTGTGACATGTCGCCTTCCTCTTTTTCCCTTCTCAGCTGATGGCCATTACCCCAGGAAAAAGACCAGCACCCAGCCATGATATCTGGAATAGTGCCCATGCTTCCTTGACTCCATGGCAGTGTGTTTTATAGGCAGCTCATCTCTTGATGTGTCGCTGATTTAGCTCACAGGAAATTTGTTGCTGCCCACTTCTCTCACCAGAGATACAGGCCAGCAGCCCCACATGCTTGGGCTGGGAGAAATGGTGGAATTTTTTGAACTTCTACCCCACCACCATTTGTTATAACTAGCTAATAGAGCACACAGGGGACCTACCGCTGAGAGTGACACTGTATGGGCTTGGAAATGGCTTGTGCAGCCTAATGAGATTTTTATACTTTTAACTACCGTCTCCTCAGTGGGACTAATAGGAAACTAGTTCTTTCTTAAACCAAATTATCACTGTCCAGAGAGGAAATCATAAAGAAGATCCTAACTTTTTGTGATTATATGTGTTTTTATTATCTACCTCTCTGTCTAGTTTAAACCTCTAACTTTCCTAAACTCAGCAACAATATTTTGAAGATAAGTATTTGCATATATCAGCAGCTGAGATCTATCTATCTAATCTGCCCAGAGCTGCTGGCTCAAGAGTTGCACAACTTCTGTTAGCTATTTTCTGCTCCATCTGGGTTATATGGGTTAGGTAGTGAGTTTTGGGGTTTTTTTCCACTTTAAAATATTGCATTAATTTACAGGCATAGCAACCCTATAAGAACCACTGGGCAAAGAAAGTAAGTGCACATGAGAATGACTGCAGCTGATTCCAGTACTTCTCAGTCCAAAGGACTGCTTCTGTGCTTTACATGATAAATGAACGTTGCGACGTTCAGTATCACGATGTTCAAATTTCTTTGCCCTTTGGGGCTTAGAATTTCTCTATCACAATTTCTCATCTGCAAATGAAGATGACAATTCCTTACCTAGTAAATAAACTGTGAGCTACCTGAGGATAAATGGATGTATTACTGTACAGAGAGTGCACAGGTACTATGAGGAGCATTAAATAAAACCCTCCTGAATTCACATCACATGATTGTAAAAACGTGAGTGGAACAAAGTAAGTATGTGGAGCATTGAATAGCTCTTGGTACACAGCTGTTTAAGGCCTTGGTATCTTTATTATGATTATTTTGAAAGGGGAAAGGAGTGAAAGAGCTGTGGCTTAGGCCACTCATGGTGATTCTCAGTTGCTCTACACAGGCCAGAGGCTAGATCTCAGACATGCTCTAACCTAGGCTGGCTGCAGACTGGGAGGAAGGGTCATATGTCCCCATGACAACTTCCTAAATAATTCATGTTTCACATCCCCTTATCTTAAATGCCTAGTGATGACTATCTGTGACAAGTAACTCTTCTCTTACTTGGAAACCAAAATCCTCAGCTGAGGTGTGACAATCCTAATATGTGTCATGACAGTCCTTAGGTGTTACATGGCTACTCATATTTGTAACCTCTTTAGGTGGATATGGTATTGGAAAGAAATCTTAATTCCTCTGAAACTTTTGCTTAAATTCTATTGCCAGGAATGTACAGCAGAATTTCAGGAAAGTGTTACTATGTTCAGGAACAGACTCTTAGTATGAATACTTACCACATGATTTATATCATACTATTTCATGTGTGAAGAGTAATCCTTATTAACTTAATATTATAGGTCTATGAAGAAATAACTTCTACCAAGTGTTCTTGTTTATCTAGGTGAACATCACATTTTTATAGCACTATGACACATGGAAAATACTCTTACTTACAGCCAGGAAGTGTTTGAGTAGAAATCCAAGGAGAAGAACTGCCATAACCAACATTCGTACTGGCAGCAACTGCAAATCGGTACCATCTGTATTTTTTAAGTCCGTACACGGTCTCTTCTATTCGGTCATCCACCACATTTTCATATAAATATTGATGCATCTCATATTCAATACATTCCTTAGTCTCCCAGTCACTGCAGTGGATGGACTGTAGCTGTGTGGTAATCTTGTAGTTTTGGAAGTAGCCAAGGATGGATTTGGGTGATCTCCAATTCAAGGTCACGCTTGTTGACTGCACATTGGAAAAAACAATATCCCTGGGAGCACTGGGAACTACGAATGAAAACACTTGTAAGATATCTTCATTTTAATGAAAAGTGATTGCAATTATAACCCTTTTATCCAGTGTTTAAAAAATATTTTAATAAGCATATCTAAAGACCAAGATTCAATTTCATATGCTTAATAAGGAGTAATTCCATCAGTGTAAATCACACCATGAATATATAGGTGGCATACATTTACTATAGCTTTTGAAATAAAGAAAAATACTTCTAGGTGTGGCATGCAGGGACAGCTTTGAGAGGTGTGACATTGCTGTTGCTACATTTGAGGCTATGTCTCAACTGGGGGAGGGAATATCAAGCAAAGTTATTTTTGGTCTACCCATAGCATCTTTTACTGCTGTTGCTAACTGGTATTCCTCACCTCTTGCTTAGACATACTCATTTGTCTCTCTTTCGGTAACATATGAAATCCTCAAGCAACACTTCAAGGTTTCATAACTGTCCTGTTTCACCTTCCGAATAGAAAGTATCAATACATACAGTATGTCTATCTTTATATAAGCACTTTACAAGCTGTTCAGTAAGCAACAAATTAAAAGAATGCAACAGAAAGAGCTAAATAATATGGCAACACAAAGCAAAAAAAGAAACTTCCCACAAACTTTGCTTCCATGTATTTATATACATACATATACATGGGTATACACAGGTTATATTCATGTGCATGGAGACAGAAGTAGTGCATGGATGTGCATACATACAGATACACACACGCACACACATTTAACCATAACTATATTAAGCCAAGAGGGTACTCTCAGCTCTAGCAGTCTGGATGCAACATATGGTTTTGTGCTATATCACATAGCCATACAGTAAGCTAATATTATCTCTAAGACATTGTAAGATAATACTAATACTCTCTCTGGCAAAAACTGTGCAGAGAAATCAGCTCAGAAATCATTTTGTACACTTAGCTTTAAAGAGTACTTTAGAGTCTTTGGGGGAAGAAGTATCGCTGGTAAAAGAAAAACACATGATACATCCTCAAACTGAAATTGAAGAAGCCCCAAGGCTTACATAAAGAATAAGAGGATCCCAGACCGATGTTACTGGGGAAGAAAGAGAAATGTCTCCATTTTTTTCCAGCCTTGTGGGAATATCTGATCTCTGCTTTCATCTGCAACAATTTGTTTATCAAAAATCATCATAACGTAACAAGGTGAAGCCTCTCCACTAAATATGAATATTTAATGAGGAATGTAAATTCTGAGTCAAACCAAGCTGTGACAACGAAAAGGTTGAGAAATTCAAATTCCCTTCAAATGAGCCCAAAGCAAGTGGAATCTGCAGGAGAGGGGCCAGGCACAGGAACCATGGGTGAAGCTTCCCCTGCCCTTCCACTCAGCTCCCACGCACGTGTACACAACACCGCAGCATGCAATAGCCCCATATGCTCCCATCCTGCCACACACTAAGCACACACAAAACAAGAGCAAACTGTCTAAGAAAGAAGTCTTTGCTACAGCCAGCTTTCATCACCATACTCCATATGATCATTGCTCTGTTGCTATTAGCATGAAGAGAAGAAAATTAAAGGAAGTAGTAAATAAATGCAAAACAGGCAGTAACCTTCTTGCTTGATCACAGTTTTGGAGATTAAATACTCTGTCCACTTTCAAAAAAATAAGCACTGCAATATTTTCATAATACCTCTATAAACCGTATTTGCTACGTGTGTAAATGACAAGAAAAGGCTTAGCTTGACCATTAGTTAATGGAAAATAAAGGTAGAGAACTATTCAATGGTTACTATAATAATTCTGCATTTTTCATTAAAAAATCCTCTCCTCTAGTGTAATATAAGCTGTTAATATCTGTTAAGATACTGCAAAGAATATGAAGCGTACACACTCGATAATGATGATAAAATGTGGGATAGAATGGATGAAACTATTTGAGTGAAATAAAAGTTACCACCCAGTCTCACTCTGAACTTGAATTAAAGTATTTTTAAGACCCAATACAATATATTCCAGGAATTAAAAAATTAAGAGTCAGCAATTCCAAAGACATCAGAACAGATCAAAATTTAAAGAATTTAAGAAAATACAATTCTCCTCCTTCTCATTTAGAGAGGCTTACTCTTTTTTTTGATAAGGAATATGACCTCACCTTCCCTGGCACATGACTTCAGGAACCCCTGCTATGATAAGAACAGCCAGCATCGGTAGGTTTGGAATAAAAGTGTGAGAGTATGCAACATGGAGATGGAAACTACTGGCTCTAATGCCTCTTAGTCTACCATTACCAACTTCCATCTACTGAAAACTGATTATTGACTATACTGCAATTTAAATTAAAGACTGGATCAAATAGTGAAACAGGGACTCGGAATAAAGTAGATCGATAGTAACTGGTTGTTTGCTGGGTGCCAAGAAGAAAGTAGAAATATATACCTTCACTTGCTCAAATGTGCAGCTGGTAGAGCCATGGCTGGCACAACTGCAGTCTCTGCACCTAAACCAAGGCAGGTAAAAGAGGCTAAGCAGAGGCAAAAAGAGCAGTGCCCATGTTCTAGCCACCACAGTGGGCTTTCCTTCTCAAGGAGAGTACCCTGTTCCCCCAGTTTCAACATGGGTGATGTCATCAAAAAGTATTGAGATCTAGCAGTGTTGCCGTAAAGATGGAAAAGATGCTTGCCAGTTTCACAGAACTAGAAATTGTATCAGGAAAAATAACAGTGGCTCTGATTTGTGGGCTCTCACACAGACCAACAAAAGTCTAATAAAGCTAACCTCCATGAGCTCTCCTTGTATTTGGTGGAAAGAGACAAACTCCCAGAGAGCAGAGGAAAGAAGGGAGGGCAGAAAAATGATGTTTCTCTTTCCTTCTGTCTTTTTTCCCACTGGCTACAGAGGGAGCCCATACACATTACCCTCACAAGGCTGAAGATCGATGGTATCTGTGATTATCCCAATGAGTAACACTACATGAAAACCACCATTTTGAAAGATAAACTTGCAGGTATCACAATAACAGACAGATTAGACAAGTACTTCTTCTTTCATACAAAAGCATTTATTCCTATTTTGTGTCATCATTTTTCCAGTTTACTAAGACTCATATAAACAAATATTTGAAACCCACGAAAGAAAGGGTCAGTCGGCAGTGCCTAGACAGACCTTGAAAATGGAATCAGAGCCTCAAAAATTAGTCAGTTTAAAATCTAGTCCATTTTATCTCATTGCTTACATAGACAAATCAAATATAAATGTAATGTCTCATTAGAACAAATGAAAAGATGTGATTTGAATCCGGAGCAAATCAAAGAGGTTTGCTCTGAGGACCACGGTGAGGAGCAGTGACACCCAGTGGCACACTGTCTCTTGCATTTGATGATTGTGTTCAGTGAGACAATTTCAAGACAACTATGCTATTGGGTTACAGATACAAAGGGGATTACAATTACTCTAGCATGGAGAATCAGATTTCCATTCCTCAAGAATGACTAAAATTCCCCCAACTTTTTCTGTCCACAGATGGTACTGATTTGAACAAACCATTCCATGCTTCCTAGAGTAATCATGCAGCTTGTTTAAATTTTCTAAACATGACTCAACTCTGATGAAGTGATCACTGTTCACACTAAAAACTATTAAAGCCAAAAATTGCATCTTTGTCAATTATTCCTTCAGATTAAATTGGAACTGTAAGAAAGACTTATGTGTCTGCTCTTATACACTGCTGTTTTGATATGTTCCTGACAGGAACTTGATTATTCTTCCTGGTTGTCAAAAAAGGCATGAAAAAGGCTGTGTTTGTGGTGGTGTAGGACACCAATTGCTAGAACTGTGCTCTGATTAGCTAGTTGGCATTCTAGTGCTCATCTTATATTTAATTTTACCAGGAATCACAGGTAGGCCCCCTTAAGTCTCATCATCATATATCTGATGGTCTTTCCCTATTGAATTATATTGCATTTGCTATAATTCAGCTAGCTCTGGGAGTAGGGAGTTTTTCAAAGTGCAAAATTTTTGGTGCAATGTGCCCTATCATTTTCCATATAATAGCTTTTAATTCAGTTTCTGAGAGCCAGCCAGGGAGCTGGGAGAGAAGCTGACCATGAAATGCTGGTGAATTCAGTTTCTGGACTGGAGGAGAAATGAGGTATTTTCAGGTTCATCCACCATTATTCACATGATGGCCTAACTCCAACGAAAAGTGCCTGAAGCCAGATCCACATGGGATTTTAAGCTCCTAAAACCTATTTACGTGCCTGAACTCCCACTGAAGTTGACAGGAAGCTAGGCACCTAAATAGAAGTTACTTTCACAGATCTTGGCCCTGGTTCCCCACACTCATCTGGCTGCAATGCTAACCACCCTTTCCAAAGCTGGTGGACTGCTCTGAGATGAAGTTTTTATTTGAGAACCTAAATGAAAGGCAATTCCTGGTAGAAAAAGCACCAGAACTGTGCGAAGACTCAGGTCAAGTGGAACTGTGCCAGTGCAACTGGCTTAAATCAACAGAAGTACTCGGTAGAAAAATCTTACTCACAATGCAAAGATAACCTAAGGGCAGTAAAGGACACACACACACAAAATCTACTGAGAAAAGAGAGAAGTTATGGCTTTCTGTAAAGACTTCTGTGGAGAGCAATGACTACAGCTGCGCGGGCCGGGAACAGAAGACGGTAATATGATATGGCATAGTTCCTAACGAACTTAATAAAAAAAAGTCTGCCTACAGAACAGCTGCTTGTAGCTGGAGTTTGGATTAAAAGAACAGCGGCAGCCTAGAAGTCAGTTGGGTGGTATTAAGAGCATCAATAGGAGGAAAATGAGGAACAAAGTAGAACAGATAGCACTGGGCACACAACAAAAGAGTCTTCAGAAAATAGAGGCATCTGAAAAGAAAATGAATATTCTTTATTAATTATCTCTATTCATTTTTGAAAGTTTAGTTATCCAGATGAGTTCTCTGGGTTAAGCTGATATCCCTGATCATACCAAATAGTACTCTAGTATAGACTGCTAATTTCAGGGGGACTCATCATGATATAAAGTCCTACTCAGTATGAACAAGGACATCACAAATAGGTCCCAAATGATTTTACTAACATAAAAATAAAAAAAACCCCTGTAGACTCTTTTTCCCATGACTTGGGACTGATATTATCAGACATGCTTTAAAGGAAATTGCACAGTTGAGAACACGTCTTAAAAAAGCTTCCTTGAACTGTCTCTCTTAGTCCTTAGCACAGTAGAAAAATCAATCTCTAACTATGGAATCTAAGCACTGAAAAATCAAATCCTACAAATCCAAGGAGAAATGCACACCTGGAAGCTAAGCTTTGAAAAGTAGTGAAAAACTGTTAGTATTCCAGTCTGAAATTAAATAAGACTCCTCAGCTTTCTGACAAATGGGACCACTGTCTACTTTGCAGCAAATATTTTCTTTTTTTTAACTGTAAATGCTTTCAGTGTCAGCTTTGTATGTATATGTCACAACCATTTCTTTTACATTAATCTAGAGCTGACCTAGTCCTTAAAAAATATTCCTTTCATCCTACACTATACAATTTTTCTATTTTTATCTACCTGCTTATAAAAATAACATCAATGCAATTTCATTGGCAGCAACGAAGGGATCATTGCATTTGTCTAGTGAAGATTTGTCGTAAACATCAAAGCCATTAACTGACATTTGGACATACCAACTAATCAGAAAATCTAAAAGAAAAAGAAATCCACATTACATTAAGAAAATAGAAATCTGGTTAAAAAAATCAGTTCCAGTCATCTTGGAAAGAAGTATTTCAAACATTCTTAGTCATTATTCACTCTGCAATTTTTGGATGCTTTTACTTTAATACAGTTTGGAAACATGAACTTGCAGCATTGATTGAACATGTGAAACACACTGCTCGTATCAGTAGTACTGACAGGGGACACAGAAGCTCTTGAATTTCCAATGCTGTGGCTCTGCAGTAGGTTGATTCCTCTGGATAACAGCCCAACACACTGCACTGCAGGCCATGCTTGGGGCCCTATGGACCGCTTTAGGGTACGGACTTAAATATTTCTTCTAGTGCATTATGGTTGTCTGTAGTTCTCTTCACAAGTTAATGAGGAAATTTATGTAACTCCAACTCAGAGCTGCCATGAGCTGCCATGTTCTAAGAAAAAGATTTATGGTGAAGGAAACAGAGCATGTCGTTGTATACGAAGAAGGCTTTAAGCCCATGCTACGTTTTGTGCTCTTCACAGGCCCGGATGAAAACAAGGCCCACATTTTCCAATGGGCACACCCACCCTGGAGGTGCAAACTCAGAATCTTTAAAGGTTGCCCTGTGCAGAGAGTAAAGTCATTTTATGCACAAATAACAACAGATGATGTTAATTGGCTACTGCCACACCAAAAGACCTAAGAAACTTTCCCATTACCAATCTTGAGGCACTACTCTCCATCATGTACAACACACACTTCTGTGTATAGCTACAAGTTAGTATTGGCCAGCAAAATTAAGCACAGATTACATTAAAAAATGTTTCCTGGACAAATTCCTAGCCATATTTCTTTTAAAACGTAAGTTATCAATGAATATCTGTTTAGTAGAAAACAAATGGTAAGGACTGTCATGGCAGTACAATGAGTGCCTCAACCTGTTCCCAGACTTGGTGTTCACTTATAATATGTAGGACTAGCAGTAAGGAGGGAAAAAAATTACTCTGCATGTCTTAATACTATAATCAATATTTTCAGAGAATAAAAAGTCTATGAAGAAAAATCTAATTTAAAAAAATTGAAAGCAGCAGTAGTTTTCTTTTGATTACTCATGCTTTGGACACCCCAAGGGGCTTTTTAATTATTTTATTTTTAATTCTTAACTAAATGACTATTACACTTGTCTCAGACTTGTGAGTTAACTGAATCTTTACAGCTTTAGTGTGCTTTTTGGAGAAGTTTCCTACCATTTTATGTCTCTCTTTCCCTTCTAAAAGCTCACTCAACCTTAGTGAAGTTTATTTTTAATATGTGCATTTTCTTGAAAATAATCCAAGGATAGCTATTCAGTCATAAAATCCTAAATAATGTATGCATGTGTACTTGCTATATTATCTTTCATACCCTGTATAATATATTTAAACACAAAGTAATACTACCACTACAAAGTCGATAGTTTTTATAACATACTGCAGCCCAGCAGAAGTGGTTTACCATGACAATGGAGCTAGATTAGACACAAAACACTACTAATCTCCCCATAAATTTAATCTCCATGATTCATGTTTAATTGTACTCAGATATGAACAAATATACCTTAAAAAAAAAAAAAGGCAAATAATCTGGCTAAGAATGTAAAGGTCAAACACTATGCAGTGAGACACTGAGCCAAATTCGATTTCACTTTATGTCAGAAATAAATGCATTGTCAGTGACTCAGTGCTGGCTACATATTCTGTGACTAATCTTAGACCATCATAAATAAGAAGCTGACAACAGCTATAAAACTGTTTCCATTCCCAACCATGACTCTCCAATTCCTAGTATCCAGTCACCACAAAACAATTCATGCAAATACACAGTTAAGGAAATGTCCTAATAATTAGTTTGTTGTAAATATGACTAAGCAACAGCATGTAAGCCAATCCTACAACAGCAAGAAAGGGTCTGTGCAGTGTATGTGTCAAAAAATACATATATTGTAGATTAAATCCTTAGGAAAACTTACAATCATAAAATACATATGCCACATGCTGTTACAAAATAAAGTGGGTTTTTTGTCTCCTGCTAGTACAATTCTATGTAACATAGACCACAACAGACTAGCAGTCTGTCTCTCAAGCCCAGGTTGATACCACATCCACAGCTTCTCCAGGCTTTCTGCAAGTACTAATTAATAGCCAACCCAAAATTTTTCAGAAATCCCAACAATTAACTTTCCCAGGTGCTAGGCTTCTTTAACACTACTAGAAGCCTTTCCTCGCTCCTCCAAGAAGAGAGGTACCTAGGAAGCCTCCTAGTCTCCTCTGTACCGGAGGGTAACATGCCTCTTATAAGACTATCTCCAAAATCTTCGGGTTTTGGATGAGTCCAGTTTTAATTGAGCACCGGCCCACCTGTCTGCACACCCATACCCTGTTTCAGTTTTACCCGAGCTCTGAGTCAGGGCTCTCAGTGGAGAGTTACAATTGTACTTGAGAAGCGTGCTTAGGTGCACACTTGCACACATCGACGTTCAGCAGTTAAGTTCACTACAGTATTTCCAGCCAAGGCTATCCTCATCTCTAATATTTAAACAATGCTTCCTTCAGAAGCAGACTTTGAACACTGCTGATGGACAGAAGTTCCTCAGGGCAGATGACTCAGGCAGACATCTTAAATCACCAAAGAGCTGGACCAGAGAGGACCATCAGCGATCAGAAAATGGCAGAATTTTTTAGGGGGGCTGTTGTTGCTCAGGAAACCAGTTCAGAGAGTGCATTTTTACCAGAAACAGGTATGAATGCACCACCTCATTGTTCAAATAGGGGACGTGGCCAGGCTCTAGTGGGATGGACCATATTACGAGGAGGGGCTGTCATCAAAGGACAACCCTGGCTATTTTCACATTGTTAGCTGCATTACACCTGCAAGGGGCTGCTTTGTTTATCCTCATTTAGACCTCAGCCATTTGATCTGGAACCAAAGCAGTAGTAGTTCAGCTGATGATACAGACATGGTCTAGATTCATTCAGACATACATAAGTTTAATTTTAAGAAGCATGGAAATCAAAGCTCAGAGTGGGGCACTACAGGTTTGTGAATAGAAGAGATCCAAAGGCTGAACCTGAAGAGTTGCACGCTACTCAGGAAGCTACCAAGAGGAAGTCTAGAGCTGCCCCCCTCTGCTTGTCATCCAGAACCTAGAATCCATCACTGATGTAGACTCTTCTATTACTTGACAGAACTGAGCAGAACTCACTCTTTCAGTTGAAATACATGTGTGTGAATGTCACTCATCTTTTAAGTTATTCAAAACTTAGTAATAAAAGTATTATGAAAGTTAGGTTTGCTTCCTAAACATCAAGGGATACAGTTGTGCCCTCCCCATCCTACCCCCTAATGAACCAGATGTTCTGAATTAAAATACCTCCTCAGCTCCACTGCATGAACTGATGTCACTAAAGATGAAACAGCAATAGGAACTAAATACAGTAATTGCTCCTGTAATTCAGTGGGAAGGTGAAGTCTTGTTCTGGATCCTGCTTGCTGAACATTATTTTTTTGTTGTTATACTGAACTATCACTGAGGAGGAAAAAAAAAAACAAAAACAAAAACAAAAAACCAAGAGAAACAATCCCAAGAGTAGAAATTGCCCCTAACTGGGGAAGAGAACTGAAACAGGCATTTACTTCCTATTTTTTACATTTGGCTCCTCTCCACTTCCCATTTAGAAGCCAGGCACATAGCTATTTACACAGAAGCAACACTGTATTTTGCACAGAGTTTAAGCTCCAAGTGGATAAGGAAGTTTCAGGTGCCAGATGAAAGCACAGCCAGGATTAGGTGAACTGTGAAGTGTGCATGGAGAGAGAAAGATAGATTTTAGGTGACGATTGTTTACTCCAATGACAAAAAAACCTGCTTACATTCTTTGGATTTAGCTCACAATTTTCTTTGTTAAAAAATCCTATTCATCAAGAGTTATGATGAAAGTCTACTTAAAGAAGTTATACACTTCTTAACTGCACAAATTCTGTACAGCTTCCTTGTTCTCAACATAGAAAAAGGTAGTCCCTCTGTGCTTTTCGAAACGGCAATTAATTCCATTCTCATTACCAAGTGTATTCTAGAATAGGAGAAAGAGGAAGCCCTATTTCTCCTTATCCACAACTAGCATGAAATTTAAACATTAAACAACAGAAGGATTTAGCTGCCTGAATTGAAGCAGGTATTTCAATCCTGCTTGTTTCATAGCCATCATTTCAATTAAACAAAAGAATTGAATAATTTGTTACCTTTTTCTGGAGGCGTATTGGCATTGCATATCTGTTCTTCACCATCACCGGCAGATGTTGCAGCTTTTATTTTAAATTGATAAGTAATATTGGAAAGCAGATTTCTAAAAGTATGAAATGTGTCATAAGATGAAACATTTGTAGAATTTCCTTCAACTGTTATGAAGTAATGAGTAATTACACCGTTGGATGAAGCAGGAGGGTCCCACTGCACTAGGATCGATTGCCAACTCGTTGCAATACAATGAACATTCTGGACAGCATCTGGTACTTAAAAGATACACATGCACCAACGATTAACATTCACACATAATAAAAATGGTAATTATAGAACAACATATTCAGAGAAGTAGACCCAGCCATCATAGCAAGGGTCAAACAGTCCAGTAGCAGAAAAAATGATACTGTAAAAAAAAATAAAATTGAGAGAACAAAAATGTGTCTTTGTCCTCATTAGACAGTCCTTTTCCAAGTCCTGAGCATGACTGGTGCTGGTACTCGAAACAGAAGAGGCCATCCATCTGACTTTTTTCTAGTTGTGTGCTCCAATTTTATTTTCATATCTGCTCACATTTTCCACATTTTTTTAATCAAAGTGTAGTAAAACATACACAGTAGTGTGAAATCCATATACATACCCCACAACAATATCAACAGCAGAACTTGCTTATTTATGTTAGCTTTGTTTCTTTTAGGCACTGTATCATATCTCTGTCCTTTCAGCAGAGGCATGACCTGCACAGAAGCCATTGGGCAGGTTTCAGAGCTGTCATATCAATGCTTTTACCTTGCTGTTCCCCATCTCCTTGCTAGTTCCAGCAGGAAAAAAATTTTTTAAATTCTCATAAAAATGTAATAAAAGGTAGCAGATATTATACTCATGCTGAAAATAGAGCAACTATCTGTGAGCAACTGGTGAAATAGAACAATGAATTAAAGTATCTCAGAAAGGGCTAAAATGCTGGCTGCATCAGCTAAGAGAAAATTAATGCATAGTGAGGGGTGCTGCAACCTACTTCCTCTATTGAAACATGTCCAGGAATCCATAAAGGAGTGAAAAGACCATCAGCGAGGTACTAGAAACAGAGTGAACCATGTTCATTATCACTGCACAAAGGTAAATGAATCTCTTTAAAATGATTAATTTTCTTTTCACAGTTCAAAGAAAAATCTTCTTTTTAAAAAGCAGCATCTGCAGAAGAAAGATTAACTGGCACTTTTTAATAAAGACTAGAGAGAGAATCCTTAGATGAACTCAAAGAGGAACTAATCCAGCAATTGCCCAAAATCTGGA
This sequence comes from Aramus guarauna, assembly GCA_013400195.1. Taxonomy (NCBI): domain Eukaryota; kingdom Metazoa; phylum Chordata; class Aves; order Gruiformes; family Aramidae; genus Aramus; species Aramus guarauna. The sequence continues at coordinate 38,215 of VXBL01008798.1, forward strand.
TTGGTGGGAAAGGAAACAACGCTGCAACTAGCTGGGCATAAAATCTGAGAAAAAAAACTAAAATGACTATACTGCGCTCCTGTGGGCAATGTCTCTCCAGCACTTCTGAAGAAAGTACCATGAGTATGGAATATCAGTCATGAAATGAGACAATGGATGGATGACCATGGCTCTTGGGCAAGACAACCTCCAGCTGCAGGGATCCAACAGCCAGCCTGAATCAGTTCAGTGATAGTTCAGATTTTTCACGGTGTTGTAACTGCTGGGTACAATAAACAGTGTAATTTTCTCCAGAACCCCTGTTTTATCAGCTCCAGAAAGAGTGTTTCACTGGAAGTGTGGTCTTGAAAAAATGCAGTCACCATATGGGATCTTTCAGTACCTTGTCTGCTCCTTTTGCAGTCAATATAAAGGAACCTGGGAGTGCAGACACAGCCCCTAACCCATGCTGTTCCCTGACTGACAGACCTTGTAACGTACATGAGCCTGGGGATTGTTCTGACCTGATGAAGGAGCTACAGTTTTGCACAAAGGCCAGTTTCACAAACCCACAGAGCTCCTGGGCTCTTTTCAGTGAATGTTGAATATTCACTTTCACGTGATACAATTTTTCATTTTGAAACAACCTGCAACTTCAAGAGACATATGGAAGCCACAAGACAAAACTGTACACAATTAATTAATTAAGCCATACTATATTGTGTAGTCCTCCCCAGCTGTCAGGAAGAATAAGATCTAACCAACTAGGATATTTCATTAGTTGCTAGTTTCCCTTCCTAAAATAAATTATAAAAAATGTTAAAAATTTGTATTTGTTTAATATAATTTCCAGTTCATTTGCCAATCTTTTGTCCAGCTGCTTTTCATACTGCTAAAGTTTCAGTTATTTTCACAGGGATCTGAATTATCACTTTGATCTGCAAAGACTGATATCTATCTAATTTTCCTCCCTTTATCTGTGATGCTATTAATAGATTTATAGTAGCCATATAAGCCTCTCATTTCAGATGAGGACATTTCTAATTCTACACTTCCGACATCAAACTTCAAACCCAGCCTATCCGGTACAGTAGGAATGTGAATCGGCATTACACAGGCAGAAGACAATGAGACAGTGTTATGTTACATCTTCTTGGGAGAAAAGAGGAAGACTGTTGTTCAGCCATATAAGGAAAATATATATAAAAAGAACCACAGCTTAGAAAAAGTCATGTCTAACCTGATTCCATCGTTGTAAAGTGGACAGCATTACTGAACTGATTGCCATTCCCAAGCTTGGTAAATGCAGAGACACTGATAAAATAGGGGCTGAACGGTTGTAATCCAACAAGGTTTGCCTCATGGCTTGAACCTGAAATGTTCTTAAGAAAGGAAAAATTATTAGTAAGCAATTAATCTGTTGAAACATTGTGGGCCTCACCTTGAACCTGCTGAAATGAACAGAAGATTTAGAACTGTAGTCTTGCCTCTTCTACTCTGAGGAGCTTTCAGTGAAAGTAGTCGCTGATCTCAACAAAAAAGAATGCAGGGTCAAATTCTTCCTTTCCTTTTTCCTCTCCCTCTTTCACTGTGGCTTGTGAGGAAGCTATGCCAAGGGATGGTAGCATAATTAGCATAGCGTTGTTAGAATAAATTAGCTCCACATACACCTTTTTTTAACCAATACTGAAAACTCCTCTCACCTCCACACCACCACATCATCCCCCTCTCACCTTCTACTTCCTTACTACACCTCTACAATGGAAGAGGTCATGGTTATAGCTTCTCATTTCTTTTACTTTACCTGAGCCAAACACAGACTGAGGAAGAGCTTCAAAAGAAGCTAAAAACACAGTTCAGTTCCTGGTAGCTGTTTTTCAGAGTATGCAAAGCATATTTTGTGCAAACATTGAGAGGACTATAACAGCAGCGGGGAAAGAGCTGAATTTCAGCAAGAAAACCTGGTGAACATTTTGTGGAATCCAAGTTATCAGAGAATTATGGTTACTAACTACAATATTTCTATATAAATTGCTCTGCTTCTCTTGCTGTCACAACCTAAATCTAGTTTCTTGCCCACATAACATTATAAAACATGAAGAAATGTAGGGCACAGCAGATGCATTCAAGCACTCTAGCCAGTTTCTGGAGTCTCACTGAGTCTGAGTCTGCCTCTGATGGACAGTGGGGAATCTTTGGTGGTCTCCGTGAGCACTCATAGAATGTGTTTCCAAAAGCAGCTGGCTGTAGAAAACACTGTTCCTCTTCTGTATGTGCATTGTGCTCCTCCTCTTCCCAGGATTATGGAAGACACTGGGGTGATGACATCACTTCATTCCACAGTGGGCAATAACAGCAGACTGCATAAGGGGGAGCACAGTAGGCCACCCCATGGGGACTGATTTCCACAATCCATACACGTAACTACAGCACAAGCACTTTCCTTGCACACTAAGTCTCTGCAATAAGGAGCGTATTGCTGAGGGAGCTAGACTAATGGAGCTCCTCACTGTCCCACACGTACTGTACACTACATGTCTTAATCTCATAGCACACAGCAGCAATGCCTTTTCCCTGCAGCTTTTACAAGTGTCTCGGGTGAACAGAACTCACTAAATAGTTTCTAAGCCTGAGATGCAATCCGGGCCTCAGCTTGCTGCCATTACAGTTCATGGAGCATTTCTTGATGTTGTCCAAGCAACCAGATTTAAGAAGCTATAAATGCCTCAATCAGTTTTTGTATATTGTTTTATAGCATCTATTTCAGTTAAAATTTATTCAGTTATTCTTATTCTGTAAAAACAAAAAATGCAAACCTCTAAACGGTTTTTAATCATTTTTCAAGATTACTAGGAATATCTGTCTTTCTTTTTGAATCTTGAAAGTCCACAAATACTAAATAGCTAAGCAAAAGTAGCCACAATACAAGTAACTTCTGTCATTTTCTAACATCCAACTTACACTGAAATATGAACTAAAGATTAATAATGTTCATCATTAATGAAATACTAGAAGCTCAAAGTAAATTAGAATCTAAAAATTTTTTTCTATCTAATTTTAAAAATTGAATTACAGGCAAGGTGGAGGGTAAGTAAACTGTCTGAACAAATAGGAATTTAAAGGAGCTTCATAATTCTAGGACTATATCAGATATTTAAAATATTTGTCATATATTTTGTTCCTAAAGCATGAAAAAATATTTATCTGCTAAAAAGAAATTAAACACTGTTAATTACAAACATACCTGATAAAATAGTTTTTCAGTGTTGTTTTGATAAATCTTAAAATTATATCTCATAATAACACCATTTGGCTGAGGACTGGGATCCCATTTTAGCCACACAGAATCAGCAGTGTAGTTGGTAATGGTTAAATTCTGGGGTGGAGATAATGGCACTGCAAAAGAGAAATGCTCTTGAGTTCCAAATTATAAATAATCCTGGCAAAACCCAGCACTCTGGAGAAGCAGGAGAACATAGGTACATTTGTTACCATTTTTATCTGAACTCAGCAAAACAATACTTCATTGCTATTTTAATCTTTTTCTTTTTGGCATAAAACAAATTCCATTAATGGGGAATACATGTTTACTTAGCAACAGATACTCTTAGAGACCTAAGTAATTAATCACTTAAACATTCCCATTGTCAGAATTAAGACATTTAACAAAAGTTGTATTACGAATCATAGAATCATAGAATGTCCTGAGTTGGAAGGGACCCATAAGGATGATCAAATCCAGCTCCTGGCTCCACACAGGACCAGCCAAATCAGAGCGTATGACTGAGAGCGTTATCCAGAAGCTTCTTGAACTCAGTCAAGCTCAGTGCTGTGACTGCTTCCCTGGGGAGCCTGTTCCAGTGCTGACCACCCTCTCAGTGAAGAAGCTTTTCCTAACAGCCAACCTAAACCTCCCCTGGTGCAGCTTCATTCCATTCCCTCGGCTTCTATCACTGAAATATTACTGGAATGTGATATACATCACTTCCTACATCACATATTGAGCACAACTCAATATCTATTTACAAGATATGCCATTTACCATGCAGGTGAGTGGAGGTCCATGTAAAGGAGACCTAAGAATGTGTCAGAAATATTTCCATGTTTTATCATTTTTCAATTACATGGGGGGATGAAGAGAAAGGTATTGTTGCTTGCTTCAAAATGCCTGACACTTGGCAAACTTTCAACAGCCACAAATTCAAAGTTGGTTGCAATTGAATTTGCTCACCTGATTCATCTGTGTAGAACTGAAGCACAGCAGATGGACCAGGTCCTTTTATTGTTCTTGCAGCTGCATAAATGCTGTATAATGTGAATGGTAGAAGGTCTTCCAAGATGATAAAATTATTTGTGGTAGAGAATGAGTTATTCCTTTCTGGCCCAAATAAGTTTAAATCATAACTTATTATAATACCACTTGGCTTAACAGGAGGGTCCCATGAAAGCATAACTGAGGTAGTTGAAAGATTGGAAAATGTTTTGATTATAGGTGCTGATTCTGGGACTACAGGAAGAAATAAGAAAGAGAACACCAAGGATAACCTCAGAAAAATGAGAGTTACAATGAAAAATGTCTTACAGCTATCAGTTAAAGATGTGCTTTGAGTGGAAAAGTCTGTTTCATGGTCACAACACAGAAATGCGTAGCAGTTGTTTGTGTCATTGTATAACAAAAAAGCTTTAAGCAGCATGAGAAAAATAAGCATAATGATCTTTTTTTCTTTTAGAAAGCTATTTGTTTTTTTTTTCTACATTTCCTTAGGAATTAATAAAATATACTTATCTTACCATCTTCATCAGTTCTTATATGCAGACTTAGAGCATGCAGTTCAGAAGATCCTTTATCAGTGGCTGGTGTGATTTTCAGAATGTAATCAGTATATTTCTCCAGATTGTCAAAAATTATGCTCGTGTTGTAAGTAAGTAAAGACAATATCTTGTTGGTTCCCAGTTGCAATAAACTTAGAGAAACATGAAAGAAGACTAAGCCATTTGGCTGGGATGGTGGAAGCCAGCTTACATTTACAGAAGATGAGGAAATGTTTTGATAGACCAGATTTTCAACAGAACCATCTGGGACTATGAGAGATAATAAGCAAAAAATAAATGCATGTATTACAGTAATAAAGAATCCAAAACCAAACCAGAAATAAATGCCCAAAGTATGATTAGTTTGTAAATCTCATTTGCAATATTTTGTACAACTTTTAAAATCATTTGTGTTTCAGTATCGAAAGCAAAATATTTTGAAGGCATATATGAATAATCATCCATTTTAAATTTGATTAATAAAAAAACTCTTAATGATGGTTTAAGACAATATTTTATTGCTTGTATCTAAAGAAGAAGCTTGTGAACTACCTTAGTATTACAAAGCGAAGTCAGATCAAAATGTCTTCCTTGCCAAAAAAATTACTGTAGTCTTCAAAAAACAATTACTTAATGATTTTTTTTAACTTTGTCACCATAACAGTAAAAGAATTTAAAAGTTAGAGAATATTTAATAAATGGAAGCACTGGTATGCACTGAACATTAAAAAAGTTATTAACTTACTATCCTGATCTGTATATACGTCTATTATTTCACTGGTTTTGTTTCCATCTCCAAAAGCTGTGCTTGCAGTTAACCATAGTGTATAATGGCTGTATTTTGCCAAGTCATCCAGAACTGCAGACTGGGGCATACTGGCATCACTGTCATTACCGTCACTCGTGAAATTCTAAAGAAAAAACAAAAAGTGTTGTCATTGAAAATGTTATTTACTCATTGATTTCTGTTTCTAGTTTCTCATTTAGCCATCACCACCACCAAGACATACAATTCACCATAGTGTTCAGGAGACATAAACCTACATTTTGGCTCCTATTAGTCTTGATTTTTACTGAAATACTCAAATAATTTATTAAATGATGTCTATTGTTATTCCTTGTAAGTATTATAGAGTACATAATTGGCTCCTCCTGTTTGTAGTTGTTGAATGCCAATCCATCTTTTTTTAAAACATATTAAATCTGGAATATTTCAATGTGTTTATCCATATTGAAAACAACAAGTATCATCTGCTAATTGTTCATAGATTACATGATCACACATGTGATTGCCTTGCTTGACCCGCATGAAGCAAATCAAAGGACTTGCCTCACTTTATTCCATTTTTATGAGAGTAGATCTTACAGAAAACTGTCTGATTTTGAATTTAAAACTTCCATTAGCAGAGACCTCACTGCAACACTTGATGAACTGTTCCTTTTGTTAGTTGTTTTTTCCATTAAAATCATGCCACTATTTCTAATGCAAACATCTGTACCCAATGGATTGTGTTAAACTGAAGGAACCAATAGAATTTATTTTCCTTGTGCAGTTACTTGCTAACAAAAAGATAGTCCCACTTTCTTTTGAACTATATAAAAACAATTCCACTAAAACTGTGACTGTTGCAATAGGTTAGTGCTCTAGATCATTCCCTCTGAGGAGGGTACTCCTGTTTGGAATCAATCATTTTGGAAAATGAAAATGAAAAATAAATATAAATTCAGATTATTTATGTAAGGTCAGCTGTACCACATAACGGAATGTGTCAAATCACCCACTGCTTTACGGGAACCTGACTTAGACGATCCAAAGCAGTTGGTTCATGATTTGAAAACTGTTGAGAGGTCCTGTACCCCATAAGTATATTCTGCTCCAGCACTGGATAGGAAGTCACAGCTTTGCTTCTGATTCAGACTCAGTATCATTCCTCTCCAGCAGCCACATTGCCCTGTTGAGCAGGTGGCATGGGCAGTGCTTCTCAGGACCAAAGAAGTCCTCCTAATTTTTCTACATAGCAACATTTTCATGGTGAGTTGGATTTTGCCCAACCCCCTGATGAATTGCCTAGTACCCATTCCAGTTATTTGGCCTGCCCACTATTTTTGGTGTTACATCTGATTCGCGCCCTCCATTACCTTAAAATCAAAGCTGGCATTAAATTAAATGCTTTCCTTAAAAAAGAGAGGCTGTGATAGCAGACTCAATGAATCAGAAGGAAGGTGACTGTCATGTTTGCATGTTTAAATTCAGAAATCCACATATAAACACAGACATACTAAAAAATGGGTTATACTTCTCTTGAGGAAAGTTCCTACTGAAGAAGTCACTGTGATATGCTCTACCAAACAATTGACTCAGTACTGTGCAAATTGGTAATTCAATATGCGATCTTGATGTCTGTCACCAATACATATCAATTTATATATCTAACATAATAATACTTCACTGGTTTTTGGGTTTTTTTTTGTACAGGCAAAATTATTTTATTTCTGCAGAAAACAATAAGTGGTATTCTCACTCATGTCCCTGAGATTTTTATACCAATATCTAAAGAACTAGTTTTGCTTACAGTCACTAGTGCTTACATAACATAAATAAGTAAACAGGGGTTTTTGCAATGAAAATGTAAGCCTTTGTTTTGAATACAGGAAAAAAGATGCACAAATTGGAGATACAAATTTCTATATCCACTCCTATTAACAGCCTTAAAGCACACTACTAGGTTTGTCTGAAAGATTAGATTAAGTCAACATCAGTCAAAATACTAAGAAATTCCACCATAATATATTTCTTTCTTCTAAACATATGTAGAAGCTCTCACTATCTTCACATAACTAAGCAAAAAAGGCTGGGAAGAGCTTTGCTTTACACTTCGGTAGGGTAAGGTACAGCAAAGAGAGGATCAAATTCTAAGGTATTTAATTAAACTTCTTGATGCTTAAGCACAGTATGAAAGAAAATACTTTCTGACCCAGAACCGTCCTGTTATTATTATTAGATATTGTAATTATTAATAATTAGTAATTGATATTATCTAATAAGATTAATACATACCTTAAATAATTCTGAGTTTTCAAGCTAGAATTTAAAGTTTTGATTCCAGATTTCATGGGAATTTATTGGTATGAACAAGCTCTTAGTTTAAAAAGCGTGCCTTTCCAATTTAGTCAGCTGTCTGGCAGTTAAGGAGTCTGTGAACCAACATGAACACTGTAATAGGCTTCTTGATGGTTCACCCTTATTTTGAGGAGCCCAAGGACTGAGGACTGCCTCAAACTTCTGATATGGCAAAATATTAGAAAAGGATGAACACATAATTAAGAGTAAGGGTGGGCAGGAAGAACTGTGTGGGTACAAACTGAGAAAAGATGAAACTTGCACTAATTGTACCCTAGGGATAGAACACTATAGGAAGTTTTACAATTAACCATGGCTGCAGATGAAAGCAAACAGCTTAGGAACTTTGGCTACAGCTGAAGAAATTCCTCCTTCTGTCCCCTTCTTCATCTATACATGAAAGAAGTTTTGACATAGCAAAGTATCAGATTATTAAAAGCAGCTAAGTGTAAGCAATACACACAGGCCGTGAAAGTGTCAGCAGAAAGTAGTATCTTCTTCACCCCAGGAAGCAGCAGCAATTTCCAGAGGCATAAAGCTGTAATTAGTTGTATACAGACAAGACAGTGCTCCTGTTCTTCGCTATGAACCATTTTCCCCTGTTCTGTTTCCTTCTTCAGGTTCCGTGTACGGCACTGCTGTTTTGAGTTACGAGTATCGCATACTTGACTCTGACAATCAGGTGAGAGTGGTGACACTGTGAGGGCTACTCCAAGCCATCCCTTGAGGAGCATCATGTACACCAAACTAAGCAAAGATATTTGCTTTTTGTGTGCTGTACCATTCTGAGGCTATCTTTTGAAAAAATTGCAGTGTATTTTAGGGAAGTTCCCCTTTTATCTCTTATGTTGCTCATACTGGTGAAAGATATGTTTGATTAAGTTAATATACTACATTGCTTGGATCCCAAGGGCAGGCCAAACTGATTTTCACTCTGAACTGTATGCAGTCATGTTCACTTAAGTTGGCTTGAAGTACAGGGGTTGGATGATTCGGAGGCCTAATGTTCAGTTTCTAGAAGGGCAGTGGGCTTTTTTTCTCTACTTAGCTCCTGGTTCTCCTGTCTGGTTTGGCAGAGCAGGACAGTTGTCACCTGTGCTGAAATTCCTACACTGGAGAACTTTCTGCAAGCACAAATCTATATTTGTAATTAGCACCTTTCCTACTTTCTTGCTAATCAAAACACAAGTGTAGAGAGATTGAATAAAAGCATTTATTCAAGTCTGTATGATTGCTTCAAGCATCACGTCAGGAAACCACAGAGCAAAATTTGCAAAGCTCCTATTGCAAATAGCGAAAGCTCAAACTGTAGGAATCCAGCAGCATCACAGAGAAGTGATGTGAACAAGAGGTACAGTGCATGTCATCTATGTAGGAAGTGCTCTTGGGCAGAATATGTCATATCTTTACTGCCCTGGGGCAGAGTGGTGATCATAAACCAAAAAATAGCATTTTCCCTAGATCTATGGCAGCAGAAGATCAAAGATAAAGCTGGACTTGAACTTAGCCTAGTGCAAGTGACAGTTTCTTCTATTTGATTACCAGTCATTCCTCCCTCTCTGACACTTTTTCTTTTACAACCTGTCAGCATCCCCATAGAAACAGCCCACTCGTATACCAAAATCCTCAAATCTAATCTCCATCACTAAATTTTTCCTTCTGCTGTTCTGGTTCTGAATCCTAGGTCTGAGCGTTGCAGGCCTTCTGACTGGACAGCCACAGTGTGATTTTTCATGTAGACCTGCAAAGCAAAGAAATTATACATTATTTTTCTGGTAAATTATTTTTCTGGTGTGTAACTTTTTTTTTCCCTCTTTTTAAAGGAAAACTATTTTTCCTGCAAGTTTCTGCATCATGTTATGGAGTAAACTGCATCCTTTATCTCAGGTCTTTTGCTTTTTTCCCCCTGAACAAAATGCTTTACTCTGCAGCTACTATCTTTCTGCTTTTAACATTGCTGTTTGTAATCAGTACTTTATATTCATTGGCTTTAATATGCCTGAGGAGTTTCAGAACATGTGAGGAGAAGCAAGAACTTGAGACAACAGAACAGTAGTAGTTTTAGTATGATTTTTACATGTATTTCAGATTATGACAGCATTGGAAGATGTTAATTTTCTTGAGATACTTTGGTCGGGATGTTTTTTCAGGCATCTATAAGATATGCTTTAAGACTTAGACCTCTGTTATGTCCTGACAAAGAAGCAGATGAAAGACTGGCAGCAAATGGCTGCATACAGCAGAAGTCTGAGCAGGTGGAGTTCCTAGAAATGTGAAAGTTCATCTGGTTTTTTTAGTTCTCCTATATCATTTCCCAAACTGAAAATATAGTTCAGATAAACATAAGCAGAATGGTGACCTAGACGCAGAATATTCCAACCAAATATTATGTCTTTCCAAATGCGTGCAATACAAAATTTACCAATGGGACTCTGCAACTACATGGTTATACTTCTAAGTTACAGACAGTTGTAAGCTGTATGTGTGCATGCAGTCATACAGCTTACAACTGTCTGTATATGTCATATATATATATATAATATAGATCAGGCTGGCTTTCACACACGTCTTCCTTTGTTGTAAAAAGAGTAATATAAAATATCTGACAGAAAGGAGCAGGGGAGAGTTGTTTTTTTCTCCTGTTTGAAATCTGTCTTGCACCCACAGGAATGCCAAGGTACAGAATAGCAGAGCAACGAAGATACAGTAGTTGCCATGCCAGATCGTGAACAGAGAGGCATGTGAAGGGCAGAGGGAGTTAAGGGGAGCAGAGAGATTAGGAGTGGATCGTGATTTGAGAGATTAATGATGATCTTCCATGGCCACTAAAGAGACAGATGTAACACCAGCTGAAACCTATCTTCTCATAGTTTTCTGCTGAGGGATGGGTTAAAAATCAGAGCTGAAATGTTGAAAGTGGTAGTTTCCACACCTAGAAGTGGAGCTACTGTCAGCGATTTTTTGCTGTCCACCACATAATATGCCAAAGCAGCGCTAACTTCCACCCATGCCACCATCCTGTGCTTGCCCAACCACACTACATGATAATGAAACTGGACCCTCACCTTGTTGGGGCAATGCTACTGTGCTCCATCTTCCCTATCTTGCTCCTTCATTTCCAGATTCCTGGGCACATCCAGAGAGATTATAGCTCTCAGTATATCAGTTTCACTTCACTCATTCAGCTCAGAGTTCCACCTTCCTAAAGGCAGGAGTAGCCCAAGTCTGTTGCTTCAGTCGTCCAAGAATTAGATAAATGTAGACACTCTTCACAGGATGGACTAGTTCAGGTAATGCTCTGGTGTAGAGGTTTCTCCAGGGCTTTGTTAGGCTACGAAAAATGCTGTTGGTCTAACAGCGTGTGCAAGCAGAATTTGAAGCTCTGAACTGTAGCCCTAACTTTAATCTCATCAGAATGTGAATTCATGGCATGGTCCTGCTTGCATCTGAAACTATGCAGACAGAGCCTGGCAACCACACAGCTTCACAGAAGTCAGAGAAGTGTATACACTGAAGTATGTCAGCAATGATTCTGTAACAGGTATTTGTAAAATTTGTGAATATTTTTTTCCAGCTATACTCAAACACATGCATACCTTACACTAGACATATCTTGAGCATAAAGTTATGCAGTAGATGTAACTTTTCATGCATTAGTTTCTTCATGACTTTATATTTCTTTCTTTTCTTCCATATGTGTAAAGCTATTAATAAAAAACCTGTAAAGGAAGCTTATTTCTTATTATATTTCTGTATCATAACATTCTTAGAAAGGAGAACAGAAAAAGTATATATATGATTAATAAATATGGTGCATAATTAAGGATGAAAGTAGTAACAAAAAAAACCTATGTGGAAACGTGCAGATTACCAAAAAATTATAAATAAAATTTTATTTGTCTTTTATGTTTTAACTTAGGAATCTCAGTATCTTTTTTTCTATATACTAAACAGCAATTTCCTTTTGAGAGTAACAAAAATGAAATAATAATGTATTCACTACTTGACATCATTGTCTTCTTATTTTCAGTACTGTATAAACTTGCATTAAAAAGTAAAACCAAAACTGTTAGAGAACTTTATTCAAATTTATAATGTAGACTAAAATAAAGAGTACAATGAATATAATGGGGTTTGTGTCTCTCTATATATGTTGTGCATATATATTACATGTATGTGTGTGTATATGCATGTACATATAAACTTTGCAATACAGAATATTACACAAAACCTATTTGTTTTAATGCTTAATGATATGAACGTCCAATGAGATGCACAATGCAACACATATGACTACAAGATGTGCTTCTATGTTTATAAGTTAAAAAACCTGCCTCGTGATAAAACAATATATTGTGAAAAAACAATATATTGATAACTATAAAACTGATTTAATCTTTAATGAATTCTACCAAAAAAGAATATAAAAATAAGCTTACCTGTATGAATATTCCTGAATTATTTTTGAAATAAACTGAGTAGTACAGTATATTTCCATTAGGCTTTTGAGGAGGAGACCAGAATAGCATTATTGATGTGGAAGTAAGGTTTCTGTACACAACATCTTTCGGTGGATCACTTGGTGCTGGAAAAATGTTAAGTTTTAGCATACCTAACTCAAGATTTTGTATGTTATAGTGCCCAAGAAACATCCACTATAGATTTGACAACATCCTATGCCAAATTAAATGTGTTTCTGATTATAAAAACTGCTTCTGGAAATGGTCAAATAAAATGTAAATAAATTTTTAAACTCCTTCTTGCTTCAGACACATTTGTATTCAGCTGCATTTGTAAACAGATGATCTTTTCCTGTACAGTTTGTCCTGTACTTACTGGTTTGGGCACATGGAAAGTCTGATTTGCAGACATGGAAGTTGACTGAGTTAAGCCTCTATGCTCCATATATAGTTAATAGGAAAAAAAAGGACTTTTTTTCAGAAAAACTAAATTAAAAGCCTTGTTGTCTCTTTGCTGATTATAAACAGAATTTAGGCTCCCAACTCATGTAGGTAAACCAGATACTTAAACCTGGAAGGTATGATAATTTCTGTTTTTTTCTCTTTCCTCAGCCTATTAAACGTGCAAGAAGGACTCTGTAAGTCTTCTTCAATTAGCCTCTCCTCCTTTCCTGTAAAGAATAGAAGCATATGGTCCTTCTCAGTAGCACAGTGATGTAGGAGACTCAAATTCAGTTCCTTAAATCAGCTTAAGAGAATTTAAATCCCTATTTCTCGCCATCCAAGTGTTCTGCACATCATGTCGTAGAGTACTAAACAAAGTTATCTCTTTTGCTTTGTGCTGTTCTAGTTTGTATAAAATAATGAAATATTAATTGGAGGAGGAACTCCAGGATCAGTTCCTAAAAATCCTGCCCTGAAAAGCCAGTTCATATTTCCACAGCAGCTTCAATAGCAAAGACTGGGAATACCTACAACCTGATGATTTCAACAGTCTTTTGAAGGATGGCTTGGATAGATGCTAATCCTGCCAGGGACTGTGTGTTGGGAAGTCAGTTTATCTATGCAGGATGATTCTCAAATATGCCTGCATGCTATCCATTTTGGAACAGATTGTAGCAATATAATCGACGGGAAAACCAGAAACAATAATTAAACTGAATGACTTTCAAAGCACAGTATATAGTATGATCATTCATAAAAGTTATCTACCATGTTGGAAGTATAAAATCATTAAACTAGAATAAACAAATCAGTGTACAGTTACTGATTTCATTTTCAAATTAAAACCATTTCAGACTTGTAAGAGAGATGCTAAAGAGTATTTTTCCTATCAGAAGTTGTGTCACAGCAAGATAAAGCAAAGAGCTATGAAAACATATTATAAAATAATTTGATTTATTTCAAAATTTAAAATTATATTATTTTAATCTTACCTGTCTTAAAGGGAAATGCAAAGTTTTGCTCAGTAAATTAGCAGAAATACTCATAATTTTGTAGAGCCATATATACATGTACACACACACAGAGACAGGTAGAATGTATCTTCTTGACCAGAGAAATGCCACTTCTACTTCAGTAGCTTTATTAACTTAAATAAGGCTGACAGAAATTTAAGGCTGAATTAAACTGAAGATTCATACTATATATAAGCTTACCTCCTTCAGAAGTTCTGAATATTATAGTATCACTTTTTATGTTGCCATCTCCAAATCTTGTACTTGCTGTTAGGTAAGCGCTATACTCATAGTTATTTTCCAGGTCTGTGAACTGCAATGATGTTTCTGTTACATTAACACTCCTTTTTGACATTTTATTCCTAAAGAAAAGTATTTTATTAATTATATATACACACCATTTCTGTATGTATACAACTATGGCATATGAGATAAAATTGAAAAATGCAATATTGTGGTAAATACAAAAATTTAGGCTTTAAAAAAAGACTGGGATAACTTTTGTGTTTTATGTTGAAAAACTCGCTTTTGCACTGTTGCATCACAATGGGCTCTTAATTTTGCTTTAAAAAACAAACAAACAAAACCCCCACAGAAATGTATTTCTAAATTACATCAGCAAAGACAACAATTATATGGAGTATCAAGGAGGAACATGTCCATCTAGTAAATGCTATCAAATGGTTATGTGGTACCCTTGGGAAGGACACAGTAGGGCATAACTAAACTGTCTCCCTGGACAGGAATAGCGAAATATAAAAAGATTATAGCAGGGAGCATGCCCTACTGTGACTCTGTGAAATTGGTCAGAAGGCTGAAGTTATAAATGGAATAATAGAAGATGATATGGAACAGGAATTAGCTGGTGCTGAGTTAATTCTGGTGGAATGTAGCAGGGGATCAGAATGGAACTCTAGTCAGGTCAAAACCCGCCTAGAAAGACTACAAGATGTAACATTAATAAAATGCTGGTATTAGCGTAGGTATGAAATGATTATCAGAAAATAAAATAAGATACAGAAATAACTAACTTGAATTTAAAAAGTGTGCTATTCCTCATTAAATTAATGTAATATTTTATGAAAAAATAGGGAAAAAAGCTAGCTAATGTTCCATTCCTGCAGAGATTTCTGTATGAGGGAGTTCCGCACACCTTTAATGGGATTTTGTACAGGGATGATAATTTGACAACTAAACCCAAATATCTTGCTCCAGGAGTCACTGTGGAGGTCTTTACGAACAAGAGCAAGAGTTCTAATTCTAAGAAAATGAAAAGATAAAGGCTGATTCAAAATTATTAGATGGGCTGATTTTCATCCTTTGATAATGAATGTCCTGTTAACAAAGGTCACCATCTGATACCCCTGAAATAAAGTTACATTAACAAGCAATTGGAATGAGAAAATGCATGAGAATGAATAAATTAAATTCTCCCTATCCCTTTCAGATTTGGAGTGGAATGTCTCTTGATGTGGGAAACGTTCTTGGTAACAGAGAAGTTAACAACATTTACATTTTCCCCAAACTTCTGACATTTTGAATACTCAGTAAAGAGATAGTAAAGATTGCAGCTGCAGTTACCGAATTCTATACAAAGAAAAGATGTCTTTTCCTGGATCTTTGCCCGATATAGTCTTAGCATGGAAAAAGTAGCTGGTTTTAATTTAAGTAAGAGTTAGATCCACCGCTTAATGCTGCAAACATTTCCATTCTGAGTAACTGCATTCTTATAATATCTTATTTGCCAAAAAATGTTTCCACAAGCAGGCATAGTTAGGAAGAAGATTAAAAGCTTAGGGTGTTTCAAGAGAAGTTGATATTTTGTTTAGAAACAACTGAGATTGCAATCAAAATAAGAAAACACTGATCAAAGTGAGTGCAGTCTTCACAGACAATGAGAAGGAAAGTACCTAGCAAAATAAGCTAAGTCAAGGAATTTTAATGAAGAACAGTATTATTAAGTTTTAAATGAGATCTTTCAGAAACCCATACAAAAGAGGTTCTAAGAAACTGCACACTTTCACTTGACAAAGACAGGTACTATATGTTCTTAAAAACCTGTACCTCAAAGTAGATCTAGTCAGTAAATATCTCACAAAAAATTTGCTGAACAGGATAATGGCAAAAGACAATAGCTATATACTATTTCAGCATTTTTGTTAACGTGCCTTTAATACTGTAGAATTGCAGACTCAGGGAGTATGAGTTTGTAGACTTAAAGCATGCAGAAAGTTGCTTTGCTTCCTGTTACCACCCAAAACCACCTTGTCCTTTGACAAATTCCATGAAAGATAATAACAATGAAAATGTTACAGATACTACCCTTTCGATTCTAGTAGTTGTGGATCCTTGTTGTCAGTCCATTAAAGAAAGGTTACCAAATTCTCTAATAACTGTTGCAATATATTTAAGAGAAGGAACATTTATTTAACATCTGTATTAACCTTCCTCTTTCTGCTTTATTGAGAAGCTCTGGGATTAACAGTTTCCCCCAAAATATATTAAATGCTTCCCAAGAGCAGCAACTATGGCACAACAGTTTGCCTTGTCAAATCTCACCCTGCAATGCATCTTATGAAATTGTATAGAAAATTCTGTTAAGTACTTAAAATTCCACCCCCTCTCCCTCCCCCCACAAAAAAACAAAACAAAACAAACAAACAAAAAACCCTCCCAAACTGAAAACCTCCAAGGAAGGAGAGAAGTTGTGGCCCCTTTGAAGGCAACAGGAGTTTTTCTCCAATGCCCTTCCCTCAAGTTGATACCTAATGCCTCTCTAATTTTAGATATGGCACAGTAAGGACAGATAAGACAGAGCAAGGAGAATATGGAAGGAAAAAGGACAAGGCTTACTGCAAAAAGTTATGTGGTTGCTAAATTCAAATATTTGGAAAGATGGATCAATTAACAGTTTTTAAAAAATAATTCTTACTAATTCATTTGTCAGAATAACAAAAGCAGTAAGCTTTAAGGCATTATAAGGATAAAAAGTTGAATAATCTCAAGTCTTTGAACACAGCCTGTATCAAATCCATAATCCTTATTGTGAAGTAACTCTTTCCTAGCTAGAGGATAGTCTTTAACGTTTTGTGTGGTTAAAGGGCACCAAACCTCGCCAATACAGTAGAAGTAACAAGACAACCCAAGTTTAACTTTTCTGGAAAGAAGAGCTCACTCCAGTTCACTTTATCACCAACTCAACTAGAAGACAGAACTTAAAAAAAAATAAAATCAATAGGAACTGAGGCCAAACTCTCTCCCCAAACCGTCAAGTAGCATTAAAATAATAAATGTTAGCTCAATAGTAGTGTGTCTATAAAGTCTGCTGATTTGCACATCTGGTTCACATCTCATCAAGTGCATGTTAGCATTTGCTTCCTGCACCTTAGTAGTGGCAATAAAATGGTACAGCATTAATGTGATATATTAAAAGTGATTAATAACAAAATCTTTTCACTCCCAGTAGAAGTTACACATGGATCTTTGAAGAGATGCCACATCAGTAGCCCAAACTATGTTATGCAGAGAATAGGACAGAAGCTGCAAGTTCTATACTGAAAAAACTCCTTTCTTTTTTAAAGGTGAAGAAAGATCCCAGGAGAGATGACAGAAAAAGACAGAATTAGTGAAAAAGAAAGGGTAGATAGGAAAAAAAAACAGACAGTAAATGAAAAAATCTGTTAAAAATACTTGTTTGCTATGAATATAATAAATACAAAATATAACAGTAGACATAATGGATAGCACATACAAAGACTCTTAACATTGCTCTTACACACTTTCTACGAAAGGAAGCAATATTTCTCTATTTTAAGCCCATTTCAAATCTCCTTGACAATTTAGCATAGGTTTGTGCTCTGCCTTACAATAGGCCTAATCAGGATATAATGAAAATAGTCACCATGTTCTAATTTAAACTTGAATTCATTTACTGTAATATAACCTTTAGAAAAATGTTGAACATGCTTACAAAATATTTAATGCCCCAATTTTCAGCTACTACATTATGTCTGAATTTGTATATACAAAAGGCTAGTATTTTAAGTGCTGAATGAATATTCCTTCTCCAAAAACGTGTAATCAACACATTGTGTAAGAAAAACCTAACATTCCTGATAGGTTACAGATTAATATTTATCCTCAGAACTATTTCCAGAAAATCTTACCAGACGTAAACTGTGTAATAGAGGATAATTCCATTTGGCTCCAGTGGAGGTTTCCATGACAACTTCACAGTGACACCCGACAACTGTTTTACAGAGAGGGATTCTGGAGGAGAACTTGGAGCTATAAAATGAGAGAATAGGACACAACATCTTGTTAAACAGCTAGGATCGATGGGATATATAGCATCCTTAAATAGGTTTTTAATTATTTGTGATGGAAAGTGAACTTTGTAGTACACTGGTACAGTATCTATCAACTAATGTTAAGGCGCAGCTTCTTTTCCTTTTCCTGACAGATGATAAAAGAAGATTTTGCACGGTGGTGTTAGGACATCTGTTTCTGTGATTCAATGGAAAAAATACTTCATGAGAAAACAGAGCAAGGGGTAGGTCACAGTGATTCACCTACCATCCAAGTACATTGCTGTAATACTTTTTTTCCTCTTCTAATAAAAGCAAGAGCTTTATAGGTATGAACACATGTAAAATACAGCAAAATAGTTCCCCTGAGGAAAAAGAGGTGCTGTAAAGAATTATACGAAGCACTAAAAGGTAGAAAAATGGATAAGCATGGCATTGAGAGATGATAAAAATGTGGGATACTAGGCAGCGGTAAAATCTATTCACTCCATCAAATAAGGACCACATTCATACATTTAACATGTCACACGGGCAAATATAAAGATAGGCATTGACTGAGACCCTTAAAATTAATTTTAATATGAACTCTACATGACACCATATCACAACTGTGAAGGGAAACACTGTAAGTAAATGACAATGCTAGACCATGTTTGATTTCGTTCTAACTGAATTACTCTAAAGTTCATATAAATATTACTGAGGAAAAATATACCTATGTATCCATAAGTGATACTGCCTTGTGTTAGCACATTATTGAGAAGAAAATGTTTCTCTTGATTTTCAGATATATGTATCACTGTGTAGTAATATTAGAATTACTTTTGTTTTTCTCAAATTAAACCAAAAGAGCATCATGGACCAAAAATTCAGGTCATAGCTGTAGTCATGCATGGAAATTGAGAATATGAGCATAGCTATTAGCAAATCTATGAAACATTTGGTCTGAACCTTGGAACACTGTGTTCCTCAGAATAAAGTACATGTGGTGTATTATGAATATTGTTGTTTTTCAGTTGTTATTCCTTCTTTCAGAAGTTCCTTCACTATCTCAAAAGTTGGCATAAAGGTTTTGGAACCCTGTACATTTAAGGAAAAAATATTTTTAATGAACAAAGGCTCACTGATTTCAGTGAATGTCTGTATTTACTAGTGAAAAAATAGTGACAGCTGTATTTAGTGTTTTACTTGTTATATTATCCTCAGTGGCTATACAATAAAAGGTCTGTCACACTGTGAATGTCTTGTGTATTTGGCAGGTCTGGTTCATTCTACAGTTCTTATTGAGAGGATATGTTCTGCTTAAGAACAGAATCTACATTGCTTTAAATAAAAATACTCTATGCAAATACTGATTTATCCAAGTTCGCTGTTCCTAGGGTGCTCCAGCAACATTACTCTTGAGCAAAGGTTTATTGCTGACAGTGTGAATGTAAGCCCATCAACATCTTGGAGATTTGCAAAGATCAAAAGGTGGACCTTAGACAAGTCAGTGCTCCCTAAGACATGAAAAGAAACTTAATTTGTGAATGGTTGGTGGGATGTTTGTGTCAATGTCGTGTTACTCTAGGTTCCCAGAGACTTCCTCCCTAAGCAATACAGATAGACAGAGCCTACTCCAAAATATGAGTTACAGCACCTAAGTTAAGATTCTGCTTTGATTTTTTTCAGAATTCTCCCTCCAGAAACTATAGAGGAGACCAATAACTTCCCACAACTAAATTGAGTACTGAAAGTACAAATATCAGTTTAAGATTCCTCTGCTGATTTGTGACCTATTGCACTAACTAACAGGGGATGCAATGTGTTCTATTCTCAGCCTGCAGTCCAGAACACCTGCCTGCTCAATTTGTAAGTCCAATACTGCAGATGATGGACTTTGAGCATTTTCATAATATTAATAATTCTGCTTCTATATATATGTATCTGTACATGCATCTGTTTAGAAAAATCAAAAAATCTCCAAACAAAAGAACCAGAAATGTCCCTGGACCATTCAAGCTGCTTTTGGTGGTTTTCCGGTTCTCCAGCTCTCCCATGTCTGCAGAACCAAACACAGTATTTAATTCTACCATGTTGTGTATTTGATTAAAATAATATTAGTGAACTAAGATTCCTCAACTACATAAGATATTGGTAAGACCAAATGGCCATACGTAGCAATTTTGCCATTTCACATAGCTTGTACTGATAAATATACTAAATACTAGCGAGTTAGATAGATGATAGACAGACAGACAGATAGATAGATAGATAGATTGGTAGATGGATAGATGGGTATGTTTGTGTGTGGATAGATAGATACAGATATCAATATGCAGATATAATTGCAAAAAATTATATAAACCCTACACATATCTTACTGAAGTGTAAGATTAGTTTCAGACCACAGGCAAAAAATGATGCATTGCAACTTCTGTTCTGACTTACCATCTTCATCAGTCAGTATATGCAGAGGAGCACTACGAAGGCCCTCCCCCACTGTGGTACTAGCAGACACTTCTACAGTATATTCTGTATATTTCTTTAAATCTAAACAAAAGAAGAAGAATTCAGTAAACCAACCATTTGGTGGGCCAAATTAGGTTTTTTTAATGGACCATAAGCAGTTTTGAAATGCTGAAAAGGCCCGTCACACTGATCTGTGTCTTTAGAGACTGAAATAATCATGAGGAAAACTTGAACGCAAAGTATTCTTCATGAACAAAAGAAGGGCCAAAAGCCCTGACTGAGTTTATACTTCATATTCCTAGAATGCTTTACAGTTTGTCCTTGGCTGTACTCTGACAATTTACTCATTAAGGTATTGAGGTCCCAGCATTAACTGCTGTGTCACGCCTCAGTAATAATGACAGAACACAGCAAAAGATGCAAAGGTGAGTGGAAAGGGAATATCCTGGTTTCATCTGAACAGGTAGCATATCACTTTATGTAAGGACAAGAAGGATCATGTCCAACCAATGAACTAATTGATCTGCATCAGTCTGCTGATCCCTTCTCAGAACAATTTACAGTTGCCCTAAGTTCCAGATCATTATATACTGGCCTGTAATACGTAGCGTCAGAAAAGTAGTGTTTATGACTCTTTGCTCAGTTCCATTAGTCCTCTTGAGATATATTGTGTAGGTCTGTATGATTCCATTGGGAATGGATGGTGGAAAAAATGATAATTCAATTTCCATGGATGAGATGTTCCTGTAAGTTATGTTTTCTGGTGCAGAATCAGGAACTAGAAGACAAATTTTAGACTCATAGAAGATTTCAGTCAGTTTCATTGACTTGTTAAGCATTTTCTTAAACTGGTTTAAATGAAACACATTGTAAACATTTGGATTTTTATCCTATATTTTTGTACAAAATAAGTTTTAAAAGAGGCTGAATTGGAAGATCAAAACCACGACAGACACACACTGTAACAACAAGGTATGCGTATTTTTTTCTTTAAATAATTGATGAAAATCATCTTAACGTGCCAGATAAAAAAATATGGAGCATGACACTAAACTTTTCTTCCAACACTCCATAACTATCACTGCAATCCTCCAAGTTAGCTATTGTTAGATTTTCCATGTTGTGCTGCCATAATTTACACTTTGTACCAGCAACCTGCATTTTCTTACTTTTCCCTGGATGATATATACAAACTGTATGACTACTTGTACAGAAAAACAAAGGGAGCCTAACACATAGCTGTAAGGGCCCTGAGAGCATCCCCTTTCCCAGAGGTTTGGCTGATGAGGCTCAGGGCTCACTTAGAAATAGGGTAGCCAAGGGCTGCCTCCTCCTCACTGGTGACACGCTCCCAAGCAATGCTGCAGTGAGGCCACTGGCCTCTGGGAGCTGCCTTCAGCTGGGGCTTTTGTGCTTTATCTCTGTCTGAGCTACATCTCCTGCTGCATCACTGCCATGGCTGTGCTTGGCCACAGACCTGGTGATCTAGTCCCTGACTTACAGCCTGACGTCACAGCCGGAACTCAGCTTGGCCTCATCACTACAGACCTGCAGGTCATTGGGCTGTGTCTGACTTGGTTAGTGTCACTGAACCGGCTACCTCACTTTCCTGGTTTGACCTCAGACCAGCCTCATCAACGTGGAGTGTTTGGTAATCTGGACTCTGGACTGCCCCTGGCTGCCATCTCCCAGACCTGCCCTGGAGGTTGGTGGGACAAGTCCTGGCTAGTGAGGCCCCTGCCCTGCTGGACCAGGGACCCTCTTGGGTCTTGGCTGCCTGTCCCTTCAGGAGTAGCTGGCCCTTGCTGCATCATGACAATTTGGTTTTGGGTGCCTGTGTCTGTCTGTCCCCAAACAAAGACACATGTATTTTTTCCATTATCTAAAATTGGGTATGATAGCATAATATGTCTTCTTCCAGAAAATCATAATCATACAATCTGGCAATCTAGTCTAGTGGAGGGTGCCCCTGCCCATGGCAGGGGGAGTTGGAACTAGATGACCTTTAAGGTCCCTTCCCAACCCAAACCATTCTATGATGATACAATGATAGCACAATTTGCCCAAAAGGTCAAGTAAGGCACGAACATGTTTTTAGGATGCCCTAAACATTCCTATAAATCTACTGACATTTGCTGAAACTCTGCATTCAAATAATTTCTGCCTAAGCAATATCCACAAAGGGGATAAATGCCATGAGATGCAGTGAATTCTGCCTAATGTCATGGTAGAATGGTAATGGAGAACTCCCAAGAGCTCTTCAAACACACCAGCCCATTAATAGGTAGTGTTTCACTCTAAATGCTCTATTCTCCAGATCCTCCCTTGGTTTTATTCTCCTCATCTCTGAAGATGTTTTTGCAGCTTCTTACCTTCTAAGAGACATCAATATGTGCATGTCTGTCCTTACTGAGGAAAATGTGATAAGGAGAGCATGCTTAGTTCCAGGGCTAGCTCTAGGAATAGATAAAGTATGTAGTTGTCCAAGGTAGCAAATTGGTGAAGATGGCAAAAGACCCCCCAAAAAGGATGGTCATCATACCAGTGCCACCTAGATATGACTGAGTCCTAAAGGAAACTAACCTTCACGTCTGTCTCCCCAGCTACCTTTCATTCCTGAGTCTACAGCTTAATATAAACATCCATTCCTCCATGTAAACCATTATCCTCATTTTTTTCTCCAATACCTCTCCTGTTTAGCCCCACTGAAATTTTAATGACCCTCTGTTGATATTTCAAATTCCTTTCCCTACCTTGTCCTACCTTACAGCTATTTATTTATTTCAAGTCTCTTCCTATGCTTTAGTACACCTCTTTAATGCTCACCATTCCCAATCTTCACTTCTAAATTTACTTTCCTTTCTTGGATAAACTTCATCTACTCTAATCCTTTGCTATTTCATTTTATCTGTACCTTCTCCAAAATATTTCTAGTAACATAAACCACTTTGTCTGATACAAAATAGCACTTATCCGTGAATTCTGATTTTTTTAAACCATTAGGATTGAATTCTTACAAAATTTCAGTTCATAACTTAAATCCAAATTGCACTCATTTTTGAACCCACTCCTTTTCTACAAAAAATTATTTTCCTGCAAGACACAAGGAATCTTCAAGGACAAATAGCAAAATACATGAAGTCCATCAGCCATAGAACTTCCTACTGTTTTCTTTCCTTCTTAATCTTCCTTTCTATTTCCTTACTTTTGCTTTGTATATAAAAGAGAAAACAGGGTTCAAACTTAATGGTTTACAAAGCAAATACATACTTTTAAAATTAATTAAACTGATCTCCTGGTCATCAAAGGTCACCATAAAGCAGTTGATTGTGAAAAATTTACCTTTTTTAAAAAAACTGTATACTTACCAGTTTCCAAAGTTCTCACCAGAAGTGGGGAAGATGACTGATTCCCATGGCCGAGTCTGGTGAATGCCCTTACAGAGATGTTGTAGAGAGTATATGGCTTCATTTCACTTAGTGATATACTTGTAGATGAGGCATTTTTAATAAATATATCATTGGAATCACTGTACAGAACTTCAAAGTGAGTTATGAGACCATTAGGCTGCTCAGGTGGTAACCATCTCAGACTTATTTCTGTTGCGGTTACATTTATTAACTCTACATTTTGGGGTGGGGAGTCCGGTTCTGCAATACAATAATCAAAGAGAAAAAAAACAACAAACCTCTGAGACTTTCAATTAATTGAATATAGGACTGATCTCATAAACCTGTTGGATCCTAACATTTAGATTAGCTAACTCTTCCAAAAGGGCTACACTCAGTTAGTCAGTCAGTCGGTCGGTCGGTCACTCACTCTCCATCTCAAAGCCTTACCACTTTTTATCTAAGTTAATTTCAATATGTCTTCATTTCCACTCATAAAACCAGGCATCTTTTTGCATCCCAGACACTTTAGCTTTTCTGGAATTTCTTTTCTCATCCACTTATAGATCTATCCAAAACTGCATTTATTAAGTAAAAAATGTCTTCTGTCTACTGCTCTCATGCAGAGTGATCCTTGAACTCTCTCACTGTCTTCCTCAAATTCAAGTCCTTTAAATTTAGCTGAATGCCATCTTACTGCTTTCTTCTTAAATAACCACCCATTTTATTTCACTCAGCCAACCACTGAACCAAGAAAGGGACTATATGCACTGTAACTAAATTCCCTTTAGTTTACTGATACAGCTGCTAATTGATGACCATGAAGACCCCAGGGTAAATCTCGCATGCACTGGTGTGAAGGTCACGCACAAAAAAAGTCTAGCTCCAGGGCACTGTGTTGGCTAAATCTACTGGCAACATCTGAGTTCATGTGACTCCAGAAGTGTTTGAAGGAGTGAGTGGGCTGCATTTATGAATAAAATCAGCTTTGAATGTCAACCTTGATTCCTCTGAAGGCTTCATCACTTCACGCCTGTAATAATCTGTTTAGACTGTTTAATAAAAAGTACTAAGAACCCAGGACTATGTGATTCTGTTTGTGTACAAATACCTATAGCCATATATTTCTGAATTTATCACGAATTTTTTTGTCCTAAAGGTCTCACAAACCACTTTTATTCCTGATTTCTGAGCCCGTGAATGAGAAGTGTTAACTGTAATGGATCACTACTCTCTGGATGACAAAACTGCCCACATGGATATTTTCCATGTGAAGAAGCTTAATTTTCAATTGAAATGCATTTTGCACTTTATCTGGTATGGTAAAATATTTAAATGCAACAGCCTAGTGTCTTCCATCCTAACATAAGTTATCTAAACAGATGTAGTGAACTTTTATTTGGAGGTATCTTTCTTTTCAAATCAAACAAGTTTTCACTCCTAGGTTGACTAAAGTTAGGAGACATGAATTTCAATCTGAATTACCTCAGGAAAACTAAAGAACAATAAGAAAAGAGTAATTACATATAGCCTTAAAAAAGGCAGGAATTATTGGTGGTTTTCTCAAGTTTCCTCAAGGCTTGCACGCATCTCTTACCAATGGACGAACTGCTGGCCTGAAACTCCACTTTGAACAAATTTCAGTAAAAGACATATTTAGATAGGTAATGTTCTGTTCTTGTGATATGCCTTTTCTCTGCAAAGACTAACAGCACAGAAGCATGCAACCTTTAAAAAAATGTACGAGCACTTTAAGTTTCACTGTTTAGTTTGATATTTTGGTTGACTGGTTATTCATATCATCTAAGCTTCAGAAATCCTCATGATTTTTAATCCTGTAATCCTTTGCTCTCTTTTATTCCTACTTAATTATTTTTCCCATATTGTAGCATATTTGGCAATGAGAGAGAGAAATGTCAACTGGACAATTACCTTCTTTATTACTTTGGTAAAAACTGGAAATAACTTTGCTGAAACCAGTGAAAATATAAATGAGAAAAGGTCAAGGTTTAATACTCATGACTCTGCTCTGTAAATCAAATTCCCGTGTTCTCTTTGCAGAGGCCAGGGGCAACTCCAGCTACTGCCCCTGTGCCTTCATGGGTGGAGACTGCCTTGCAAGCAAGCAAGGAAGATTCAGAAATCTTCATAAACTAGTATTACACCCTACAAAGATAGTATTATACCCTACATTAAAACTATTGATTAGTCTTAAAATGCATAAAGCCCCAAACCTGTACAAAAACAACTGCATATAATATCATTCAGTATTAAAAAACCTTGTAGACAGCAACACAGCCTCTGAATTGTTGAAAGCTGTCATTTCCAGATGCTTCAATCTAATTTCCATATGATAACACAAAAAAAAAAAAAAAAAAAAAAAAAAAAAAAAAAAAAAAAAAAAAAAAAAGAGAGAGAGAGAGAGAAGCTGGAGTCTCAAAGAGAATTGATTGCAGTTTAAACGATGTCTAGGGACACACTGTTTTCAGTGAAGGAACCTCAACCCTGCAGCTTTCTTCCCATTTGTCTATCAATCAGAGTTGAAATTAGTTGATTGCTATTCATGCTGCAGCTTTCATCATTATTTCTAGCACTTACCTAAAAATGGACTGAATGAAGTCACTGACTGATAGGAGACTAATAATTTCAACAAACATTGATTTTATTTGTATACTTTCTTCCCCTCCTTATGTATGTGCCCAGTCTTCTGAAGAAACACAAACTTCAATATAGAAACCAAACCATCATTGCAAACAATGTATTTACCGTCTTCAGGGGTTCTCACAAAAACATCATTCTCTTCAGATAAAGCACTTTCTCCAATTGTGGTAGAGGCTGCGACTCTCATTTTATAATTTGTGTACTTTTTTAAACCTAAAAAGATTAAGTAAAAAAAAAAGACTGTTGACTTTTTAAACATTTTTTTTCCTCATAGCTACTTATAAAACTATAAAAATGGTTACTGTTCTATGAGTTTTTGACACACATTTGTCACCTAAAAGACAGAGTATGTGTAATACCATTTATGTGGGGAAAGCCAAATAAGCACTCAGTCAAATCAACAGATTTTGAAATAAGTCAACCAGCTTCAACTCTGTAAATAGCCTTAAGAATTTATTTATCAAAAGAAAGGATGTGTATGTGTACATCCAAATATGTGTTTTTATTCTGTATGTATTACTCTGATTACCATAAATAGATGCCTGAAACCCCATGAGGAATGCATTTTCTTCAATTGCTACTGAAATTATCACCTTAAAAGAAGAAAATTATTATTGTCAGACAAATACTGTGAAAAAAATCCTAGTCTGAAAAAGAAAATAATTTTCACAAATTACTACTCATTACCTTTCACAAATTACTAATTGCCATATTTCATAAATTACTGCTCCTCTTACCAGGTCCTTTCCTCCCATCTCACATTCCCTACATACCCCTCCACAGCAGATAAGTCTGTCAATAGTGTCCCAACCTTGCTTTTACATGCGGTGGTGTTCTCTGTGTGTGGATACGTGTGGATGGGGGAGATTTTGTCCATCTACCTTGAAAATGGCTACATTACACAAAGTCGGAAAAAATAATTTTATATAATGTATTTGCAAAATTTTTTTTAATCAAATGACACTGTACCTGTCATAAGTAAGCTGTTGTTTGAAGTGGTTGTGTGGAATGCTCTTTCTGTATCCAGTTCCATTGCATAAACAGTATAATGAATGATTTTTCCATTGGGATTTGCTGGAGGATCCCAATACAGCAAAACAGAGGAGGAGCTAATATTCTTGTAAGATATATTTTGTACTGAGCTTGGAACTTAAACAAAACCAGAAAAATATAACAGTAAAACAAATAAATTATTAAAAAAAATTTAAAAGTTCAGTGAAAGAAGTCATGCATGTTAACTCTGGCAGTATTAGAGTTACAACACTTTACCTTGTTCACATGTCCTGACTGTCAGAACTGATGGTGGTCCTTCTCCAACAGCAGTGAAAGCAGACACGCTGATCGTGTAGTCTGTGAAAGGTACCAGGCCCTTTATAACATATGACAGTTCTTCAGCCAAAATGTTAATGGTATACTGATTATCTGTGATTAAATGGAGAGAAATAGTTACTTACTCGTAAACTCTTTTTTTTTTTTCTTTTGCATTCTAAACTCACTTTGACATGGTGACTTGGAACTATTTTATTACAAAAGACTCAACTTCCATGGCAATTACAAAAATATAAAGAAAAGTTTACACTCCACCTCTTAACTGAATCAAGAAGAGGCTATTATAAGTCCATTTTCATGTGTACAACAGATAGATTGGCCGAGGTGAAAGAATGAACAGGTAAGAACTAAACCCATGAGGTTTATACTGACAGATATCTAAAAAAAAAAAATTGAGAGAAATCTCTGAGGAACTAGGAAAAAGTATATTTGCATATGGCCTAGTTTCTCCAGTGACCTCAGAACCATGGCTCCTAGGCTGATGGAGCTTTTAATTTTGTTTTTAATTTTTTTTTTAATTGAGAGAGACGGATTCCTTCTTCCTTGCCCTCCCAATGGTGCTATAACAACTATACTTGAAATGGCTCCCCTCACAGATCCCTTCACACTAGTATTTTTTGCAGAACAGTTGTGGTCAGCAGAATGAAGAAGTCATACATGCCCACAAAGAATTTTTAGTGCATCTGAAATGAAGTTCAAAGTCAGCCACAATCCAACTGTGCTAGTCAAAAGCATGTTATAAAGCAGCCATTATGGCACTGCAACATGAAAAAGTGTTGGTGCTTCACTTATCTGAGTGTCAGGCTCAGAGTTTTTCAGGACCAGCATTAAAATGGAGGCATCTAAAGATCAGCAGACCCTGTTGAAAATTTGGCTGTCAACAGCTGTAACTACTATAATAACTACTATAAAATAATACTTGTATGCTAGATTACATCAGATGCTGTCTGAAATAAATTTTTCAGCAAGAAAGACATCTTTTAGCAACTCAATACCTCAAGCAGAATGAGGCCATAAAAAGAAGATTCACATTTAAAGCACTGTACATTTCTCTGTATGACAAAGAAGATTCTTCAGGATTAATATAGTACAGAAAAGATCCAATGTAGTTTAAAGCAATGGATTGAATTCTGGTTTTTGATACTGGTTTATATGGAGGAATTCAGTGACTTTAATAAAAAACCAAAAACTGGACTTTCTCCCTACTGCTCAAAATTCATTGTAAAAATTTAGAATGGTATTTTAAGTCCCTGCCTGTCAGCTGAGGCCTGCTTAATGATTTGTAAATATCCATACTTGGTAAAGAAACACTGGTCCATTGATAATACAGAACAAGTGTACACACTAATGACATCACCATGTCATGGGGGTCATCTCCACCTGTTTGTCACCCATATAGCAAAGTTGTAACTTTTTGACCTATTTACCTTCACTGACATTTGGAAACCTATTAGTCAAAAGGCTTAGAGAAATCAAGGTCTCTGAAGGGCTTGGAGATATGTTAATCCCTGACAATCACACCTGCTTTGGCAACTGTAATAACTGATTGTCTATGCAGCTTGGCTGATGGCTTTCGGGTGCTCCTTTCACTAGGAAGAAGGTCAGCTGGGTGACAAGGGGCTAGTTCCTGCCTGTGTGGCATTCCCATTTACTTCAGAAGGTTATTTGGTAGTAAAAAAATCCGACTCCAGCAAATGACCCATTCATAATTTGCTTGAACCATGTGCTAAAGATCATATCTGGGACAGTGATGGGGGTCCTCTGGAGCAAAGGAGCAGATAGAAAGATATCCTAAAATATCTTACCCAATGCAGAAGGTAATTCTGCAGCTCCATCTATAGCAGGCAAATTATCACCAGATACACTTGTAAATATTACCGGGGAAGCTGTCTGAATGCTGGGAAACATTTCAGCTGAACCTTCATATAATTCATTGGCAGTTTCCATTGAATTCCAAGTGGGAGATAGTTTGATGTTTTCATTTGTCATGTATGGTTCCAAAGAATCAATCAAATACTAGAATTTAGAAATATAAAAATAAATCACAAACCTCATAATCACTAAATTATTTAATTAAATTTATATATAATATAGAAATAGCATTTATATATTTGTGCATGTATACACACACTATATATAAATATTGTTATACAAACATCTTTCATTATAATAATAATAAACTTTGCAAAATACAATATTTCTCATGAAAAAGCTCAGCTGCCAGTAGCCTACAACCTTTTATTAATTTTTATTGTTTAAACAAAAATGACATTCTTTTTATTTCTTAAAATATGGATTTTATAGTAAAGTGGCAATTTTAGAGCAAGGCCTTTAATGCTATATCCTTGGAGTTATATTGAATAGACACGTGTTTGAGTTTGGGAGATTCCATCTGTACCAATCATGTTCTGAAACAGGGTTGCAGGCACTGAAAACGAGAGGGCTTCAGATGCCCCTACTAGGCCCTGAAGAAACAGAATAAAAGGTTGACTAGATCTCTGAGAGGGAATAAGGGGAGAGGGAGAAAACCAGAAGCTAATGAAATAAAGGGGAGAGGGAAAATAAACGAGTATATATGTGGAAATGGAGAGTGAAAGGGAGGTGATACAGACGCCCATAGGACAGAAGGGACAAAAGGGACAGAAGAGACAAAAGACAAATGTTGGAAAAGGATGGCAGTAGACATAAGGGGAGCAAGAACTACAAAGAGAGGAACAACAAAAGCAGAAGAGAAGAGAGAGACAGCCTAGAGCATAGGTACAAACCGGTGTGTAAGCACTAGATCATTATGCCTCTTCAGAATCTGGGACCGAATCCAGGACTCCAGTGTCTCTAAATTGTTCTGCTGTCATCTGTGAACACTCCCCACTCACACACATGGCCCACTTCACTGCCAGAAAGAGATGCTTTTACAGTGATGTAACTAATACACATTAGCTCTCTCCCTACAGACTCTGGGTGGAGAGAGGGCAAAGCAGCTTATTTACTGCTGCAACTAGGGGGGATTAACCACAGGCAGATACACAGGATCAATCTCACCTATGTACCAACAGGTAAAAGCTATATACGCCTCATCTTCACCAACATTATATAGCAAAATAGTAACCTGTGTGGAAATACTTTTTGTCTCTGGGGATTTTTCCACTTATTACAGTCTTTTCTTGCTACTAGTTACTGAGTACTGTTAGCACTCTGGATCCAACAGTTCAAATCCTGTAGATGCTTTAATCTTGGGTCAACTGGGTTCTAAATAAAGTAATGCTTGCTATGGTTTGTTTTGGTTTTTAATTAGAAAATTACATCCAATAAACTATAATAAAGCAGCAATGATGCTAAATTAGGAACTCAAAAATTAGGAAATCCCATCATTAAAACATGTCTGTGCAGACAATTTTCATTTTTTCTGTGTCTGCTCTATGATACAATCTTTAATTATAGAGTTATATACTTTCATTTTCCAAGGATGCCTGCTTGTTTTAATGAATGGATCCTTATCCTCATTTTTTTTCCCCTTACTTCTTATTTAATGTTTGGCTCCAGGGTTCTATGTAATGTATATCATTCAACTTGAAAGCAAACTCCTTCACTGAGCTCTACATCAAAAACAGATTCTGTGTCAGATTAAGAGAAAGACATCACTGCCTAAAAAAAAGGAATTATTCAAACTTTGGGCTCCTACGTTCAAAATTAAGACCAAAAAGCCCTACCTCAGAAAGCACTCAGTCCTGAGCTGAATGTTTGCTAGGGGTCTATAGTTCTGTGCTGCACACTCAGAGCTGCCCCATCTATGCACGTAGAGCATATCAGCACTCAAAATCAAGAAGCTAGACTGACTGACAGCATAAGTCTCCAAAAAGATTTGATCTGGTGGATGTGCACAGTTATCCTTAATATACAACCACAGCATGGAGTTAAGCATGTAGTATCCTTGAATTTACATGTCTGATACAAATGGGGCAGAAACTCTAGGGGTGTTTGCCTTGCAAGCAGAGCACTTGACCAGCCTTGGGAGACTTATGTTGAATTCACTTCTCAGGATTCATACCTGCATCTTCTAGGAGTTTGCCCAAGTGGCTATGTATTGATCTAGACACCTGTGCTCTTACTGTTAGGTCACCCTATGCCACAAATAACTCAAAGGCTAGAAAGGATAAGACTGTGGGCTATGGCTTCCTGCCTTCAGTAGCTAAGAAAGTCTGGATCATTCCACCAGAATTATTTATTGTTTTCATGTTGTGGAAACAGCATTATTTGAATGTCTTTAAAACCCAGCCAGAGAGAGGATGGGGTGAGGAAGGTGGCTTCTGAAAGCATTAACAATTCATCTGTGGTGGCTAATTCCACATTCTTTAGCTATCAGATAAGGTAGAGAAGCAAATTCAATCTAGCAAAGAAATCCATATTAAAAAAAACCCTGAATACCTTATTTTTTCCTTTGAGAACAGTGTTTTCCAGAGTCACCTCTGTTTCCTGCACATGTACTTTAACTCTATAC
Organism: Aramus guarauna; assembly: GCA_013400195.1. Lineage (NCBI taxonomy): Eukaryota > Metazoa > Chordata > Aves > Gruiformes > Aramidae > Aramus > Aramus guarauna. The sequence goes on from VXBL01008798.1 coordinate 70,676, forward strand.
TGGGTAATGATTCCATTTGGTTGTCGTGGCTTCCTCCAAACAATTTTTATATACGTGGCTTCCACTTCTGCTAGATGTAAATCTGATACAGCACCTGGGACTAAATTTTCAAGAAGCTTGATTTAATTAAACATCTTTGATTATTACAAACTTTCTCAGCACTGCGTGCAAAGTACAATAGGCATTTAATCAAATTTCATATCCTTATCTTTTGTGTTGCTTCTTTGCAGGTAGAGAGTTGCTTCACATGGGGTTTTTTAGCAAACAAGTTACAGTTCTAAAAATATGCACACAGGTTTTTGACATACATGTACGAATATGGTCAAATCCTAAGATGATGTGATTCAGGATAGCTCTACCAAAGTCAGTGCACTGGAAGCAAGAAGAGGTTTGCCAGTTTACTGTAAGGAAGCTCAAGTATATTGAAAATGAAAGCTTAATTCTAAATTTATCAAAACCATGCAAAAGTGAAGTAAAAAGCTTAAGAAAAATTAACATGATACCTCTTGTTCATATCATACTGTTCTGTATGATACTGTACTTTACATAGGACTGCCAGAGATCAGAAACATTTATATTCAACAGAATGATATTCAGATTTGATATGAAAAATATTTTTGTCCTAATATACCACAGAAAAAGACATACTTGCTATTACTCGCATAATGAAGGTTTGTTGATTTGGCATTAAAATGAGACATTCTATGTCATTCTAAAAAAAACCCACCACCACCAAAATCCCCTTTGGGTTCTGACGTTGAGTTTAGACAGAAGATCAGCATGGCTGTACTGAGGGAGGCCATCTCTGGAAACTGTCTCTGAGAGCTGACAAAAGCAGATAGTTAGGATACTCAGGAAAGAACATGATAAATAAGGATAGGTGTTCCTCATGCTGTTACGCTTTGACGGCAAGCATTGCAGCAATCACTGATTGAGAGGTTTTCTAAATTCGTGCTGTGTGGCATAAACACAACACAAAAATAATAATTTTGAAACTGCCTGCCTATTACACACGGATTCTCAAATTTTTCTGGTTGCATTCTCAGCTGCAGCTCCATAATCCTGCACAATCTCACACACATGCAAAATAAAACTGCATTTCTATTGAGCAAAGGGCTCTCACCTGGTGAGCGCACTATTGGGAGCCAAAGTTCTCAAACAACAGAGGACATGGCTCTGGGACAGAACCAACAGCTTGATTGCCCCAGGACAAGACCTCGAATTTGCGGCTGCCTCAGAGCTATGGTCCCTGGTAAAGTGGCTCCATTAGAAACTGGTATGGGGCCTTGGATTTGGTGAAAATTAGTCAAACAAGATGTTTAATAAGAAACATTTGGGCTCAACAAACCAATCGTGGGGGAATCCTGTGCTGTTCTTTCTCTTCCATTTGCTGCCATCTAACGGATAAGGGGGGACCCTGCAACTTTATTACTGTACCTAAAAATAACCGCTTTCATTCAGGCAGAAACGATGTTTCTTTCACAATCCCTGAAGGCATCTGATAGCAAGTAAATTTAGTGACAGCGTATGAGCTCAAAAAGAATGATGAAATAAATCTACATAATAAATGTTCAGCTAATTTCTCTCATTAGCTTATTACCCCTCTCTTGTAAGGCTCTTACGACACACCCATTCATTCCTTTGCAAAGTACCTCGCAGGCTTTGAAGGCAAAACCAAAACCAGTTATTGTGTACAGCCCATTTACTTCACTTTTTTGTCCTTACTTACCATCTGTAGGAGTGAAGACTGTAAGGTTAGCCTTTGGCCCCAGCCCAGCACTTGTCTCAGCACCGACGTACACTTCGTATGTTGTAAAAGGCACAAGATTACTAAATACAAACTTATGATCTTTCGTGCTGTTATCCAGAATATGACCTGGAATGAAAAATGAAGAGATTCTAGCTCAAAAATAAAAATGTCCATCATCTGCTTATACTAAATATAGCTACATCACAGGAACAAAGAAAAGCCAAATTTATTTGTGAAAAAGCTAGTTTGGCATCAACCTCACTGGAAATAACACTGAATGCCTGAAAAAATCCCCCAAGACCATCTCGAGAAGACATGGATTTTAAGAAGAGTGTGTGGGAGGGTTGTTTATAACTTAATTTCTATTGCTTTTCCTGTGTGGTCATATAAAAAACATTAGTATACAGCTCATTTATTTCTTACTTAACTACATGCAGTTACATAACTTCTTTAAACATACGTGTCTGAGTTAAAAAAAATTACAAAAATTCCACGAAAGACTCATACAGTTGACTGTCTGCTTTATGGGAATGAAAATCCTTCAGAAATCTTTAACAGAAAGAGAAAAGAGTAAAGGGAAGGTACGGGATGATTCGGATATATAAGCATCCCAATTCAGCTGTGAGCTTAGCCTGTCATCTCTCTGAAAGAGTGAGGAAAGCTGTTTTTCTCCATTAAGAACTTCTAATGTGAATTTCATTGTGTACTCTTCCTCATGATGGGCAGACTTATCCTTTAAAAGTGATCTGAAAACTATTAAAAAGCTTAATAGTGAAAAGGATACACAGCATTGCTTTCAAATACTCATCTTGACTAGCAGGGACACTAAGAATGCAAGTGTAAGGCAATAATCACAAAAAAAAAATAAATAAAACCATCAATTTAGACTTACCAGATGGTCCATACAGTTCAACTCTGTAACTAAACTTTCCTGTTACTATGGTTGGTGGGTCCCACATCACTGAGAAAGCCTTTGCTGTGATGTTGCTCTTGGCAAAATTTTGTGGTGGATCTTCTGGAACTTAAACAATATTGGAAAAAGTCTTTGAACATAAAATAATTTGTATTAGGATTTCCAAGAACTACATATCAGACAATTCATTTTACACATAAACATTGCATATTCTGAAGGGAACCTACATTAAAAGCACATCTCATTAAAATGACTTATTTTTATTTCATTTCTTTTTTAAGGTAAAGCTTGCAAAAGGTATCAAGAGAGCTGGTAGGATGCAAATAATCCTTAAAAGACAGAGGTGGCAGGGATTCTACCAAGTTTAGCATGGACTTCATCATGTTATAGATTACATACAGAAGATGCTCAAATATGATTGTGAGGCTCAGCAACACAGAGCTCACATTAGCTACGTTTTCTTCCTTCAACAGGTTCTTTTTTCATATAGACAATACTTCATATTGAAGATTTCCGACAGCACTAATGATATACATTACTATGCTAAAAAGTAAGCCTGGAATCAATTAAGCTTGCAAAAACATTGCATACTTGAGCAATTTTCTATTTCATTAAACTATTCACATAAATTAAATGAATCCAATACTCAAGTGATTATGGAATCTGATCCCTGTTCTTTCTAAAGCATACCTTACTGCATTGATAAGTCAATAAGAGATTACTACTGAGATGAAAATCTGAATCCAAAGACACCTAAAGGAGGTGGAATCTCTTACATTCATATAGAGTAAAAACAAACCTGATTTTCAAAAATGCTGCATACCCAAGTAAACTTATGGGAACTGCTTGATATAAATTTCTATGAAAATCAGGTCTTGATATGTCATGTGTGAGATTTAAGCCAATATGGAGATATAGACTGATCCTGTAAACAAATATGCAAGTTAACTAACATAAAACTCTTAAAAAGTACTATCATCTTTTGTAAAAACTAATGTACAAATGAAAGAAATGAAAAATCCTACCATTCCTAAAAGATACGCTACACATTGGTCAGTAATGACTACTTAATCATTCTTAGTTATGCAAATTGCATCAGCTACAATTGCACATAATTCTGAAGTATCATCTTAAGAGTCCACTTTTTTTTTTCAAGGTTTGAATCTTTTTCTCTTTGTAGAAGTATCCTCCCCTTGACAGTCATCCCAGCAAAGGAAAAATTTGCATGCTGAGCTTTCAATAAATACATATAATGAGGCATTTTAAAATACTTTAAAGAAGTAGCCCTTTTTTCAAAAATCAAAGTAAGGAAAATATCATCTTTGTCAAGAACACAGGAGAGATTTAGCACGGCTCAGAAAATTCGGGTTGGAATGGGATGGAAATAATTTGCAGCATTTTAAAATGGAGCATCAATGAGCTATGCAGTAGGGACATATATCACCTTCATCTGTATGGTGAAATGGACATGACAACAACTCCGTGTCATGCTCTTGTGTGAGCAGGAAAGGGATATTTGAAATAAATGCACTCTCTGTGTTCCCACCTGCTATCACAAACTATAATCCATCAATTCCTCTCCCTCAAGCCTCATCTCAGACACTCCAGTGGAGGATTGAAATGTGAGGTTTTGGCCATATGGGAAACTGGTAATTTGGTGGGGGTGGTGAGTGTGACACTAAAGAGATTCTTGTAAGAACCAAGACATTTGGAGAAGGGAAGTGGATTTTAGTAATTACACAGAACCTGGATGATGGTGCTTGATACTGGAGGGGGAACCTTTTACAGTGATTGCAAAGCAACACTCCTAAATCCTAATTTTACTATACAGGCTATACAGATACATACAAACTTTAGCATGTAAAAACATCTTTCCCACTGAAGCAAAGGTAAGAAAATAGAAATAATGAGGTAAAACATCTATTAACTCATAATGCATTCGTAACAAATCACCAATCAACTTAACAGCCAGTCTCTGGACAGGTTCCTTGTCATGCAGGCATGCAGGACTCACAGGGCAGCATTTTAACAAGCACCTGAACGCTCATAAGGTGAAGATCCACTAGAGATGGATCCAGAAGCTTGGGTGTACCAGTGCGCTGCTAAGAGGAAGGACTTCCTGAGGCTTGAGCCATGAGGGCTGACTATGCCTGTGGCTCCATGCACACCTCATATCTACCCACACTGACCAGTAAGCCAACCTCCCTTTTCCCAGACTGTGCTTTAATGGATGAACCTTGGATGTATAGGCACCCAGTATGAAAGGACTGAAGATCGTATCTTTCAAACAGCTGACAGCTTTCTATGTATTTGGCAGAACTAAATCCCACTGCATAAGCTTTTCATCACTTTCCAGAGTTTTCTTATTACCAGAGCACCTATCCTAGGATGTTAAGAGGGTGAAAAAAAAACCTGGAAATTGACCCTGAGATCACTAGAGCAGAAACTATCCAAAACTTCATTAACCCTAAACAGAACAGCAAACTAAGCATATTTTAATTTTAGCAAAGCAATAAGAAAGCCAGAATAACATTCTTCTAGAACACCTTTTTGGTACGGCTCTATTAATAATGTTGCCCACTACGTTAGCCATTATAAAACTCCTGCTCCTGGACAAACTTTGTTTCCAATTCTAACTTCTCAGTGCATTGCAGGTAATCCAAAAATCGGCTTTCCTAGTGTTTAAAGATTCCTTCAGCACTGAAACAACTTTCTGCAGTACGTCCAGATTGAAGAACCCTGGGACAGGAGTCTTCTTTATACCGCTTATTTTTCCACAAAGGCAAAGAAGCTCTAAGTGCATTGCTATGTACACAACACACATACTTTTTAAATACTGTGCCTGACACCTTTTCCCTTTATCTGTATTTTTAATTCTCCTTCCATTGTGCCATTAATTGCATTCTTAAATTATCTTCAGTTTTTCATAAAATTTGATCTGTCCTGATCATACTTTGGGATCTTCGATTTTTAGTAATAACTGAACTCCCACTCACTGTACATTGTAAATACATTAATGGTTACATACACTTCAGTTGATTCCATCAGGTAAAATAGAAGCAATTAGGTAAATAAAAGAGCATGATACAGATAAACACAGATTCAGACTGAAGAATCTTGCAACATAACTTCAAACTGGTATTCTGAAGTTTTCATATACATCTGAGAACTTTATTTCCATATGAAAGCAGTATATACCTGATTCTGGTGTCCGGACAATTGCACTGTCAATGTAACCTGCTTCGGTGGTAACTGCAGAGACTTCAAAAAGATAGGTGGTATATGGCCTGAGGTTAGTTATAACAAAACTAATTGGTTCATTCCAAACAGAGCTCATTTGACTTGGTGCTTCTGTATTTGGTGTAACTGTAGTCCGTGAAGGAATTGTGGATTTGCCAAAAGTAGTTGAAGGGGTGGTAGTACTCCACAAAAACGATTCACTGTTATCCTATAAAGACAAAATATGACACGATAAGCTGCATCTATAATCTATAATTGTAAATATATGTAGATCAAAAAAGGCAGACCACCTTTGAAATAAAATTACCCCAAACTGGTTCTCCTTTTAATACTTCAGTTCTCCAAATTTAGGTTATCATTTCATTAGCTGACATTGCTAGTACATCCTATTAGTGACAGTGTAAGAGTTTCCTGCCTTAACCCAAAGGTTCTCAAATTGACCAAGCAGAAGCAACTCTCTAGGGTTCATGTAATTATTCCCAGATTCCATTTTCAGCATTCAGTCTCTCTCTTAAAAAAAAAAGTTCTCTAGTGAGGTCCTTCTACATCACATGTACCTTATATGTATGTATGTATATATAAATCTATAGCATACATATATCTATATATAATGAATAAGACTAGATAGGGGTTTCCTAATCCATACTGTCAGGAGACATCTCTGAAAAACTGCTAGACATTATGATAACCGATGCTTATGATTCAGTCGGTGACAGTCTCTCTTCTCAGTGCTGAATTAAATCAGCCTGATGTTGGGAACATTCATAATGCCTAAGATGATCTTCTAAATAAATTCTGAAACCAAAGTCCTGATAATTTTTATAATTTAAAACTGCACTTTTCATTAAAATACTAAGTCTAGCATTTTGGGGAAAAAAAAAAAAGGGGGGGAAAAAAATTAGGCAACTGGACATCTAGGTAAACACAACACTCTGCTCAGAATAAAGAGGAAAAGCAGAATAAACACTGGAAAAGATAATTTTCTTCAAGAAATTCTGAAAGGCATACATTGGTTACAGGTCTGAATCCTGAATATTCATGATCAGAATATTCATAATCCATGAATATTCAAAAATCAGAAACCTTTCAAAGAATACTTAAGAACAACTCGAACTACAAACAATTTTTTAAAAAATCACTCTGCTAATAGCGGGTCTTCTTATTTTGATATGAAAAGTATTTAAATAATGTTGAAATAAAGCATGCTTTTGAAATATAAAAAGCATTATCATATTATATATAATAATAAGATTTTAACGTTACATTTTGTCTGCACTGTCCAGAAAAAACAACCAACACAACTGTAAATTCTGGTGTAAAAAACAAAAATAAAAAGAAAGAAAGAAAGAAAAAATTTTCTATTTCATCATTTTCTGTTAAAAGGACACCAAACTGACCCTTTCATAACACTTTTACTTTGATTAAACTGAGCCTTTCAAGGAAAAGTATTCCATTTAGAATATTCCAGAAAGGTTTTTCTTCAACCATTATATCCTGCCTTGGGCCTAAGTTTGTAAAGTATTTGGGATTCTTCTGAAAAGCAAGTCTCCCAAGTTTTTATGTCTCAAAATTCAAATGTAAAACTATATTCTGCATCTTGAGTCTATTTCTAATTTAAAAGGTTTATAGCACTTACATTACATTCTGGTAACCTCCCAGACAGAAGGTCCTCTACTTTAACCAAGACATCTTTCACTACAATTCCACTTCTTGCATGTTTCACACTAATCTTGAAACTAGTTATCTTTCCATTTGGTTGCCGAGGAAGAAACCAGATCAGATTTACAGCTGAATAATTTAAGGCTTCAACTGTGAGATTCACTACTTTACCTGGAGCTTGAAAACAAAACAAACAAAAGCAGTGAGACATACTTTTCTTCTCAGCACTGGAAAAAAAACCCCAACATTTTGTTTTGTAATGCCATTCCTAGCTTCCAAAATCTGAAGCAAATAAGTAACAACCATTCACAAACACATGTAAAGTAGCTGATATGCAACCAGCTCTTCTCCAATCTAGTTTAAGTGAGAAATATAATGATTTCAGTCTCATAATAATTTAGTAATTTCTGTGGTCAACTTAAAAATATTCTTCCTAGAAGCAACTCATCTACTGTAGCAAAGACGTAGCAAATTGTTGCTCACTTCTGTTTGTTTAAGAGCATACAACAGCATTGGGTGTTGTATTTCACTTTGTCTGTGTCATCTTTTCAGCCGGATATAGATTTTTGGTAGCTTTAAATAGCTCAATTTAATTTGAATATTCATATTACTACAGAAATGTTGTTTTTTGTATCAGTGACAGTTTCCAGGTCCTTTTGTCAGAGCATCTGTATTAATCACAACATAAAGGAATGGGATGCAGCATCTAAATGAGATCTTACAAGCTATATGAACTTTCCTGAGAATTAGAGCACTGTAGCTCTCTCCTAGTCCTGTCTGCATGTTACAGGCAGTAGAAGCTCCTTCCTTAGCACTGAGGAGAAAAGGGTTATGCTGCCTTAAAAATATACACATATACAAGTGTCCACAATTACAGATCTTCCACAGCTGAATCGAGACAGATCCTCCTAGCCTCATATTCTGGTCTTGCTTAGGCCTTGCTGAATCTCTTGCAGACCTTCCACTCCCTTCCCCCTCCTCCCAGACTACAGCCTTTATATTTCAATAATTCTATCTTCTATTTAACTTGCCTACTTTAAACTGTACCTCTTCATGTTGATCAAGATGTTGGGGTTTCTTTAACCATCAAAGCAAGAGTTAATAAAAGAGAAAGTTGAGAAGGTAAAAGCATAAATGTAGTATCAGTGACACAGAACTCTGACCTAGAATTTGAAGAAACCTTCAGATTACATTTATAATAAGGAATTTTAGCTTTAATAAAATGTAAGCAGAAATGTATCAAAAACTAAAAAGCTCATGTTCTCATATGGAGAAACATTTATGTTTCTGTCAAACATGAGTAAATAAAGCTCACAGAAATAAGGTTTTCTACCAACAATAACATGCAAAGGATAGTTAAAAACAATGATTTTGCATAGCTCCACATGGCAAGTTTACTACCCGTTCTCATATTTTGTTTCATTACTCATTGCATTATCCCAGAAACCTGATGCAGAGTGAGGATTTCCTGCCATTAACTGAGATGTGGCACTTTTTGCAGTTTGCACAGCTATGGAAACCAACCAGGAGTCCTAAGCACAGAGGGATGGTCACTGCCATGGCAGCACAAACTCTATATTCCACTAGGACTTGTTCACCCCAACGTAACTGGCCAGGTGCCAGGCTCTTCAGCCAAGGCTCCACTGCTCCTGGAGTATGAGCAAGACTACAAACACTAAATTTTAATAAGGATTATGCCAATTCAGACTATAATTATAATTTTTTAATCTTCAAAACCATCAAGTAGAATTTTCTTTTCAGTCTTTTTTTTTTTTTTTTCAACAATGAGGTAAACGCGTAGTAAAATATATTCTGTGCTGGTCTTTGTAGAGAAGGCACTTGACTCCAGCACTAAGCATGGCTTGACATAAGTAGGCAATGCCGGAGCTGATCCCACAACAAAGTTTGTCTCCTAGTACTGCTGCAGGCAACAGCAGATGGGTCCACTTGAGAGGTAGCGCTGCTCTCCTGTGACCTTGCTTTCTGGAAGCAGCCTACCCGGGAACTGCCGTAGGAAAACCCCAACAGAAACAGACTTGCATACTAGAAATCCCTATGTGCGCACACCCTAAATGCTGTTACTAGCAAATAGGACAAAATGCACCTTTTTCATTGAGAGAATAAGAAAATAATTCGGTTATTGTTCTAAATGCATCAGAATTTGTTCAAGCATGAAATGTGCCATGGATACATTATTTGAACAAAATGGAGCATCTTTAAGTAAAATTAGCAGCTTTATTAAAATTACCACTTTCTGCAGTCTGAAAAAGAAAAGGATCGCTAAATATTCCAACACCAGCACTGTTCTCAGCAGCAACCTACAGGAAAAAAAAGCCACATTAGAGAATCTATAGAATATATAGTTTCAGGGACTATGAAAATCTTAAGGATACGCAGAGATGCACCTTATAGCTATTAAACTATAAATATACAGATGATCATGCTTTTTATAGCTGTATTGTTTATTTTATACCCAACATGTAAATGTGAAAAAATAAAATGGAAAAATTATGAAACAGTGTAAGAAATTGAGAAAGCCACCTGTGAATATCCACACTTCAAAAGCACTGAGTTCCTATTTTATGCTAAAGTCAACAGCAAGAATAACATCAGTAACACCCCTTTTCCTTACACGATACAGTTAAACCAGCTTCCTCACTCCTATTTTACTTGTACTATAACTTAAAAGAGTAAAAAATAAAATAGGTTCTCTTTTATCTCTTGAACTCCTGAAGAACAGCAAGTGGAGGTCAACCTCCCTCAGAGCAGAATCCCAAAGAAAGCATGTCTTTTGACAGAGAGACAACAGGTCAGGGAACTGTGGATGCACTTTATGGTGGATGTGCCTCAATGCTCATGACCATAGCAGAGTCTTCCCGTGGAACGGCAGTACGTTGAGACTTTGGTAGAATTTACAGAGATCAACAATGACACCATTTGCTCTGCAATGTAGGACTTACTGACAATTTGAGTCAGTGATGGGCCATGGCATGCAATGTTTACAAAGAAAGAGGAATTAAGTCTGACTCCTTATTTTCAAAAGAAGTGACAGAGACGACAAAAAGTAAAATGAGTAAAATTCCAACAGTAATGGTGAGCGGTGTGTGAAAGAAGCAAAGTGAAAAGCTCTCCAACCAGGTTAAAGCTGCCAGTGTCAGGAAATAAAGGTATGGCAGTGGTGCTGAGGGAGCAGACAGTACAGACTGTGGGGAAAGTGGGGTGAGAAGGGGCAGATGTACAAAACTATGTGTTGGTCATAGTGGAAGTGACAGACAACACGCAGGGGATAATGAAGAGCAAAGAGAGTGGAAGGAGCCATCAGGTCAGAAAGGAAAACTGTTCTAATCGCATCCCTGAACTAAACTGTACATCTTTCAGAAGACTGTAAAGCTATTTAAACAAAAGCACAGCAGACAAACTACAGCAAAGAAATACGAGGTAACACAGAAGACTTAAACTAGGATGTAAAGGGATGCATATGCCTACGACCACTTCCCAATGCAGTGCATGCTCTGCTTGGTGAAGGAGAATCTCTATTACTGGCCAGCTCCTTCCTAAGCCACACAAACACCCTGTCCCCATGCATGCACACCTCATGACTCCAGCCAGCCCTACCTACTTCTGTGTCACAGAGAGAATGACTTGAAACGTCCTTAAGCATTGATGACTTCTACAGTAATTGCAATAGCTGAGGAAATCACGTGGAGATTTTCAGGGGGTTCAGAAATCAAGCAATCAGAAAATTCTGACAGTATTAAAATTACATTATATAAATCTAAAGGTATGTCCTCACCTGAACACTGATTTTTTGTTATCTCATCTTAAAGTAGGTATTGTAGAAAGGGTCCAGAAAGGAACATTAGCATTAAGACAGACATGGAAACTCCCATTGGATATGTGTAGTTTCAAGAGAACTCAAAGTTACTATGATGTAAGTATGCAAAAACAGTAAAAGGTGTCAGCTACACAGCCCAATAATCTTCAAAGAGAAATCAAAATAAATGCTTACACAATGTACAGTTAGCTTCTAGAGATCACTGCCAAAAAGAGCCATTATAGAAAAAAGCTTGGAAATATTTAAAAAGGACAAGTTTATTATGCAGATAACACAGTACTATCCAAAGTTCAAGTAGCTGCAGTTCACATTTGGATGTATTACTTGTTATGCTTTGAAGTATGTTGCCACTAATTATTTAAGTTTAGAAAAAAAATCTTGAGTGCATATTTTTACAAAATTATCAGTGATCAGATGTTCAAAATTATCCATAGCTCTCCAACATTTAACAAATTATCACTTGCAATGGCTATTTCTTTACAAATGCTTTTTTCATTAGATGTAAAGAAATTAGACCAGGTTGTTATAAAGAGATTAGAAACCCATATTCAAAGCTTATAAGCTCTGTTGAGCTGTACTGTTACAGTATTTACCAGAAAGAATTTCACAAAAGGACCAAGTACCCTAAAACAATAAAGAATTTTTACCTATGCAAAAATCAAGAGCTACTTATAAGTGACACAACAGACTCCAAAAATTAATCAAAGAACCACAAGAAATTGCTCAAGAGAAGGAAAACATGTAATGTTTCTTTTTGGTCACATCTGTGAGGCAGAAAAAGTGTTTCCACCTGAGTTGTTATTGAATCCGTGAGGTTGCTTGTGGGTCAGGCGGTCAAGGCGCCCACCAAAGCAGTAGGTAACGTAGCAATCCTTAGCTTGGCAACAGACTTTTATTCACTCATGAGAAAAGCCATGTGGTCCCTGCTAGACAGAGGTTGCTGGGTCACAACTCACTTTCCTGAGTCAAATTCTGCTCTAAGATCAATGTTTCAGGCACCAGCAATGGGAAGGATCGCCTCCCATATATATCAACAAAGGGCAAATTATTGCTAAGTAAAACAAATAATTTTAAATGTCCCACAGTTTGCCCAGGGAAGATTCATATATGGAGCAAAGAATAGAATTTGCAAAACTTTTAATAGTGAACCCCACGCAAGTGCTACTGAGGTACCCAAATTGAAATTCTCTTAATAACGTCATTTGTCTGAGGAGATTAATCTGCTTAGAGTCAAAGTCATAATACTTTTCTCAAATAGTAGCTGAACATTTTTTGTGGATTTTTTTGTTTGTTTGTTTGGGGGGTTTTTTTGTTGGTTTTTTTTTTTTTTTTAAACAGATGACTAGAGGCAGGAGATCAAAGGATAAACATTTCTCCAGCTGTGGATATACTGGCTTTTATCAGCATGGTCATCACAACTAGATTCACAGTGAGCAACTTTCCCACAATAGCAGACAAAATTACATTTTTATTTTCTTACACACACCCACCCCCAAATCTTTACAAAGAATCACTGCACAACCCTATTCCTAGTCTGGTCAACTTCAGTATTTTTTTATAGCTTTGCACTGTATGAACCTACATGATATGGAATGTAAGAAATCAAACACATAATTTCCTTTCATTCTTGATATTGAAAAGGAGCACCTCTCCAAGGCTCTTATGGAAGAGTAACTCGTGTGAAGAACTGCTTGGCAAATATTACCAAGAGGATAGCAGTTTATTGCTGAAGCATTCAGAGACGGATCAGGAGTGCCTAATCTCAATGTACACGAATTCCAGATATAGAAGTCATGAAAATACATCTACTGATTTTGCTGGTAGATTCACTGTGAATATCTAGGCAGTAAAATCTATGGAAAGGGAATGGAAAAGTATGACATTTTTTATTTCAGGAGATAACACTAAGTGAAACTCCCAGGCTTAGGGAAACCAGGCTAAGGTGCTTACAGGGTATATCTAAACAGATATTTAGGCAAGAAAACTCCTTAAACTAATTAAGTTTACAATCAAAAAAAGAAGTATGTACTCACATGCTTTTCTGGATCTGACTGAGATAATTTAGAAATCTATATGTAATATCAAAAGTGTACCAGTGATTCAAAAGATTAAATCTCAATGAAGATGAAGAAGGATTTAGATGTTTTTGAAAATTCTACCTTTTGCTTTTTACTTTTTACCACATAATGCCATCTGTCAATAAGAATATCAATAGAAGAAACTACATTTCAGTACAATTTTGGTTGGAAATTATTTAAAGTGGATTTAAAAACCACTACTGTAAACAAATACCTGGCTAATCTGTTTTGTTATATGGCAATAGTAATTAGCAAAGTCCTTCAGAAAACACTATATAGACCTACCATAAACTCACACAATTTACAATAAATTGAAATTCAAAACACTAAAAGGCATTCATAAAGCTTTTACCGTTATTTCATAAGTTGTTCCAGGATTAAGACTGGTAAGAAGAACTTCCAAACTATCTGGCTTTGTTGTGACTTGTGTATAAGCTGTTTGCATCCATGGGCAGACCTCTTTATATTTAACAATATAGGAGACAATTCTCCCATTTGGATGCAGTGGTGTATTCCATGACAGCAGAATCCCAGCAGACCCCACTCTTTCACCTGCAAGGAACACAGGGGGTCCAGGATCTAAAAAAAAAAAAAAAAGTAGCTGTTTTATATATAGACACATATATGAACACACATAAAAACAATTTTTAATTAAGTTTCCAGATGATGGAGACACCTTCACAGCTTCTGTAAATAAATTAAATCATCTGCCAACATAAACCAGTAAACTACTGAAAACTAATGATGTACTGTTGAATAAAAAGCTTTTTTTTCTGGTTAGAGTCCTGTTACAAAAATGATTAAATGAATTTTGGAACACCAGGAACAATCCTTTATAAGAATGTAAAAAATGTAATGCTCAAGAACTTCATGGACAAAACAGAGTTTAATGCCAATTGAAACTCTCATGCTTTCATAAGATACCTCAGATTCAAGTGTATTTTTTTACGATTACAGAAGATGAAAAATTCTAATGACTGTTCAAAACTCATTATCATTTCTCAGATACCTCTGTGCATATAATAAATACAAAAAAACATAGTTAAAAAAATCAACAATTTTATCAGTCATTATTAACTCACTTGTCACGTTTGTTGTCACTGTTCTACTTGCAGGTGAACTGTAGAGTGAAGAAGAAACTGTAGAAACTGTAACATTGTATGTTGTTCCAGGAATTGTATTAGAAAAATCAGCCTGAAATAGGACATAGATTTATTTAAGTCTTTTACCGAGAATCATGGAAATGAAAGAAATCAAACGAACAAACAACAAACTCAAAATTTTAAGTATTGCATTAGTGAAAGTGATCTGTTAATAAGCTTTTAGAAATACCACAGTATTTACAACAGTAAAAATAGTAGTTTACATCTGTTAGCTACAGTACAGTATTTTGCCATCTTATTTAACTACTCTCCATAAGATTTGTATAACATTCAATATTAAAGAACAACAAAATTAACTACTAATTTTATCACAGAATCACTTATCAGTGTATCTATAGAAGTTTTTCTCTATCATCATTATCAAAGTAAATATGAAGCATTACAAAATTCTTTTTATAAAGAATAAACACAAAAGCAGCCCAAAGAGCGTACAAGTTTCTCACCCTTAAGCTAGCTCATCTTTTGAAATAAATATAATTAACAACTTTTTAGCAAGCATTTGTATAAAATACCTGTATCTTTGCAGTTCCAATAAAAAGCAAAAGCAAAACAACCAGAACCACCATTATTTCTGTTAATATTATTATATTTTCCAGACAGCGGAATCAAAAAGTGCTCCTATTTCTTTTTGATGGCTTAGCAGTGAACTGTTGCCTGCATTAATGATTTAAGCACAGATCTTCCTGGCAAGTGCACAATTAATGAGTCTGTATTACTCAATAGCTCTGCCCTTCCTTTGTTAAACTATTCATGAACCCTTGGATGACTGGCTGTATCCTTCTAGCAGACTTAAATTTACTACGTGTTGTTAAGTAAAAAACTAACTCTGGATGGTGAAATGTGTTCTTACCAATTTTTCATTAATGCTTTCATATTCATATTTGCATTAAATAGCTAACGAGGCAAGCTTGAATTCCTCATCAGCACAGTGCATAAAGAAAAGCTGGCCATGCAAGTCCTGTAATAAAAGCACATACTTGATACTCCCTAAGTCCAAGATCTAGGATAACAACAGAACCATGATCAGGAGTAAGATCCACGTGAAATCTGTCTACATGTCCATATGGTAGTCTCCAATACAGTGAAAAAGAATATGATGAAACATTGAAGAATTTAAGTCCTTCTGGCTTTGCAGGTTCTGAAAGAGGATTGGGGAATAAAAAAACATTAACTCAAATAGATCTCTTTACAAACATATTAGAAGGTACAGCTGAATATAAAAGCATCCAGGAACAGTTTACTTGCTGCATGAAGGACAATTGCTGATTAGCATGGATATAACAGCACATTATGCTACAGCTGCTGTACCACCTCTGAGACTTGGTTGATAACCTCCCAACCATGCAGTGTGGACATCCCCGTTCGCAGAGAGCAAGCTCGTGTCTCTGCTCAGTGTTCTGCTAACAAAGAATCTCTGCACAGTGCTGGTGTTACTGCTGTCCTCAACCTTAAAGCTAGCACTGCTACTGGCGTAACTAGGGCTATTGTTAAAATCCAACATTTGGCTGTTGCTTGTTCTCTTGCTAGCCACAGGGTAATTAACTCTTCTACTTTTCCTATATTTAGAATCCCTGTAATTCCATGAATTCTAGTGAGTTAAGTCCACTAAATTTGGATGGTTTACTCTTTTTATTAAAGCCAAGTTTTCACCTACCCCTGTCAAACCATTTCACTTTCTTCTGCCCTTAACCGCACTTTTAAATCTGTATCATCCACTCAAAGCCTAAAAATTAACCAGATTTTAGCTTCAATAGCTCTTTAAAACATTATCTACCTTTAATATTGTATAATTTATCCACCTGTGCAATCCATAGCCATGTGCATCTGTTTCCTTTCTACTTTGGAAAGATGCACAGCTAACAACCGTCCCTATGTTTATCTGCCACAGCAAGCCCAGTCAGTGATGCTATTCATCACACTTGAGATTCGCACTCAGTCCTCTGCCTTACTAATGTGGTTCTTTGGAACTCAGACTAAATCTTCTCGTACTGTTTATATATTAATATCATACTGTGCAGCCTGAATATCATATTATTCTATCCTGAAAGAGCTCCACTCCTTTCTTATTTACTGTAAATCTGCTGAGATTATATATCTTTCATGAACTCTTTACGTTGACTATCCAAATTTCCAGAATCATTTCAAACAGATTACTCCAGTTTTGCTATCAGTCTATCTGAAATACTAATATATCCAAATATTACCTTCAGATTTTATGTTCAGTCTATATTTGTCTTACATGTAAGATTTTTAACTTGTTGCTTTATTTTAATACTAACAGAACAAAAAAAAAAATGTATGTGGTGGTGTGCGAGTGCAACTGAGAGCATAATTTCTTCCTTTTAGTATACTTTTATAAATTTTAAGTCCTACTGCTATCATCAGTACTATTATTTCCATGGATCTCAACTTCCTTTAAAGCTGGATTTTATACTTACAGAGGTTTTTTTATACAGACCTATGACTAATCTCTGAGTGTACAGTTATCACAATACTTAATGTCATCTCTTTACCTCAGGTTAATTACTTCTGACACAGCAGTAGAGCATGAAAATGTCCTTATGGAAAGAGAAATTTAGTCCCACGAAGCTAATGCTCTTCCTACTATTATCCCATGACTGAGAATTACCCTTCCCACTGATGCTAAAAAAAGCCTCAGTTCTACCCTTCTGCAGATTTTACCACATCATGAGGGAATGACTATGCGTGTGGTTCACTCGAGCCTCATTGCACCTGCTCTTCTACAGTCCTCTCTGTTTCATGTGCATGCACACACATTTCTTACCAGCAGCGGTGGGCATATTTGTATAAAGTATATAGCCAGTATATTTGTGTAAAGCATAGTCAGAACACGTTGCTGTAAATTTCACAATTCCACATACAAAAATGCTACCTAATATCTGCAATATATATTCTGAGTGAGCAGATTGAAAATTAGTTGAGGTTGAGTAGATACATTAGTGAATATGAAGTGCAAAATACATGTTATTTTTTCCAAAAATTAACCATTATAAACCAGCAGGCTTAACATCACAATGTAATCTAATACATTTAAGTAAAAGGAAGGACAATTAGGTCAACCAAACTGACTTAAATCTTCCCTGCACTGGAACAAAATACTAATTGTAATTAAAGATTTATAGCATTGCAGTCCTAGTTTAAACTTTAAAAGACACATAAGATTTTTTCTTTTTAATTTTACCCTCAAGACATTACCTCAAAACAAATGTAAGGATTTTCACCCCTATGTCACTTTATTTTAAAGGCTCTCTTTGACCTCTTGCTTCAGTCCTCCTGACTAAGGCAGAAGCACCAACAGTTTGTCAAGCACTGATCCCAAAAGCAGACATACAAATGTCATGACATTTGGTCAAAGTAGTCAATCAATGACAACTTCCAACACTTCTCAGGTCTTTCTCATACCACCATGTCATTGCCACAATAAACCCTATAAAAGGTAGTATAAGAAAGTAATAAAAGAAATCGTTTGAGGTAGTTCTAGTGCATCTTTCTGCTCTTTAAATTTCATCTGTATTTTCCATTATTACATTACAGTAAACTGCAGCCACATGTGTCGAGACTGAGATTTTACCCTACTAAGTTTTAATCACAAATCTAAGAAGAAACAGTCCTTGAATGGAGTAGTTTACAATCTAAAGCCTTAAATCTACAAACAGTTGTTAACTTGTTTAACTTCACTCACTGCAAAACCCTACTGAAATCAGATAAGGTAAAAAGCTCATGCATAACTCTTTGCAGGATATGACCTGAAAAATAATGAAAATACTAAAAATGGTCAAAAGAAATGCAGCACAGCTAAAGAAATTATGTTTCTGGTAGCATATCACCAGATACAATTTGAATAGTGTATAAGTAATGTATGTCCACAACCACAGAGAACTATTACATGCAAGATCTGTGGAAATGCCAATGTTATTCTACAAAGTGAGATGTACAAAGCTGAACATGCACTGTTATTGACAGCTACCATCGACTGGCAAGGAGAGAAAGCAAGAAACCATACAGACCTGTTATAATTTCAATGAAAGCAGAAGCTCCTTCAATATTTCCTCTTAGTCTTTGCAGTGTGAAATTATAAATGCTCCCAGCAGTCAGGTCTGTAACACTGAAGTCAGTCAGTGCTCCTGGAATCCTGAACTTGTTTATAAAGGTGTTGTTTGATAAAGATGCTTTATAAGAAGTGAAGTTAGTCTTGGTGGGATTCCACATTAAAGTTGCAGAGGAAGTATTTACCATTTTTAATGCCAGACCGCATATCCCAGCTGGTTCTACAGTAAAAATTACTCAGATTAATAAAGAAAAAAATAATGGATAGTTCTTAAAATATAAGAAAAGTACCATTTTTAAAAAATAAATGGGTTTTATTTACAAGATTTGAGGGTTCACAGCATCATGAAATACTCATCCAAATTTCAGAAGTATGTTTGTATGGATACATAGTGAACAGTGCCATTATGTTGTACAGGGTAAAACCTGGGGATGTACCTCCTGTGTGCGCTATGTAATTTATGGAGGAAAATTCCAGACTTGTCAGATCTTCTATAAGAACACTAACATTGCTCACTGGTGAAACAGAATGAGAATGCAACACTTTGTCAACAGAATTAGAGATTTTATTCAGTTAAAAGTTTTCTAAAATACATGATAGGTCATTAATTTTAGAAAACTGTTCATCTGTTCAGTTAGGGATACAGTAAATTGCATAGTCTCAGTCATTATCCCTTTTTTCCCTTTTAAAATATTCCTTTTGGTTATATTAAGATTCCTAAAATCAGATATTATTTACAAATAGCACCTCTGTTAATCTGTGCAGCACAGCTGCAGTTAGAATTTTTTTTCATTCCTCCTGAAAAATGAATCTCCCAGATTATTGATTTATTTTGTCTGAAGTTTTCTGAAAAATACTAATTAGCATCATACCATTAAGGCTGGACTATTCAGCATGAAAAAACCCCTAAAGGTTTGCCATTAAAACAATAATCTCTTCATAATCTAGCCATATACTGGACTCATCCACAATATTCTTGAAAATATTTGCATAAGGATAAAAAGCACCTTCAGGAACATGTTGATGATTATTTTGCTGCTCTTTTCATTAACAAGAATCTGCAGGACTACATCTGGGGTTTTTTTCAGAGATTCAGTCATCTTTGAATAACTAAGTGCAGAGCCTCCTTGACTACCAACTGGGTTAAGGAGTTACAGTCCAAACAAACCACAGAAAATCCATCAAAGAAGGGAGGACGTCTATGACATGCATGTGTATAAATCTGGGAGTTGATTTATTTTCTGACTACACTTAGCTGCTCTTTATCTGCTTTGGCAGTCCAGAATAAAATATAGATCTATTCCTTCAAATTTCTGCCACAAAAAACCTCTTCTCTTTTTACACTGTATCACAGGAACATTGGAAAATCCATGTTTGCTCAGAGACAGGAAATGAGTGCAAGATACAGGTGAATTTTCTGGAAGTACAATTCCTCTTACTCTTTTAGGCATTCTGTGGCCTTGTACAGGAGCAATCCTCCAATCTTAGACTATGGGCTTGCAAGAATTTAAGAGATGCCAAAACAATTGTAAACAAAATGCAAGGTAATTCCTAAAGTATAGGATGCTATTCTGGTAAAATCTTATTCTGCTAGAGCTGGGAGAATTTTGTGAGTCCACCTTTTTTCAAATGAGTATCTGCAGCTATGTCTTCATACTCAGTGAGTTACAAGACTCCTGTTTAAACAACAATCATATGAGGAAGCAGAACTTGCCCCCAAAGTTAAAGTTTCTTTTTGAACTGTGTGATCCTTTTGACTTACTTACATAGAATGATTTAAATGTCTCTGAACATCGACTGTTTTTCAAAAAGAAAGAAAAAAAAAAGTTATAATGTATTTCCTTACTTGTGATGACTTTTTTCTCCACAGCCACAGAGGAATCCAAGCCTTTAACTGTCCTTAACTGAAAAAAGTACTCTGTCCCAGGGGTCAGGTTTTTCACTACAGCTCTGCTGTCATAAACAGTTCTGGTAAGCAGCTTTTCATTATTCATCAGATAATATGAAAGCTATGGAAGAAAAATAATTTCTGATATCAGACTATTTCACTTCATAAAAGCAATGCTCAGAGATCTCAGCTACTTGTTTATATAAAAAATTTTCAATATTTTCCACATTTTAAAGGAAAAAAAAATCAAGAATATGGCTTAAGCTTTATATTATGTTCCACAAGGTTGATACACTACTTACTCTAAGATTCCTTAATAGCCCAGTGGTGAAAGCAGTGACCTTAATCTTTAAAAGTATTTGGAGGAAGCGAAGTTAAGTCGTGGCTTACAGGTGACATGTTTTGGCTCTTGGAGGAAGGATAATAAAGTGTACTCTGACTGCTCAGTCACACAGCTGTACTGACCAGCTGTACAATTAGCTACAAGATAGAAAGAGTGAGAATAGCCATGGGGTAGAAGAGCAGCCTAAGGATTCATCAACAGGATGAGATAATTTTTTTTTTATTCTAAAATGGAGACACTTTTGAAATCTCTGTATCTTTCTTGTAATAAAAAGCCCCCAAAATAAACAAAATCTAACAAAACTAACCAACCAAAAAACACCCATGCACTGTTCAGACCTGAGATTCTGGAGTCCCAAGGAATCAGCCACTCAACTCTGCTCACTGGTATACCTCGAAAACTCACTTGTTTAGAGCCCCTGCAGAAAATAAAAGTGCTGGAGATACCAAGTAATTGAAATTCGGGCAATTAGCTCCTAGAGGCTGTGAGGATTCCTTCTGACCTCCCAGACAACTCTAAGGTGAGGAGAAAATTCCTGTGACAGTCCTTTCTGTGGACACAGGAAAATGTTACTGCAGACTGTTTCGTATCTGCACTAGTGAAAGGCAAGATGCACACTGCATCTGCCCTGCAGAGGAGGACTCTAGCCAGACATCTCCAGCAGGCACACATGGGTTTCTCAGGTGTGGCAGTTAGTATTAAGAGATCAAGAAAGTTTGCAACTGCCCACATCAATGTGTCCTGTCCTACCACCTGCTATTTTCTCCAACAGAAGAGGGATATTCTACACATGGCAGTGACCTGAAAGTGCTTGGGTTCAGTTGCTATTCATTTGGGGAGGAATGATCCAATTCCCCTCTGTATATTCTACCAGCACAGTACCTGTTAATACACACTAAATCTTGGAGACTGTCATCACCTTAGTAGAATTACAGCACTGCAAAATGCTAGAAGAAAAACTATAGATTAAAGATTTACATCTAGTATCAACAAGTTAGGAAAGTACCTTTTGTGCACTCTTCGCTCTACAAGCTACAATATATTGCACAGAAAGTTGGTGAGCTGGGATAATTAATTTTAAATGATTAGTAAAATGATCCCTTTTATGCAGGTGCACCTTACTAAGCAACCAGTCTACTGAAGCCTTTCTCATTAAAGATTTAAAGATAAGCTCATTTATTCAGACAAAGCACTGTCTAATGTGGCTGCTTGCTCTATGAGATGCCGAACAATAATACTGTGCCATAAAGATCAATATTACAGATGACAATTACTTTCCACAGGATGGTAAAAATAACCTTACCACACACAAAAGTATATCTGAACTGGTTCAAAACATGAATGAGATAATTGAATTTGATTTTCAAATTTGTAAAAATGCTCCAGGCTACATCAAGCAAATTGCGCTGTGGTAGGTTAACTGGCTACTCTTACTCATTCAGATCAATGCAGCTTTGCACTAATGAAGAGAGAAGAAATGTCAAGAAATTATACTAAGAATACTCAGATTTCAACTTTTAGGTAAGGATACAATTGAAGTCATGGGGAAGGGGGAGGAAAAGAATTGGACACTGTAATATTGGGGTATAGACCGTGTAAGACCATTAAAGCAAAATACTTTGTCTTATGGTAGTGCTACATACTAAAGAATATCCTAGTCAAGTAAGTTAACCATACAAGACTATCGCTTGAAAGTGTTATTGATTCAAACAACATGTTTAAAGAACAGTTTGCTATCACAAAGTTTTATTGACCACATGACCGTGACTGCAAAATGCAAATGATAATACAAGACAGACTGCATAAGCCAGCATACAAAAGGGAGACTGGTTGAATGTCATAGTGAAACATGATTCACAGATGAAGCATTCAGATGTCATAGTGAATTGTTTCCGACCAGAGAACTGAAAAAACCAGAAATAACTAGATTTTGTGCTAAGTGTTGCAAAGGATGTGGTTCAAACTAGAAA
The DNA here is from genome assembly GCA_013400195.1 of Aramus guarauna. Classification (NCBI taxonomy): domain Eukaryota; kingdom Metazoa; phylum Chordata; class Aves; order Gruiformes; family Aramidae; genus Aramus; species Aramus guarauna. The sequence goes on from VXBL01008798.1 coordinate 93,584, forward strand.
TGCTGAAGAGCCCCTCTGTAATATCAACCATGAAATATTAGTACTCAGCTTCTTTGTACGAATAAAAACAAAAAATCCAGCATAGTGACATTTAATTAGAAAAGGATAAATACTTTTAAATGATCAAGCAAATTAAAAAGAAATTATGAGGAGCAACCAAAAGCATCATGGTATGAAAAACATTGAAATGAAACTTTAATACATAATACACCACTCAGGAAGTTTGTAGAGGGAATGTAGAAATAGAAAAACCATTTGAACAGTAAAGAGTATTACTTAAAGAAAAGATACCCTTTACAACTAGAGATCTTGTCAAAACAAGAAAAATAAAAACTATAAACTTGTCTAATTCATGCAAGCTAGCTTAAGAAGCACAGGGAAGCATGGCAGAGTAGAAACACAGCTCAGCAGGCCAAAAGAGACTGAAGAGCAAATTGAAAATGGTACGACAACTAATAAAAACAATAATTTAAACACACAATAAGCTTATCAGGGTGTTGGGGAGGCCACTAGCTGACCAAAGTACAAAGGGAACACTCAGTACAGACAAGCCTATATGAGAAATACAAGCTGAATTATTTCTTTTGATGGTCAAGGATGTGCCCAACACTGAATCATTATTAATCAACTATGAATTTTGAGTCAAATTGAGCTATCTTAAATTGAAATGTCCACAGAAGAGGTTTCTTAAAAAGTCTGACAGTAGTCAGAAAGGTACACAGCATGTTATTGCCTAGGAAAGGAATAGGAAGCGAAACAGAAAACACTATTAACTTTTGATAACTCCATTGTGCACCCACATCCTAGGTGAGTACCCCATCTCAAGAAGGACATCAAAGGCTTAGAAAAATTAAAGGAAAAAGCAATAAGAGATATAGAACGGCTTCCACACAAGAATACTGCACAAAAGACAACTGAGAAATTAAAGCTCATAAAATCATGAAAGGTAGAGTTATGGTGAATAGGGAAGTACTAGCTAGTTCTAATACCGCAAGAACCTAAAGAATACCAGGTTGAAAATTAAAAGAAAAAAAATGTACTCTTTCAAACAGGGCATAAAAAAATTGCAAAGTATAAAGGATTAAACAAATTCAGGAAAAAAAGTCACTGTTTTTCTTATGTATGTCCAGTTTCAACCTATCACTCAGGAAATCCCTAAACTATCCAGTGCCCAAGGCTGGGAGGGTACAGGAGGTATCAAATATTTGCAGTTTTGGCTGGTAAATTGCTTCATTAAAAAAAAAAAAAAAAGTTTTATTCTGTAACCTTCTAAACAAAACATTTAGATACTTCTATGTAGAATGAATTTTTTATTTTGTAGTTTAATGAAATTAATTTATATTACAAATTTGGAAAGTTAAGAAAAAAAGATCACATTGCAGTTGCATTCAACCCTTGACCTCTAATCTTCTTTTTCATTGCACTCTAGCTGAAAAATCAGTTTTTGAAAGCTTTTAAAAGCACAATTTTATAATCTTTCAAAAAATTGTTAAGTAATATGAATTGTTAAGTAATATGAAATACTGCTTCTCCCATAGCATTATTTCTCTGCCATATTTATGTGGGTTATAAAGACAAATATTAATTACTGGGTTTGCAGTACATACAGGATGATAATTTCACTGAGAAATTTAAAAAAAAAAAAGGTGTAAAGTATTACATTGGTTTCTTCCCATTCTTACCTCACCTGAAACATATCAAATCCTCCTCTTGGTAGTTTCCAAGAAAAATAGACTGTATATTCTTCTTGCCCAAACACCTGTACATCTGATGGCGGATCAGGATCTGAGATAAAGACAGGAGTGGATGCAAAATTTAATTTAAAAAATAATCTATATTAATTTGAAGGAAATTAATATCTACAGAAGACACTGCTGTAATTCATTATTTTATAGTTCAGTGTAGAAACAGATTTCATTTTTTACTTAAGAAGAATATAAAAGAAATTAAATTCACCTCTACATATTAGCAATAGAATCAGAAATAAAATAAATGTTTGTAAATTTTTATGGGAAACATTATAATACGATTTATAATAGTAAATTAAATAATAATATATGAAATATTAACTTATATTTTATATATATTATATTATAATATTACTGTTGATTCAGTTACTGGCAGAATCCCATTAACTACAGAGGAAACTTGTTTGTATTTTTAAAGTTTTATTTACTTAGTAACTTTCAAGGATGTTTAGATTGAAAAGAAAGGCATATATACATTAATCTAGCCATTGTTAAGATGCATTGATTTAATAAGGAATAGTTTTTCTTAGACAATACCTTAAAATGTAACAACCCTGATTATCTGAAATCATGAAAAGTTATTGATAAACCATGAACCTACAGGTGCGAATCTTGAGGATGGTGGGGTGACTTCTTTTTAATCCATTGGTTGTCACAATACTGATTAAGAAATCAGTGCCTGGCAGAAGATTCTCGAATTTGTACATTCTAAACAGATTTAAAAAAGAGATTGTATTCTTTAGGATTTTAAAAACACATGTATCTTCATATGTTAATTCTTTATAGTATTACAGATATTATTTACACACAACGTGTGTATACATGCGTACATGCTGTCAGTCAAAACCTATTTTAGTATGATAAAATCTTAAATAGGATGCATCACAGTAGAGTTCACAGCAAGTTCAAGTACTAGAAAGTCTTTACAGATTAAGCGTCCAGAATAACACACAGGTTCTACTCGTGCTCACTCCAGTGCAGTATTTTGTTTGCTCTTCTTTGCACAACAATCATATGAGATTTGTAATTTGCTAAGATATGATTCTTAAAATGATCTTTTTTCACCTGAGTATCGTAATGTATATCAACTGAAACATCAAATCTATATCACATGTAAGTAACATTGCAGGCTACTTATTTTAAATATACAGTGAAACATCTGTTTTGAGTTCATGACAGGTTTTTTTTAAAATGTAATTCTCATACCTTATACTCGAAGGCAATATTTTCTCTTCATTGAAGACCTTACTGTTTATTGAAATAACATATCCATCAAACATGTTTTGGGCTGGTGGCCAGGTAACAGTTATTGATTCAGAGTCTCTGCTATAGTTCAGATATTTAACTGCGCTTGGTACTGTGTGACAATAAAAAAAATGCATTACTTTTAAAATACATTACTTTATGACAGGACTCATGTCATAAAAATGCTGTGAAATCTCCAGAAAAATTATGTCATGTCCTTGTTTATCTCAAGGAGGCATAGATAATACCACTGTGGTAATGTGCATAGGGACTTCCGTTACCCACAAGATCCAGAGCCAAACTGGTTGCTGCTCTGTAATGCTACTTAGTGCAGTTCTGACATCACTGACACGGAGTTCCTAAAAAACGGACAGTTCCTCAAGAAAAGAAATGTCAGTATAAGAGGTAACATATTGGGCTGAGAACAAAGTCCCCATTAGCACAGTATTTTGTATTCAACAGTGGCCAAAAGTGGATGTGTACAGAAAAGCAAGACTTACACAGAGTGATAATCCCCTTCAGTAATCTCCCAGACTGCAGTTTGCAGCCCAAGGATTTCCTGAGCCTAAGGTGATTTCTGTGAATTTAGTAAATAGATTTCTCTTTTATGACTGTCTTCAGTCTCCACTTGAACCTATTACCACAATCATCACACAAATTATCATGTGGCTGGAAGTTCTGTAACTTATCTATAATTTTAATAAACAATCACTTCCTTTTGCTTGTTTTCTACTTGCTCTCTTCTAGTTTCAAGTCCTTAGTTCTTGTACAGGAAATGTCAGTGAATTCTCATTTCTTACTCGCTCCATAATTACCTCTCCATAACTTATCCTCTCACAAAGGATTTTACATTACATCATTGTTCTTGTATCAGTTTTAGCTCAGTGTTTCCTTAAATGCAAAACATTACATATTTTTGATCACGCTTGCTGCCCTCCTATGAACCTTTTCTATTGCATCTACAAAACTTTACTTTTTCACATTAGAGACCTGTTAGAGGAACATGCCAGATCCGACAGTCTAAGAGGTCACATCCCCAAGTCCAACCAGCAGCAAGCCTGAAGCTGCATTCCCAGCAGACACATGTACACAGAGCACATATATACACCACATACATACACATAAACGTGGCCAGCCACACAGATCACAGACAAACACTCAGAGCACTCACACGAACACAGACTGCACCAATGGCCTTGTCCTGCTCCCCTCTCTGGCTGAGAATGGAGACAGAGAGCAGCTCAGAGACTTTGAACTCCCTTTTAATGTAGTTTCACTGGAATAAATTTTTCTTAATTAAGAAAGGAAAAAAGTAACAATGAAATAATGGGTTTTAAATGTATAATGGAAGGAAGCCACTAGCAGCTGGGAGAAGAAATAGAACAGAACTATGCCGCTGAGAATCAAATGTCCTAACCCAAAGTAGAACTACATGAAGAAAACCCCAAATTTAGTCCTGATCTAAGGAGAAGCCAATGAGAGAACATCATAAAAATAATTTAGTTCTGAACAACTAAGTGTGTTCAAACTCAGCATTGAAGTGAGAAATCAAACATTAAAGAGAAGTCTAAGAAAAAAGATTTTGTTTTCTGTGATTTAGATAGCCAGACAGTGTGCAAGCATCAGTTACTGTACTGTTACACCTGCTTGAGTCATTATGAAGTTAATATTGGCAGTTCATTGTACACTGTAACCATACTCAAATTCTTAAAGGACACAAGCAGCCAAAGAATAAGGAAAGTAACAATGAAAGAGAAAAACGAGAAAATTATGAAGATGATTGAATTACTTTTCTTTATTTGAGACAAAAATAAAATTCAAGAGGAAAGCAAGACATATAGATGGAGTAAAACAAATGTTGAATTTGAAAACATTGTGGTCTCACCTGTCTCTATTTCCTTTGTCACAAAAATACTGTCCCTGAAACCCTCCTTTTCTGTTCGAATTGTAAAGTTGTACAGCTTACCAGGAGTAAGGCTGGAAAATTTTGCTGTTTCTTGCTTGACCTTCTGGACCTAGAAAACCAAATACAGCTTTCATAGAACTGCTTGCAAAATTAGCTTATCTTATGTAAATGGTACCTTCACATATTTTAATGGGAGATATAGCTTTTAATTTAACCTCCAATTACTTAATAGAAGACTGAAAAATAATTGCACTGCCCATACACAAGTGGTCTTTTATAAAACATACCCTGAAAGCACTTGCACAATTTGTACACGTGACTTCGTATTGCTGAAAATCTCCATCAGCACGGTCCCAAGCAATCTGTATTGAAGTGTCTGTAACGTTACCTTCTCGTACATTGCGTGGAGCTGCCGGACCTACAGAAGGACATAAAACAATCTGAGACTTTGTTCAACCCCACACTTTTTATATCTCCTTTGGAGACAGAAAAGTGAAGACAAAACAGATTCAGAGGGCAAAATCTGATCTCCGGTATGCAAACACGCAGACATTCCAAAACAGAAAAATAGAGAAAGAACAAAGAGGTAATATTGCCACTATTTCAAGAAAATTGCTTGCTTGTTTATCTTAAAATTAGGCAGAGCTGAACATGCATTTCTCCCTGAGGATAGAGCTGGCATGCCTAGGTGGGAAAGTCCTCCAGAATGAAGTTAATCACTCCAATACCACCACCAGAATGCGCTCAGAATGTACCTAAATTTTGTCAAAAAGCTCTGCAAAACTGGGTAGGCCACGCAAGACAAATACACTGTATCCCTAATGAGTATAACCTTGTATAATACAATTCAGATCACATTACAGAGGAGCTTCCACTCTTCTCTACATCTCTTTCATCCCCAACACAGCTCTTTCTTGCTGGAATGTACCAAAATTTACACTTTTTCTAAGAAAAACTGTATACATGTGAGAAGTCAGTATATTTTTTTTTCATCAAAGTTTTTGGGGCCCCAGAAGAGACAGACTAGGATTTCTGAGGCAGTTTCAAGCTAAATTTAGGCTATGCTTTCATAAGATCAATTAAAACCCAAGTTTTTATTAAGACTATATTTTAAGAAAATTCAGCTTTCAAGGTTTTCACTATTTGGTGAAGAATTTTTCTGTCTTGCCCTCATTCTCCACTTCATTCTTCCTTGCTTCATTTTATCCTATCTTAATTTTTCCTTTTATAACATTTCTACTCTGAAAGAAACAGAGCAGAAAAGAATTTCAAATGAAAATAATAAAACAGGAAAAGAAAAACTTCTAGAAGTACAATTATAATAAAAAAGGGAAGTCAAAACAGAATTTCAGCAGTTTTTAAGTTCTTATTAGAATTCCTTTTTTAAAGGCCTTGTTAGAAGGAGTCCCCTTCCTATAATACTTTTTTTGATGTCTTTCTTATCTTGAAAATGGGAATCTCAATGCTTTTATTATTTGCTTAAAGATGCACTGGGAGGAAAAAGCTTTCATTTTCAAAAACCTTCATTTTCAAAACTCTAATTTCAAGACACAGAAGTAACTCCATTGATACTCATCTTCTTGGCTCATTTAAATGGTCAAAATGTGTCTTGTTTCCCACATGGACAACAATTCCTGACGTATTTGCTAGACATTTTGTAGACTAGATATAAAAAATAATTTAGAAAGTTTAGAAATTATAAGGGATCATTATAATCTGGTCTGAAAACCATCTAGTGTTAGTATAATTATTAATTGCTTACACAGATGTATCAGGGTGATTTTTAAATAGCCTGTCTTTTCTACTGCAGTGAAATAAAAATAAAGTTAAAAGTTAACAAATATAAATTTAATATTGTGCAATTTTATAGGCATAAACTTAAAATACTCACATGTTTTTACACCAGATACATAGTAAAAGGAGCTCAACATTTTTCCGCTTTTTGTGGAGACACAGAAATCATATTCTGTTCCTGCAGTAAGGTTTTCAATTGTTATTTTACCATCACTTTTTAAAATGAATGTCGCATTAGGTCCTCCTTTACTTGTAACATATACGCCATCAAAGACTCCAATATCAGGCATGCGAACAAACAATACCACAGCATTGCTATAAAGCACATAAGGAACTACAATCTGAACAGGCTTGGGCTCTAAAAGAAGAAAAAAATTGCCACATGTTAAATCAATTGAAAAGAAATTAAATGAAAACCACACAATAAATGTGAAGCAACTGCCCTGAGAAATATGCTTGCCCAGTGCAAATGAATAGCTACCACAATAAAACATGGCATTTCTCAGAAACAATAAACAACCTGATCTTTTTAGGTGTTTATTACTGGAATCCTGAAGCATTTGACAAATCGTTTATGAATCAAAGCAAGTTAGGCTTCCAAAGCTACCTTTTCAACCACAACCCCACCAAGAAGGTAAGTCAGGATAGCAAAAAAAATACAGAAATGTAGATGTGGACAGGGAGATGAGCATGGAAGATGAGATACATTTGATTGACACAATATTGACATGTTTAGTTTTCTTCCCTTACAGTTGGCTCTGACAGCTGTGAAAAATCCCATCTAGAATTTTCTGTTATCTATGTCTTGAATGAGGTATTAAATCTAATCCTATATAAAAAAATTCTGAAAAACACTAAGCCTACTACCCTCCAAAATACTGTAATCATTTAGAAAAAAATGACAATACAGCATTTCATATATTTATAACCTGACAGCTGCCGCCTTTACATACCACATGTATAAGTGAATCCTGGCCATTCCTTTCACACATACAAAAAATTTATAATGTGCCAAAAGCTTTTCAACATCTTGGTAAAATAGGACTAACAGGAAAGACTTTTTGATAAACAATGCAAAGCTTTTACCTTTCAGCTACTACTACTTCTAACTTGTAAAGTCCTTTCCCAGCACCCTCTCATGCATAATAGGGTAATTCCTTTCTCACAGTTCACAGAGCAACTAATGCATCTCCAAAAACAAATAATCTGCTTCAACCATTCCAATATTTTCCTATTTCAATGGAAATCAACGATCTGCCCAATTTCTTCTGTCAGTGGGAACAGGATTCCCAACTATGGTCCTGATTGCAGTTATCCGTACTAACAATGTGTTTCCAAAGGCTGCACCCTCTCTGAAAGTTAACAGCATCTACTTTGCTGTTAACAATGAGGATTGGATCAGTACATTTCATATCCTAGTTTTGATCCTTGGCTATGAAGCAAATTGACTTGAGCTACCAAAACTGTTAGATGATAGTCACGATAATGATACTGATGTTGTGTGTATCATAGTCTGTAGTTCCTACTATCAAAAGATGTCTTACTTAAAGTGCATTGAATGGTCGTTGGTTCACTGATATTTCCATTATTCACACTTGCCACTGCTATTTCATAAGCCATTCCAGGAATTAGGAGATCAACCTTAAATTCTTCTGTATTGTTTAGTAAAAACTTCTTAGTTTCACCTATGTCTGCATTAGGTTTCACTTGAATGTAGGATTCCTGACCCTCTGGTGGCAGCTTCCAGTGAAGGATTACACTCTCCTCTTGTACATCCTCTGGGTGTATATAAACAGCTGTAGGTGGACTGACAGCTTGATCAAAGAAAAAGATGTCAGTATAAAGCCCCACATCAAACTTACTATCAAAGTACAATTATTTCCAAATAATGTCTTTTGGTTTATTTTTGCTTCTAAAATTTCATTATTTTAAAACTACTAATTGATTTAATAATTTCTTAAAATAGTTTGTAGACAACTACCTGTTACAGGCAGATTCTGCTTTCTGTTTTCTCATAACAAACAGGGACTTATTTCACAAGCATATTTCCTTCCATTAGATATATAGAGTAACAAATATGACACAATCACAGTATCTATAATTCGAAAAAAAATCATCTGTCTTCACCTACACAATTTGAGACATCATTGTAATGCTTCTCCTTTGCTAAAACTAAATATACAAACCACAAATATTTATCAAAAAGGATATCACTTTATCAAATAGGCTATCACTTCTTTAGCACATATTAATGTGCAGTAAGTAAGTAAGTGAATAATTAAACAAGTGGATAGGTATGTTCACTCTTTTGGAAGGTTCTGAAGGTTAGAATCAGTAAACAAAAGATATAGAAAATAATTCCCTTGATTTTCACGCAGTACATTCCAACAAACCACAATCTGTACTTGGACTTAGAATTTTTTTTCATGGCCTTGTATTTTCAATTTACACTCTGTCTAGTAAAAAACCTAGTATAAAACCAGAAAATGGATACATCACCTGTTGTGACTAATATAGGCTTCTCGTGGCAGCTTAGAGTTCCTTTTTCTGCTACATTCTGTAAATACACCTGATACTGATGATATGGTTTTACATTTCCTATTACCATTGAAGTCTTGCTTTTTTCAACTGCTAACTGTTCCCAAATGTTGGTTTCAGTATCCAAAATATTGAGGAGGTAGTAATGAAAAGAAGCACTGGATGAATACTGCGGAGGCTTCCACTTTAAATGTATTTCTGCAGATGAAACATATGTAGCCTCTAACTTCTGGGAGTACAATGGTCCTGTTGAACAAGATTAGGAATAAAAATAGGATAATAGCTTCTGATAGCTTTTACTAATAACTTTTTTTTAAAAAAAAAATACAACCTGAAAAGCTAACAGTGCACACTTACTTATATAAATGCTAAATAATATCAGAGCAAATCAAACAAAGCAACTTTGATAGTATATCTAATACTGACATGCAGGAGAATACTCCTACTCTCAGGTTTTTCAGAATCACCTAGCTCTCTATGCGGAACTCAGTTTCCTCACTTAGGTCCTCTCTCTTGTGCTTCACTCAGATCAGAAACATCATCTAAGACAAATGGTATGACATACCTATGTTGGTTAAAACCTGGTCCTAATCAATTAAATGGCAAAATCTACTGAATTTCAGAGTGGTCGATGCACGCTGTTTTTATCAATCATTTTAAAATAGTTCTTCATATGTCTCCTGCACCTCTCGCAACAATTCATTCACGAGTCTACTAATTAGTAAATTGTTCTATTTCTCCTTGTCTGGAAAGGATACCAATGTAGATAGAAATGTTGCAGCTGAAAAGCAGATTTCTGAGGTAAAAAAACATATTTGCTTCTTATAGGAGAAAGCAGGAATATTTTTTTTTCTCCATTACAAGCTCTTACATACAAAAAACAAACCATCTGATTAGGGAGCAGAGAGGCTGATATCACAGGAGACAGGAGGACTTTCAAGTACACTAGAGCAGCACAAAGAAGTGAACTACACAAAATGTACTTGCTGGAGGAAAGGAACAGTTCCTTCCCCTAAAGAAAAAACTGTATTTTTTTTCTGACTTTAACAAAATGGACCTCTGTCTCATATTTGGACTACATTTAGATGTAAAGGCATTTTTCATCTTTACCAACTGGCAGGTTTCATTTGGCTTCTTTCAACTAGATTTTACCAGAACACAAGTGAGTTGGTCCATGAGTTTTTCTTATGCCATACTGCATTGTGGAGTGGGTCAAAACACAATGTACCATAAAGCTTGCTTTAATCTTTCCTGCAGATATATAGGGATATCTCTGTTTAGTCTAACAAAATCTTTTACTTCAGATTGGAATGTATGCTTCCACATTGCATCAGCATGGCCAAAAACCACCTTACTGCTACTCTGACATCCAGCTTTCCTGCATCAGTAGGAATTCTGTGAGGAAAATTATGGTAAGAATAAGCTTTTAAAATATACTTCATAGAAATAGAATTTGTAGTTGGCTTTCTGCCAGTGAAAACTCCTGAGTTTTTCCTCACCAATTCCAATAAAGCATTTTAGCACAAAAGCAAAATGAAGATGTTGGAATCCACTCTACCAACTGGTCAATCCTGGATTCAGAAGTCATGTTCAGAGTTATTTATAGTTTCAGACAAAATATCAACAAAAGGAATAGGGTAATTAAAGGAAAAATGTTAAAAGCCATTGATTATCTGGTTATTACTGCTATTTATTTTTGTAACTTACTTGTTTCTACCTTCAGAATTGGACTTAAGATAGTCTGTGCCCCTTCTGGGTTCCTTGCTGCTAATAAAACACTGTAGCAAAGGCCAGGAGACAACTCCATAATTTTTGTTTGAGTTGTATTCACAGGCAAGTTCAAAATGTATGGTTTCTGCTGATCAAAATAATACTTAATTGTAAGTTCAAAGCCTGACTTAAGCCGCATGTCCATATCACTCCACGTAAATACAGCTTCAGTTGTCTTGACATCACGCACACTAAACGTGAAGTTTTCTGGTACCAGAGGTACTGAAAAAGAACACCAAAAATGAAAAAAATCACTGAAAATCATGAAAACCTTTTTCATTTTATATTTGTGTCTTCAAAGATAAACATAATTGGGGGAAGGCTTTTAAAAAAAAAATGCAAAGACTGGAAGAAATATAGTTACATTCGTATTCACAAATATATGGTAGCTGTACGTAGCAGAAAAATCCTGTGAAGAAATAGTCTGGACCAGTGGGATCTCTCTGAAGGGCATAGCAGTCAGTTTCATTTTCTGCTATCATTGACAAAGTTGAGATACCAGCTTTTAGAAGATAAGGAGATCCATCCGTCCACAAGAGCTGACCTTCTTCCTACATTGAAAAAAATGAAATAAAACCCCCATGTATTTTTACATTATATTGATTAAAGCTTTCCTTACTGCAAGTGTATTTCCTAAACATCCAAAATTTACAGACTTCATTTATACAAATTAATTATATAGGAATATATTTCAGTGTAAAATTATATCCCTTCTATTACAGTAGATAAGAAGGATATAATATAATATAATATAATATAATATAATATAATATAATATAATAATACAATATAAGCCACATAAGGCTAATGTAGAGTGTTTCATCACTAAACAATCCTTTAAAAATCACTGTTAATCAAATAATCTAATAATTATGGATGGATAATTTTCTAAAAATATTACTCATGTTAAAAAAAAAATCAGTCAAAAATATTGATAAATTTGATCTGAAAGCAAAAATAGTTTAGCTGGAAAAAATCCCGGGCTAGATTCACAATCAGATGTGGAAGTGCTGTCTTTTCCCCTTTCTCCTATTTGCTGGTAGCTCAGCAGTTAGGACACTCGCTCACCCCTGATTCCAAGTTTCTAAACTTCGAGGTACTTTCAGTTTCTCCAGCAGAGCCCTACAAATACTAGATTGGGACAATGTGATATTTTGAAGGAAAGATGCTTATAGAATATGTTCACAGCATTGCAATACAGACCTCTCTAGTGGGATACAGGTTTCAGTCCGCACTGCACTAACATATGCTAACAACTACAGGGGATTGATAAAAAACCCTGATGCATTTATTCATGACATTGAGCCCTCCCAGGAGATATACTAACACAACTGCTTGCAGGCATAGCAAGTCCGTGGGCCTAGAATCTGAGTAAATGCTTTAAGTACCGCAATGAAGAAAAGTTGAGATACCACCATAGTTTTAAGACTTCCGTTGCTTTTCCATTTTGTTAAAGATATTCAAAGGGGAGAGAGGGAGGAAAAAAAAAGATTTTTTTTTTTCATTTCTCTGAGGAAACAACAAAAAATCATGTTTGTTGAGACCAAGCCTATTTTTTTCAATTCATCCACTCAATTGAAAAAAATCAAATGAAATACTGTGATGTCTTTCATTTTCCCAACAGAGTAAAGAAGATTTCCAATGGTATGAAATAATTCAACTTAACTTCCAGGAGGACTTGTGCATCTAGCCTGTCAATTCAAAAATACTATGTAGATCAATGTATATCTTTTTCTTATCCTGGTCTTCCTGGGCACCAGAATTAACTACAAGCACAGGAAGCCACAAGATACTACTATGATATAAACCTTTGTAGAAGGGCTTGTAAGAGAAACCTCAGTGAAGAGTCTTTGGCTACCTTTTCCACTTCCAGACTCTGAAGATCTGCACAGAGTGTCAGGACAGATGTGAGGGCACCACCACAGTGATTCAGAGCACTGACCTACATCTCCAGGGTCCCTGCTGTCTTTTCACAACAACGCTCACCCTCATCAGGAAGGGTTTGAATGCAGATACAGATCAAAATAGGGTTAAAGAACGAGAAACTGCAAGAACACAAATGCTACAGAACTAATCCTGCTCACAATGTTGCCAATTTTTTGGGGTGTCACAGTGCTTGGCAGTTTTCCTAATGCTGCTGAAATCTTCTGAGTAGGTTATAGTCTCAACTTTTTTTCACACAATATTTCAAGTCCCATGGGTAGTGGGAGAAAAAAACTTGAAAACAGAAATGTAACTCCCTGATGGATCAAATATGAAAGAGAAAGCAAAAATAATTTAATTTGTATTTTTTATCTCAGATTTTAAACAAGTCCTGCAATTCCTAGTGTATGTCCTATGATCTTTGAACTCCTGGGGTAAGTACAATTTGGTGCAAGTACACTTTGGATTTCTCATGAGAGCAAATGACAAAAATGACACTTAAAAGGATTGTAACCTGTTCATATAGTACTTGACCATGCTAATTAAGTACAAACATTTAGGAAAAAAGTACTTGAAAAACAAGCATTATTTTATTATCATTTGCTGCTCTTAAAACAAGGTACTCATCTAGTTCAATTGACTAGACTCCCACAAACATAAAAATGTATGTAATGATTAAACAGTTGACTAACAGTCAAATTCCAAACTGTCAATTAACTCTTCTCTGTCTAATCAGAGTTTAAAAAGAAAAAAACCCACCTTCCTAGCACTCTTTCCAACATGCAAAAATATTACGCTTTCATGGGACATCTATTTCTGGCAGCCTCTTACAAATACTACCTTATTTCTAAAATACCAAGATGGTTACAAATAATAACACTATAGTGTAAAAATTACAGAAATAAAACAATATTACCTGTGAAGTGCATATATTACTGGTGCTTTACTAATCAGGAAGGTTAGAGTGCTTCTCTAACCACAAACCTACACAGGTTTGTGTTTCCTCAGTTTGCATGCTATCCCTCCCTGACTTTGTGTAGCCTTATTATTTAACTGAGTCTGGAAAAAACAATTTTTCTGTCTACATGTTTACCACTTACCTCCTGCCCTACAAATAAAATTTACTTTGTTTTTACTGTTTTTCACAACATTTAAAATTAATTTGACAAAACAATACTAAAATTAAATTTCAGAGTGTAGATTTCCCAAACTGAAAAACAGTGGCTTCCTCCCAACCTTCTGACACTTACCACAAAAGAAGTTTTCACTAAGCCTAATCACAGGAAGACTGGAGCCCACATTTCTGGCAGAGTGCCTCCCTCTGAGAGTTTTCCCAATACTTTATCTGCAAGGTACTGCACATGCGTCAGGGCAATCCCAAGCACAACTATGGGCTGGGCAGAGAACAGACTGAGAGCAGCCCTGAGGAGGAGAACTTGGGGGTCTCGACTGATGAGAAGCTCAACATGAGCCAGCAATGTGTGCTTGCAGCCCAGAAAGCCACACGTATCCTGGGCTGCATCAAAAGAAGCGTGACCAGCAGGTCAAGGGAGGTGATTCTGCCCCTCTACTCTCATGAGACTCCACCTGGAGTACTGCATGCAGCTCTGTGGCCCCAAGTACAAGAAAGACATGGAGCTGTTGAAGTGAGTCCAGAGGAGGACCACAAAGATGGTTGGAGGGCTGGAGGACTTCTCCTATGAAGACAGGCTGAGAGAGTTGGAATTGTTCAGCCTGGAGAAGAGAAGGGTCTGGGGAGACCTAATTGCAGCCTTCCAGTACCTAACAGGGGCCCGCAAGAAAGCTGGAGAGGGACTGTAGTGATAGGACAAGGGGTAATGGCCTTAAGCTGAAGGAAGATTTAGATTAGATATTAGGAAGAAATTCTTTCCTACAAGGGTGATGAGGCACTTGAAGAGGTTGCCCAGAGAGGCTGTGGATGCCCCATCCCTGGAAGTGTTCAAGGCCAGGCTGGATGGGGCTTTGGGCAACCTGGTCTAGCTGAGAGTGTCCCTGCCCATGGCTGGGGGGTTGGAACTAGATGATCTTTAAGGTCCCTTCCAACCCAAACTATTCTATGATTCTATGATGATTCTATGATTCTATGATGATCTCTGTTGCTGTTCCCAAATCACACACGACACCACAGTGAGCCATTTAATAACCATGGAGCTGGCATTAAGAACCCTCATATCCCAAATATGAGGAACAGGAAACTTTCTACAAGAAATACTTTGCTCCAAACCCTTCTTCCACTGGCCTATCCAGCATCTACACTGGACAGACCTTACTAAGCTCAGCAGTCAACATTTCAGACCTGCATCAACACTGAGAAAGCCAACCCCAGACTTTGATATCCATAGTTAAGTAATGTACATATAGAAGATTTAGAATCTGGTGATGCAGCACCACCTACAGGCAAAACAATATCCCTGTGAAGTACTCACAAAAATAGAAAAATTAAACAGGTTACGTATAAACTATGTCTTTTTCTCCCAGCTACGCGCTGCTAAATATTTTCAGTATTTCTAAATAAGAAGAAATAATTATTCCTCTTCTAACTACTAATAACTATACAAACAAATAACCAACTTACTGTTTACCATTTTTTATTCCAAAGAATTGTGCTCTATATATCAAAATTCTCCTGCTCCCATGTATGTAATAGCAAAGAAGATAAAATAGACTGACCTTTAGGTCATTAAGACCTGTCCACAACATGATTATTTGACTAATTGTCTGGAGATAAGACAAAATAAAACCATGTTCTTCTTTACTCCCTATGTCAAGAAGATGCGCCCCTCGTGAAGACGTTTCACAGATTTGTTGTGCCACCTTCCACGGCTTGCTCTCCTTACCCATGTGATAGCAGCTGCTTTGGAATGCCACCCACCCTTGGGAACAGGTGCCTAGAGATGAACAAGGATGGGATTTTAAACATACTCTGTACCATTCATGGCAGTGGTACAGTTTAAGATTTTTTTTATAATTACACAGACATTTTGGTGATGATAACATTTGATTAATTCATGATTGAAACCCCCCAAAAATTCAGTAATTATGTATCAACACTCCTTCAAAATCCTGAGTGTCTTAAAAAATCTGATTGAATTAAGAGTATCAACTACAACCCACTGGAGCAAAAAAAAAAGAGACCCGCTAATTTTTATCCTACTCTAGGAAAAAGTTAATTCTTTAAGCTTAATTTTTGATGGTTCAATTTTAAAATTTAAAATTGAAGTTAACAAATCATTGTGTTTTAATAGTTTCCCGAGTTTAGGACAATAATTATTTCCTTGAATTTGAGCCTATCTAATCCTTTTCTGTGTGTTCCTAATTGTAAAGATTTTAATTTGCATTATCAGAGTAGCACATTTAAAGTAATGAAGTTATACAATCAGGCCATAACATCCTCAGAATCCTGTCTCCTTCATAGCACTTCTAACAAAACACCATAGCTAGGTTAACCACTCAGCAGTACAAAACCATCACTTTGAACACTGGCAAAATTGTTTCAAATCCTTACCAAATTCAGGATTTTCCCTGCCTTTTCATTGAAACTATATAGCAAATTCAATCCATACACTCAAATAATTACAATGCTAAACTTCAACATTCACAGCTTAAAATATTTGCATATACAAATTTCAGTTCTTCCTCCTAAAAATACTACGAAATATTAATTAGAAATAGCTTATGACATTAACATGCAATTTCTTTCAGCTTTTTAGAAATTAAATGATCCACTTCTATTAAAAATTGGAAATGGATGGAATGGAATGGAATGGAATGGAATGGAATGGAATGGAATATGGGCTTTTTACAATTTACTCTTAACTCCTCTAGAAAATATGAAATGCTTCCTTGCAATCCGTGTGACTACAACAAACTAATATATACCTGTTTCAGCTTGAACATCCAGTGATTGAGACAGATTTATAAATTCCAGATGTAATTGTTCAAATACAAACTTAAATGTATATAAGGTGGCAGGTGTCAAATTACTCCATACAAAGAATCCACTGGGTTCTTTTATAATCTGAGAAGTATCATTCAGTGAAACTGAAACTGAAAATTCTTTGGTCATTGTACTCCAATTAAAAGACACTGTAGTAGCTGTCACAAATATTTTGATGTCAGTTTCTGAAATTCCACCTAGCAGGCCAAGAAAAAACAAATATTGTCTTTATCACAACAGAATAATCAGCTCAAAGTTTTATTGCATTAGTGTTTTTTTTTCTTTTAAGAAGTAATGAGGGACATGCACAGGAGGGAAAAAAAGGTAGTGTGAAAACAGAAAATGTCTTACTAAGCAATTAAGAAAGTCATTCTCTTTTTTATTGTCATGGTATGTAAATTTATGTCTGAAGCAACCAGAAATAAAAGTTAAGTGCATAGTTTAAGGAGTATTTAATTGTAGAAGTACATACTTTGCTAGAATATCCGTTAAGTAATAGATGTCAAGTACAGTAACACATTAGTACGATAACCATGAATTATTTCCTGTAGCTTGCTAAACGTACTAAGTTTCAGCAGAGTCAATAGCGGCTACAACGTTTTCAACTGACTATGTCTTTTTCCCAGCGAAGTTTGTATTCAGATCCTAGACTGCATTGCAAAGCTAGCATGAGCTTGTAATGTGTACAAAGGTAATGCTATAAACTATTTTAAAGCAATTAACAAAATTAAAATTAGAAAGCCCTTTCATTCTAATAATCGGTGGGACTGATGGTCCTGAATAGATTTAGAGCTATAAATGATGTTTTTATAAGTTCAGTGGCTAGATTCACAAATCCTTATACTAAAAGCCTGCCCTATTTACTCACAATACTAAGATCTTCAAGCTACTCATTAACCCTTTTTAAAGAGGAGCTGTCATGAAGCGGAAACAAAAATATTTAATATTTAACCAAGATACTTAATCTGTGTAAGACAAACAATCACAGCCCTACGTTGATATGAAATTTCCAGGCTTTAAGTAACTTTCTGAACGGTCCTCTTCTCCTAGAATTACTGTAGTATAGCCTGTAACATTTACAAATCTCCCAAACTTTTACATCAGTCCCATATTGCAGAATTGTTACACTGTCCAAACGAGTTACATAAAATTATTCCTTCCACTCTTCATTATTGAAAATATGCTATTCATGCAAAGTTTCTAAATACATGAGTAAGCTCAGGATATCAACCCCCACTTCTTTAATCTTCAGTATTAGACTAATGATAACGATACCAAAATATTTTTGTGCTACCCTACTTACGTGTCTTAAATGATTTTACCCTTATGATTCGGCCATTTTTTAGGGATTCTATTGTAATATCATACTTCTTATTTTCCTCAAGCAGAATTGTAGTATTGACAGGTTTCTGTTCAACTTTAGAAACGTTTCTTACATTCTGCAAGTTAAAAGAATTTCTGGATATAGTGAAAATAATAAAAATACAATTCATAAATCATTTAAGAAGTTTTTAAAAGGGTAGCTTATATTGCAGCACGTCAAACTTTGGGCTGCAGTTAAACTGCAAAATACACAATGCATTTAAAAGAAAACCTTTCAGAAATCAAACTATTAACAGACACCTTCATATTAAAATTCCCAAATTTTCTTTAAGTTCCAGAACATCCTGTGCTCAGAATAAGAACAATGCCCTCTCACAGAGATCTGGGGGGGGGTCATGTCTGTGCCTCTCCTGCAGAAGTTAGACTCCTCCTTCAAACCACAGCACCCTGAAGAACTTGCACATTCTTCACTTTGAGCATATGCCTATCTATCCTTACTCAACCAGGATACCCAAGGGTCTTTTAAGTCCCACTGGCTTCAGTAGGACTCTGTAAGAGTGCACAGAAATTACATGAATTACAGAATTCAGAACAATTTTTCCAAACTTTATTTGCTATTTTACATTATTAATTTTTTAGACAAACACACAACGCCATCAACTACTGGCGCCTACAGCTTAAATACATTTGGAATAACTTATTGCTTAGATTGACAAAATTTACTTTTTGACTGGAAGCATCTGCTTGCTGGTATGTTACAATGTAATAGTCTGGATCCTCTCCTTTGGGCAAGTCCGTCCACTCCATCAAAACTGCTCTAGCAGGCTTTCTCACTTGGTCACAGTCTAGACTCTCTGAACCCTGTAACAGAAACATGCATGAATGCAACTTAGTAGAAAATGCAGAAAATGTACCTCTAACTAAATAATTAAATTCTGTCAATTTTAACTACTTATACCTAGAACTTTTCAGCTAGCAACAGTTTTTGTATGGACCAGTATTACCAGCCCTACAGTTTGACACATAGAGGCTTCATAATTTTTCACAAGTTCTGCAGGCAGAGGTTCTATTTTCTTTCTCTCTCCAGAGGTGGCCAAACCATGTTGGCTGACCCAAACAAGCCCTGCTAGGAAAAGAGAAATCTGTCATCATTTTAGAAATGAGGTCAGAGATTTCCCTTGCAATGTACATATGCAATCACAGTTAGCAGTCAGTCAGGAGTTGAAGGTCTCAGTTTAGTGGCATCACTTTCACAACTTCCAAGTATCTCACAGTAAGAAACAGCAACATTCAAGAGGTAAAGAAATAATTTATTAAACATCTCCCTACCAATTCAATTTAGACATGGCAGTATAAATTTTGTTCAGCATTTCAACTTCTTACAGAGAAGTAAGAACTCATTCTAGACAAAAGTCTATTGTATTTGTGACACTACCTTTTTAATAACTGTCCCTGCCTTTGAGGGGCTTTGGCTTAGCTCTTAAAAGAAGTAGGTTCCTTCTATGTTGGAATTTCATTTTGAACCAGAAATTTACAGGTTGCTTCTGTCTAACAGAATATAAACCTGAATCACACCTTTAAAATTCAGAGACACTGGGGCATGTGATGCCAATCCCTATCACGTAACATTTAGTAAAAGATTGCAGTTCTGTCTTTTAAGTTCCATTTTTATATTTATGAATTGGGATGACAAATAAATGCCATCATTTGGCAATGAACTTAAAATGTAGTTCAAAAAAACAAAACAAAAATCAAATAGGAACCCTAGTACACGAAAATAAAAGTTAGGATTTTTATTATTATATTACTTTGTGTTGTCCTATAAAGCAATCTACTACACACACGAAAAAAACAAACAAGCAAGCAAAAAACACATAAAGAGCAAAGACACTCAGCTCTTTTCTATTTTTTTTTAATACAACATACTCTGGAACTCAGTTTGGTTTACGGTAACTTCCTTTAATGACAAACTAACATAACTATAAATCTATTAAGATCTTAATGTTCAGAGTTTCGATCATACTTTTTAAAGTATAAACTTTATAAAGATTATAAAGCCTTTAACCTCTATAAACCCTTTATAAGAGAGCAAATACCACCTCTTGGAAGCCCCTGAATTGGTGTACTAGACTAATATTGATGTCATACACAGAAGTGTTGAAGGAACACTTTTCCAGGAAAAGTAGCAGGGTTTTTAATTGATGTCTTGAGTTTCCTGAAAACAATCTCGTCCAGACAATCTAAAGGGTATGAAAATCTGCTTTTAAAGATAATAACAAAATCTATCTTTGCCAATAAACGAATTAACCATTTTTAATAATTTTCCAATATCAGCAATATTGTCTGCCATTTTACTGTACATAAATACATACTCCCAGACCTAAAAACAAGAATTAAATTTGCAAATATGCACAGAAATTTTACCGTACTTATATCTGACGAGAGGGATTTAGAATGTCCCTTTTCGCTGCCAGCATGTTCTCGGTAGCTTTTAGGCCCTTACCAAAAGACTGTAGCAATTTAAAAAAAAATAAAAATTACATTGACCACAAAGAGCTACGGTTCAAATCTATCTTCAGGCTAGCTACACACCAGCCAGGAGACCTAAACGACAAACACTTATTGACTTCTACTATCAACTGCTTCTCAATGTATGACTCAAGTAGGTTTCTCAGTCTGAAAAAGAGGCACTTGAGGGGAAATAAAACAGAGATCTATAAAATCTTAAGTAGCCAGAAAAAGCGAGCAGAGATTGATTTTTCATTTTCTCTTCACGTACAGAAACTGTGAAGGATGAAATGTAGTTGGTATGCTCCAGATTCAAAGCAAACAAAGAGGCAGTTCTTCACAAAATAGTTTATCTGACAAAGCTTAGAACAAATACTAAAAGTTTTGATTGGCTTCAGAGGAGGCTGGACAAGTTCATACAGCATTACGCTGGGTACCACAGCAGCATTTCACTCCAAATACACGGCTCTCTTCCCCAAAAGGAAGGGAGTGGCATTTGTACCAGCTCTGAAACCACCTTTGCTGCCAACTACATTAAGCTACGTGTAAAATAAAGACTACACATACAAAAACTAAATATAGATAAATATGGACAAGAGTATTGCAAAGTATACTAGAAAATGAAGCAGAAAGATATATGAGGTTCCTATGTATGTGGTTCTTTCAGTAACAGTCAAATTAAACACAAAGGGCTAACACACAAATGGTAGTTTGGGATCAGAAAGTAAAATACTTCTCGCAGAAGCACACTTCCTAAAGTCACAGCCAGAGTATGCCCCTGGGTCTCTGAATGACCTTGGATTTCCAGCATCACCGTGCATGTCTTTGTAGTGTCCAAAAGGTGACAATACACAGCAATATGAACTAGCTTAGGACTTAAACATGCTGGGATCTCTTACTTCTTCTAGGGCACAACATTAAACCAGAAGCAGGAGGCAATAAAGCAGAGTAAGGATCTCAAAAGAGCTTCCAACAATTTAAATAGAAGGAAAACTGGGAATGCTCAGTAGCAGTAACTGAAAGCTCCCTGTGACTGCTGAATGATAAAAAAGCAGTCCAAATCACAAACCATCAATTTTCAACATTCAATTAGAATAGATATCCATCTTCAAAAAAGGGAATACATTTCTTACCTTAAACAAATATTTTAATAAAAGCAGGAGAAGAATTGCTTGATCCATAGAGAAAGAAGCGTTATAGTCCCCGTGCCTCTTACGTTTGAATCACAGCAGCTTCAAAACAAAATCATTTTAGGATATCTAATACGTAAGAAGAGAAAAACTAATACACGTCTTTATACTTCACACGGATACAGCAGCAGCCAATGGCACACCCGAGATTTGAGTCTTCCCTCTGGCCCTGCCTCTTCCCAGGCCTCATATAAAGTTTCCTGAGATCAGCAGAAGGCCATCCTCCAACTTCACTGAACTGTGGATGTGCTGGCTGTTCATTAGTTATTTAAAACCCCCTCAGTGTAAAAANATTATTAAAACCCCCCCATAATTAAAAAAAAAAAAAAAAAAAAAAAAAAAAAAAAAAAAAAAAAAGTCAGCTTTTTTTTAAGTTTTACTAGTGATTACTGGATCGAAATTCACTGGAACCTGTGTAACCCCCTGCACTCTCCTCAAGAGACTGGTTGTTTTCCACAGAACCCATCTCTAGCAAGATGCCCCTTCGTCAGTGTCCAAAATTAGACTTAAAACACTTTTCTGTGGAAGTACTAAGGACACCTGCAGAACTCATTGATATGTCTTACTAGGGTGTCCAAGAGGAATAAATATAAACAGTGTAAGTTTCTGATACTTTCTGTTAAATTTGCTCATCGAAAGGCAGGTGCACACTAGTATAGCACCAGGAACTGCGTGAGCAAGTTTAAATTGCTTACAGAAAATAAAAAATCGTACTTCTCAATGTAAAAGCAGAGCCTATAAACTTCCTAACTCGCACACAGTCTACTTATTAGAGGACTGCTTAAATTTCTAGTCAGCAACTACAGCACGCAACTGACGGGAGAAGTCTTTCAGCACCAGCAAGAGCTGGGCATAGGACGCGCGGCCGCCGCTCCCTCCTGTCAGTCCGCTCCCCCCGCGGCAGGCCCCACACCCCGACTTCAAAGCACCCCGTGCTGAGGAGGGCCCTTCAGCCGGGCGGGGGGCAGCGCTCGGCTGCGGAGCCCAGAGTCGGGCAGGCGGGAGCGGAGGAGCAGCCACCTCTCGCCGCCGCCCCACGGGTCCTCGCCGTGAGGGGAGACGACGCACCCCCTTCGCTGGAGGGGACAGACAGTGACCTGCGGCTGTGCGGGGCCCGCGCTGCGGCTCTGGCCGCTTTCCTCTCCTCCTCCTCACTTTCTCTGTCCGCACCCCCCATTTCTTTTGGCCTTTCCTGCCCTTTCGCCAGCAGCCGGTCGAGGCAGGAGCGGGAAGCAGCGGGTTACGCTGGGCTGCGGGCAGCGCCGTGCGGCCGGACGCCGGCTGCCAGCCCTGGGGTTCCCTCACGCCCAGCGGAGCCGTCGCGAGGGTTCAAACCCGAAGCTCCCCGCTTATTTCCCGTTCCCTGAGGTGCAACTCCGCTTCCTGGGGCTCGCCAGGCCGGCCCCGACGCGGGGGTCTCCGCCGGCAGCGGGTCGAGCGGGCGTGAGGGGAAGCGGTGGCGGCGCAGCGCAGCCTGGCGCCTTGCCGCCGCCCGCGGTGAGGCCGCGCTGCGGGGCCACCGAGAGCCCAGCACCACAGAGACGTCGTTAAAATAAAAAATTGCTGGAATGCTAAGATAGATGTATGTGTTTATAGGAACTCACAGTCGAACTATTCCTACAAAATTACGGGGCTGGAAGGAAACACCGGAAGGCGAAAGGGGTGTTGGGGGCTGGGGGCAGCAGGCTGGTGATTGTGTGAGGAGCTGGGGCGCTTTGCAGTGGAGCAACCCGGCTGATGAGCCCCGCTACCCCATTTCGGTGGTTTGTTCACCGCGCTGGCATGCGGACCTGTCCAAAAGTCACTACAAGCAGATGTTCCTCAACTCTTTTGTACATGTAACAGTGATGTCTTCGGGGGTTTATAATTATAAGTGCAAAATGTGAAAGACACTCGCAGGAGTACTGGGTTTCCAGTAACTGGCTTTCCAGTTAGGCGTTACGGCGTTGCGGAGTATATCTATGGGGAGTATTAGTAACAAATACAGTCAAAGCAACTAGCATGAAGTAGTGGTGTATCCTTGTGACTAGCTAGACTCTTTAACATTTGCATTCAAGGTTTTACATGAAAAGGGTTAAATCAGACCGCTGAGGAATAAAGTTGGTGTCAGAACCCATACGGTTGCTCCCCAGTGTGACACCAGTGTCGTCATCAGTGAGTATCCCTACTGTAAAACACCGACGTTAGCCCCAGAGGAGAAGCAGCCACTGACAATGTCTCCCTGCTGAGGTCGCTGTAAAGATCCTCATTTACCTCCTCGGGACTGAATTTCTTCTTGGGGAGATTTTCTGATTCTCCTTATCAAGCTGTTGGCTTCTGTACGGAGGGCCCTCACAAAATTAGCAGTGTAAGCATCTATAAACAACTAATTAGGCAAGAATACGTAGCAGTAGGACCACTGATTCATTTCCCAAAGGCTATCGAACAAGAGCTCAGCTCGGACGAAAACTTTGAGCGACTTTCACCTTTGGCCAGATGTGCAGCAGTGAATTCAGAGGGAAACTTACCTCAATATAATTCCCAGTGCCAAACCCTTCCCCAAATTAACCTCTTTAATAGAAAATTAGTTTCCCACTCTGCTCTTTGAAATTAAATCAGTTTAATAAGCTGATAAAAATTGTTTACCAATTATTTCCAAAGTAATTATAGAAGAAATAAAAATTAGTGCCACTGTATAATATGTACCAAAAAATGAGCAACACTCATATTATTTACTGTGTATTTTCTTAGGTGCTATCATCACATAATATATTATTTCTTTCTTGAGATAGTATCTTGTTCTTCAGTGAGTTGTTCCTCATTTTTCCTGAAACCTGTATCCAACTGAGCTTTGAATCGTGAAATAAGGAATACAGTTTTTAATTAGAGCTTTACTTAGAACTTTGAGTAAACAAGGCAGGGTTAATCTCACCAGAAAAAAATACCATTTGAGAGCTTTTATGTTACCCAGGTTCAAATACAGATGTAGTAAATCAGAAGCTGCTGCACCAAAACCCCTGATCTCAGACCAGGGAGTCAGTCTCTCTCAGAAACACACAGACACAGAGCGCGTGTGGGTGTTTTACCCAAATGCTGGTTTAGCTGTCAATGCCCAAAGTAAGCTGCTGCCTATTCAGATGTTTTACAAAGCAAGCATACTCTTTTTTTTTCTTTTTTCTTTTTTTTTTTTTTCCCCCAGAGCATTTTGTAATCAGCAAGCACAAAGGGAGGGTTTATTAATGGGATAATTTTCAAGACAACAGCAGGAGCCCTCTTTTTTAACCTCATTAAATTAAGTGTGTGTGGCACATTCCACCTTAATCAAAAGAACCCTCCCCAAAACATAACCACTTTCCTCTTATTCAGCATTTCTAGTGATTAAGTTTCAGCTTCATTCATTATTGGTTTTCTCCAGAATGCAACATCAGTACAAAAGAAACTCTTCAAGTTCCCCCCATTCTTCATACAAAAACTACATTTTTTTCAGACTATCTACTTTGAGTGAGATTCTAAAATCTTTGATCTTAGGGAATCTCTCACCACTGATTTTGATAGGCATAAGACCACCTAATTGGTCTATATATAGAATTATTTTTCAAAATAGGCAAAAAAAGGCAGTTTTAAAACGGTCAGTATGTGGCTGCCAAGAACTGGTCAATGAATCGTATTTGCATTTACTGGAGTTCATTGTTGTTCAGCTCTGAATACGCCCTTCCACCCTAAACTGTGGCAACTTGTCAATGATAATGGATAGATAATTTTTCAAGTTTCCTTGTTCTATAGGCAGCTTGCACATTCCGCTTGGCATTTAAAGGTTAGAGACAATTTAATACACAACGTTACATATAGATCCTCTCGACCATAACCTTTATTCAATAAAAGCCTTTTTTCTTTTGCATTAAGGTTAAGAGCTGAAGTCTTTCCCTCAAAAGATTTTACATTCACGTCATGTTTTTTGAAAATATATTCCCCAGAATGGTTGGGAGTGTGAAATCCAACTTAATCTAGGAAAAACAGTACCAATAGCCCACTGTAACCATAAAAATTTCCTGCTAATGTTCTGGCCTTCATGCTGCCACTCCATGATCGCCATATTGCGATGGCTGTGTGTGACAACTCGTTTATGTTTTGTCCCCTGTGCTAGAACACATGCCTGTGGGATTTTACCGTAGGGCATGCACCCAGACATGATTACACCCGCCGCATAACCTCAAGTAGCCTCTGGAAAAGGATTTGATGGGACAGAACTTGAAAAAATCAGTCCAAGTCAGTGTTTCCCACTGCCACAGTATTCCTGGTTGGTACCTACACATTTATTTGGCAGTAAGTTTTTACACAAAGGTGAATCTCTGTAATATTTGGAAATTGGATTTGTCCTGTAAATTCTTTTGTGACTGCTTAAGCACTGCCAACAGCCCAGTGACCGCTCGTCACCCTGTCATGCGTTCCTGTAAACACCACCACCTTTCTGTATGTTTTGTGGCTTGTAACTCGTTCAAACACCGTACTTCAGGCCTGATCCTGCTCTCAGAAGAAACTAGTAACAAAGATGTTGGTGCTTCACCAATACACAGATGCATGTATTTGGGAAGATGTCTGCCTGCAATATGGAAGAGTTATAAATCATGCAAATGTCTTACTTTTTACTTTCACTCTTTAGTATACAGATTGGCTAGCTAAAAATGAGAATATTAGTTGCCTGTATAGCTGCACTCCAGGTCTTGGATTTTATTAATGAAAACACACAGTAAGTGGTTTCAATCCAATATTAAAAGCTATTTTTCAAATTCTAATTGCATATTGGGGCAAGAATTGGTCTTAATGAATGACCTGGTAATAAGGCAATGGAATTATAAAAGTCATATACTATAAATAATATGGCCAAAGCCCTACTATTTTATCGAGACACGTTCAGTTGCAATCTGATTCTAAGTATAGAGATATATTTACATTAATGCCTAAAAAAAAAATAATTTGCGTGGTTTTACACATCAGCCTTTTTACTGTGGAATTCCTTTTGCGAGCGGCAGCAGGGGAACAGAGCAGCGGCACTGTAGGAACAAAGGAGAAGTGCAGCCAGGTAGGGATGGGGGAAGCGACGGGGCACGGCAGGACTGCAGCTTGAGGCGCGCACTCGGCCGTGCACGCAGCTTCTCCCCAGTGCCGCGCATTTTCTGGTGGTAGCGTGGGAGTTTGAGAGAGGCATGCATTCTTAGCCGCATTTCTTTTAGGGGAGGAGAAATTATTCAAGTCTTAGTTTCAGAGGAGGTAGAAGGGAGGGAACTCTGTGGGTATCAAAGCTCTTTCAGTCAATAATAAACAAGCTAATTAATTCTGGTATTTAACGAACTTAGGTGTGAGTTGGATCACAAGATTTTTCCAAAGAAAGCTCACAAGACGCCTGGGCAGACAGGGTTACACACAATTTGAGGCTGGGGGTTGAGGCAGGAATGCAGAGTTCAGGAGAGATGGGGAAACAGAGACAGAACCACGAACTGCATCTACATTTCTATTTAAGTTACAGATGGAGCAAACACTTTGATCAGAACGGTCCTGCCGCATTGCAGGCTCACTCAAACCCGCTATCCGCTGCAAGGCCTGCCAGGGCTAGTTCCCATGACGTAGAACATCCCGCATTACATCAGTGTCACCGGCATGGAGGTAATGTGGGTGGATGGCTGTCCAGAAAATGGTTCACAGCTTTTCATAAATGTTCATTTTCTGACCAGGCCAATGCCGCCTGAATTTGAAGTTTAACTGTAAAATGAAAGACAATCTTGCGCCATATCCAGCTCCACTCAAGATGTAAGATCATGCTGTGGGTTTCGAGGAGGATGCTGACACAGTTCCTACTGATTGTTGCACTTAAAAAACCCAAATTGAGCGGGTGGGAAAAAAGATCTTTTAATACTGTTTTTCCTATTCCTGGTTATCATGGAGTTAATTTTAAGTATAACTGCTTTTATAATTTCCAGGTTTGTCTAAGATCTTGCATTATTGTTGATCTTCAGTGGCACACGTAAATTAATTGCATCAACACTGACTTATTATCAGTCTGCAAAATAATATTTATTAATTTCTCTTTAATTACAAATACAGTGCTAAATCTTAGAAAAAAACAATGCTTATAAAAAGCACAGCTCTTCAATCAAAACACATCAAGAGTTCAGTCATAATATGGAAAAATGCTATCTTGTAGGAGTTTCCTTAAGTAATTTATCAAACACTAAAATAATTAAGAGGGTTTGGGCCAAACTCTCTTGATGCAAACATAGGGTTCCTATCTCTACGTTAATAAATCAAAAGGCCCTAAGGATGTATTTTTATTTTAAAAGTTGTCATTTTAATTTGCTGTATGAGTACACAATCTTTAAGGCTATGACTATGATTTAATTTCCATTTCTGCATGAAAAGTTTCACAAAAGTGTACACAAATTCCGACTTGTTTATCAGAGAATAGTTTAGTCCTAGGCACTAGTATATAACACAACTTGAAATATCTGCCATACAAATCATAAGAATGTGGAAATGAAGCGTATACTTTCTCAAAACAGCACTTTATTTTAATCGCGAGGTTATCACTGTTTCTTTGTATTGCTTAAATATTTTACTGATAATACAATGGATTGTTCTTCAATTTTTAAACCATGTCACTATTATTAAGGAGATGGATGAGTACATGACAGTCGTGTTAGTAAAGACAGATTTCACTGTATATGCTATTTTTTCTTTATAAGCCATCAAACTGAATACAGCAAACAGTTAAAGATTTGTCACACAAAGTAGCAAAATAGCCTTAGATTTTAAGTTCTTTTTAAATTTTATATTGGTTCTTTTTCATTGTGTAAAGCAAGGTGATAATCCAACCTTTTTGTAATTAAATGATGACACCTTGAAATAAAATTGTTTGTTAAAAAGTTTTCAATCTTTCAGACAAAAAATTTAATTCTGAAACAATTTCCATGGTAAGGAAAATACTGTCATCATTTAAACCAGTTTTATTCAGTGGGTTTACAAAGCAAAGTAATCCTCTAATAACAAGCCTAAAATTGTATCCTAAGTTTTTAAGATAAGATTATATAGTATGTTTAATAAAAGAGAAAGTATATTCAGCTTAAGGTGCTGAATCATGCACATTCACAGCCTGATTGAACATGAATAGCTCACCTAAGCCCTTAATAAACATATATTTTACCTGGATTTTTTTCTCCTGGACTCAAAAATTATGATTCCTAGATTCAGTCAATAGTCCAAATCTCAATATTTATAAAAAACCAAATGATTTTTCTGTATTTTATAAAAATATACTGAACACAAATCTTCAAACTGAAAAACAAAGGAATAAACCCATTATGAATAGTTAAAATGTGTGGTATCCTGGTTTTTTAATAAATACATATATACACAGAATCTTGTACTACAGCTAGTAGACAGCCAATTTCTTATTTGTGAAACCTGAAAAATGGATATAAAATAGAATCCTTCATATCAGAAAGAGCTTTTAGATATTTTTAATAAAGGCACAAGAGCTTGAACTCTTCAGCCTTTGCCTAGTCATGCTTTGTATTTATAATATATATAAATTAAATAAATGTCTAAGGTTTAAAGATATTATGTTTCTACTATATGCTCAGGATATTTACTACAGGTACTTACAGACCATAGTCATAGTGTTTCTCAGTGACTTAGAGTGTAAGCAGAATCTAGTCATTGACAACAGCTTAAAGGCAAAAGATGTTTCAGTTGAACCCACTATTTTTTTAAATAAATTATTTCAGTCATTCTCAAAACCGTAATCTGCTTCTTTCCCATTTAAACATGGGACCAGTGATGGTTCTCAACTGGAAGTTTCTAAGCAAAAGGAAAAGAACCACTGAGTAATTCTGAATTTTGATAGGTAGCCACAATCCAAAATTTTAAAACACAGGAAACACAGGCATTAACCAGCTTTCAACAGCTCATAGGAAAGACACTGAGTAGAAATAAACGATGGCTAAATTATGCCTTGTTCAAAAGGATTTCTATTTTTATTTCCATAGATACTAATATTTAAAAAGAACATTTGAAGGACAACGTTCATAATCTTTGCTAAATTTTTGAGAAGTTACATTATAAAGCATAATTGAGGACATGTGGGCTTTTTTTCCCTGCAGAGTACTACAGCCATCCACGGTCAAAAAACAGAATCTGGTGAAAGGAAATGCATTTTAATTCTTCGAATTAAATCTTTTCCACAGTGATGTTCAGTTCCATTGGCATGAGCAGTCTATAGGCTCTTGAATGACATACATAATTTCAGTGCCATTTCCTGAGCAGCGCAGTGGCACAGTCAGATTTCGCGTTCCATTTTCTCGACAACATTTACAGAATCTTAAATGGCTATCAATATTGACATTAAAAATTGTTGCAGATGGGCATTTTCCATCACAAGAAGCCACATTTATCTATGAGTAAAATAAGAACTGAAATTAGACATCTCAAATTTTGTTATAAAGAAATTACATTTCAAACTGTGATTAAAATCTATTTTTACATTTGAAAAGGATTCTGGTCTTAAAATTGATTTTATCTTCTAAAATTCACGCAATCTAAGTGTAGACGCATTTTTCATAATTTTTTTTTAATTAAACTTTTTTGGGGTTGTTTAATCATGTATTCTGTCTTAACCTTGAGCAAAATGTTGTGCTGGGGATACCAAAATCAAGCCTCTAGTTTACTAATTAATAACTTCAAAACAGCATGGCTAAATTCATGTTCTTTTCATGTTCACTGCTGAAAAGTTAAATTCTTCTATGCAAAACAAAGTCTATCCTTCTCCTTGAAAGTTCAAGACAAAAAGCATATCAGTGCAAAAGCTTTTCCCTTTCTTATTCATGCTGCTTGTGACTAAGGGCACACCAGTATTAGCTGTGTTACCACTGTAACAAATTTATCCAAAAAGTAGATGCAGTAACAAACCAGCACGAGCAGAGACTGGCTATAAAATTATTTGTGCTCTAGACTTCACCAGAGCAAAACTTTCTCTCACTCTTACATTACGCGGAGAGTCTTCTTAGTTGATACTCTGACTGAAAAGAAATTGATACTTTTGAATTAAAACTTAAGCAGACTTGATATGCTGGGAAATCGAGAATGGCCATACTAGATCTAGTTCTTTTTGTGATAGTTTCAAATGATTTCTGATGCAAGTGAGGCGTATCAAAGATGATTTGGTCCACTGCCTTCCAAACAGTCTGAAAAAATAGGCCACATCCAAATAAATAAGACCAAAAGGTTACTCTTACAGTTTTCCTGAAATTTGACAGGGGAGAAAAAAGACCTTGTCCTAAGCCCTAATAATCTCAGGTATTAATTAATTAAATGTAATCATACTCAGCCCTATTCAAAGTTTGACAGCATTAATCTGGCCAAAGGACGTGTATGTAGTTAGTTCCAAACCAGCCATAGCTAAATGGCCATTTGATGGGCCAAAATCACACGATTGAAATAGAGTGCCAGGGGTTTTGCAGTGGGGGAGTTGGAGAGGTTCTGAGGACATGAAAATTGGGAGGTGCATCTGGGTGAAAGGTAAGGGAATCTGAACTATGGGAAGGGTGGGCAGCCATCAAGGAAATGGGGAACAAGAAGATACTGGGGAAAGAGGGTTGTAATACAGAGGCAGTGGGATGGGAGTGGGTCGTTTTGGAAGGTGGGTAGAGAGGGAATGAAAGACCAAGAATCGACAATAGAAAGTCATGAAAAGGAAGGCTTCATTTGTTGGGCCATTCATGGAATGATTTGGCCAACATTCTTGTTGCTCTTCTCTGAACCCTCTCTATTTTTGCAGGAATGTAGAGGGACCATAACTGCAGAGAGTACCCTCAATAGTATTGCACCATTGGCTTATAAGAGACACTAGAATGAGTTTGTTTCCACTCCCTATCCTATTCCCTAAATCTCCTAACTATTTGTTAGCCTATCTGTCTGCAGGAGAGCATTTAACAGAGGTTTTCAGAGGACTAGATGCAAGGGCAAGGTCCTTTTCAACTAGCTTAAAAACCTATGAGGTTTGGTTAAATCTTTCTTTCTAATATTCTTTGCTTTAGTCAACATCACGTGTTTATATTTTGTCATATTGCTGTCCTTTAACCTAGGTTGTTGAAGTAACTGTGAAGGTCTCCACAGTTTTCTCTCCTCTTAACTATGGCAAATAACTGTAATTTCATCTACATATTTATACTCCCTCATTACCAACCCGTCTCCTAAAACTAAATAAATACACCATACACTCTTACTTCTACTATTAAACTTTGGGCGTGTCACCGTTGACCTTCTATCAGGATGGAAATTAACCTGGTCAGCTTTCAATCTGTGATGATATTTTGCCTCTTCCTTCATGACTGTTTAGGGTCTTCAGCAGAATCTTACCAGAGGCCTTCTGAAAGTGTCAAGATACTGTGTCGATTGCTTCTCCTCTGAGCACTAGATTACCTGGGTTTTGTAGGTGGGGCTATACCAAAGCTGAGAAATAAGATGTCTTAAGCAGACACATAAATAAATGTGATCATGAATTTATGATATGGAGACACAAACTATGTGGAGGAGGAGACACCTAGAGAGGAAAGGTCTTCAAAGAGGATGCAGCAGTGCTTCCTTCACATCCTAAGTGGAAGCATTTCTGCTCCTCTTTTAGAGAGAGATATTTCATGGTGAAGTGTTCAATGCCTTTGTTAGTTACAAGCAATTATGATGTACATTTTTCATTTGAAATCTAAAGTTTTTCCAGGTAGGAGAGCTCAGTCTTTCAGCCATAGGAACATCTAATTTTGCTCCACTTACGAGCAGGATAACATCCCTAGGGTCAAAGGTCTGCTTTTGAGAAGATAGCAGCCTTTTTTGCTGCTTCTTGATAGCTATAACCCACTTCTTAATACTTGACTTGGTATGCCATAGGCCCAGCATCAAACACAGATCCTATATGCTTACCGGGCTTTGACTTATGCAGTCATTTTTTCTTATGGTTGTCCTGATTGTCATTTTCTGGCAAATCCTTTCTTCCTTTTTGCCTGATAAAATACAGAAAATGCATATTGAATCAATACAGTTTTTGTATTGTATTTGCTCCTAAAAAAATGAATCTATTAAAAAAATTTTAATAATTATACTTTGTTTTCATTAATGTACACACTGAAACTATTACTTCCATAATTAAATATTTTTTTAGAAAAAAAATCTTATGTATTAATAAATACTTCCTGTGCAGAATTATTGATTCAATAGCTGGCACATATGGGGCATCAAGTGGCCCATTAAGCTATACAGATTTTATAAATATTAAAATATTAATAAGATTTTAAATTGCATATATGGCAAGACAAGTATAAGCAATTAGAAAAAAGGTGTCTCAAGCAATTTTGAATAGTATTAGAATTAATTCTGTTTTAATAGGAATATTGACCATAAATAAGATTTTGATTCTGCATTTTAGAAAATTTTCAGAACTTAACATTTGAGAAGGTAAAGCTGTGAATGTGATTACAACCTTGATGGTATTTTGTATCTTTAAAATTTAAATAGAACTATATAATCTCAATATATTTTTGAGAAAGATGTCCTCAAGGAAGCTTTGAAAGAGAGAGATGCATATATTTGCTAAATATGGTGCAGTTTTTACCACCAGAACTGAAGCGTGTAGCACTGAGTCAGCAGAAGGATCTAGGATTAGGGAAATACTACATTTTTAAGTACATTCTGGGAGATATTGATAGGAAGTTTTTTCTTTTATTTGAAAAATAAAGCTGCACAGTGCAAAGCCATTTTTAATATAATAAAAATCATTATATAATACTAAAACAATTAAACATACAATCTTTCATGCTGCACTCCATATCAGACTGTTATGGCTATCTGTGTCACAGCAGTTACCTAGATCTCCTATTTCACTTCCCATCAAAATCATCTATTAGTTTTGCTATGCTGCCATTCTGGACATCCAGCATAGAAAATACTAAGCAATATTCAGCAGAGCTTCTCCACCTTCAGCACATGCCTTCATGGTTGGGTGTACACAAAAAGAACAACTTTTCTCTTCCCCAGAAGCTTGTGAGCACTTTCATAAGATAAATGAGCTCTGAGTCACCAAGATATTCTGCAACCACAGCTCCAGCGGGTATTTAAAGACTAGGCTGGCTGCAGAGTACAGCTAGATCTTAATCTGCGCATTGCACGATCAGACAAGATTGTTACTGAACTAGCAGATCACTGTACGATCGAAGCAGTTAGCCTACAGCATCTGGGTTTTCCTTCCTCAGCAATGCTTAAGAAAAAGAAGGGCTGTGATATTTCCACCAGCAAGTGCTTGCCAGCATGAATATGTGTAGGTAATGCAATCTTTGTGCTTCTGCAAGTCATAGAGAGAGAGGTATGACATTTCAGCGTATGAGGTGCTGATGTCTAATGAAAACTCTGCTGCTATACTTTTCTCTCTCCCACCTTCAACTGTCAGGAAGATCTGCATTCAGTATCAGGTGTGCTTTTGTTACTTCTTATTTGAGTAAGGAGTTTCTGTGACTTACCTACCATTAAAAGCAAAGAATTACGGTCTTAATGTAACAGTTCTGTAACATTCTGTAATTTGTGGCGTAAAGAGTATTTATTAACACATGACTGTAGTTGTATGTTTTTTTCTCCCCAATATTTTCATAACTATAAAACATGTTGTTTGTGACAAAGAAGAAATACAGCATAAATCCGTATCTGCAAAGGTGAGACCGGGCAGTAATGCATGCTCTTGCTCTAATGTAAGGCAAAACAGTTCAGTCATTAAATTCAGAGACCTGGGAGCAGATTTAGAATCTCTTGGTAACAGTATTCAGGATATTTTTTAAGTAACATTTCTTATTACAACTACTCTGTACAGTAAGTTCACGTATGAAAACCAGTTTCAGAGATGAACAGGAGGAAAAACCATCAGCAGCATATACCATCAATGGATGAACCTAATCCTGACAGGTGCTGAGCAGTGAACCCTAACCAGGCTTTAGAAAACCACTGATCTGGGAGGCCAACAGGGGATCAGCATCTCTCAGTATCAGGCCCAGTACCATTAATTGCAGGGTAACATTTAATGGTGATGACAGCTATATGCATATATCAAGCAGTGCTTACGCTATTATTAAAAAAAAGAAAATACATTATTAAAAATAATACCTGGTTCACAATTAATACTATCAGTAGGCACTACTGGACTAATGGCAAAGGGTAATAGACCCAATCCAGAACCTGGCAGAATCATTAGGAATGTAAGTTTCTCATGAAATAAAAACATTTTTATATAAATGACATTTCATTAATTCTTACACTGCCAACTGCAATTTTTCTTTTAGCAAAAGATGATGAGCTTTCCTGTTAGTCTTCCAAATTTAGAAACTCTGCAGCTGCTTTAGGTCTTACTAAAGATGGCCTAAACTTTGGTACTCTCCTGGTTAATGCAAAACTGGAATGATGCTTCCTTGTAAACCAAACTTTTGCAATGATTCTCTCTATGGCAAGGTAAGAATTAAATATATGCACTCGCTTTGCATGCATTGAATCAAGCTCTTTCAGAAAGATTATTTCTTCCCATTAAAACCCAAAGGTGTTGCAAGCTCTATTTATAAGTACTCTTTTTAACTGCTTCACCACAGGGCACATGCTTTCAGTTAAAAATAAAACAAAATAAAAATAACAGAGCATATAATTGTATAAATTATCTCTGGGGTTTTAGCAGCCATCTCAGCAAGTATTTCTGAAGTATAACGTTGCCTTTCCTGAGGCCACAGAATACAGCCAAAATAATAAATCTTCCTGGTCAACAGAAAACCAGGAGCCATTGATTCTTTAGACTAATTTTCTAAATAAATCCAACCTAATTTTTTTTTTTTTTTTTTGGGGGGGGTGTTATTAAATATTTTTCAACATAGATTATCACATTAGAGAAATAATATCGATTAATAAGATTTTAGCACAATTCTGGTGTGTTACTTTTCTCTGCTGATTCTCATTTTTAAAAGTATTCTGTTGTATTAAAATAGCTTTTATTTTCTATGTTTTGGGTACAATAGAACAACAGTACTTGCAGTTCACTTTCAAAGCTTTACATAACTTGCAAACTTGAGTGTGGTTCTGTATTTGATAAATACAAATATTTTCCCTTATATTGCCAAGTAATTTACAATACATTGCACTTCTGAATTTTATTTAATAACCGTGCAATATATGGTTATGAGTCTGTGACTTCCTATTCAATATTATTAAGTAAAGTTTTGTCTAAAAAAATTCCAAATACTAATTTGCTTATATATTTTAAGTCTAACATTGAACACAAAAAAAGGCCAAAAAGAAGGGGGGGATTTTCTGTGACATTCAACAAGTTCTTGCTCTACACAATTAGTTTTACACAAAAGTGTTTTATTGTTATGTATACATAATTATATACCTTGATAAGAAAACCTTTCCCAGTCAAAACTACAGAGAAAATCAGTTTGTTCTGAATCAACTTTTAAATTTGCGTAAATTATGAAACTTTTATATAAGCTTACATCACAATTATTCATATTTTAAAGTTACACACTCAGAAAATGTGAATGTATTCCCAGGTATTAAAAAGTCAATTTTATATAAAGATTGCTAACGTCAGTATTACTATAACTTCTCCTCATTTGGGATTTTAAAAAAATATATATATTCCAGTATTTAGGCTCTAGAAAATACATACTAGTGATACAGAATAAATTAGGAAGTTTGGAGATGTATTTCAAAACATCATCGAATTATGAATCAATTTTAGCGGAGAAAATCCTTATTTTTTTATGGTGAAAATCATGTAGGAAATATTTTAGAATCAGCTTAGTAATAAAGAGAATGTTTCATTATTTTAACCAAGATAACTTTTCATCTTCCACAGATGGAGAGATTGGGTTATACTCCAGAACAATAATGTTAAAAATCACCAAGTCAGCAGCCAAATGAAGCAAGACCTTTTAACAGGAGTAGTTTAGGTAACTATTACAATTTTATGTGATTTGGGGGGGGGACTGCATGCTTTTTCCTTCTTTATGCCCCAGCAACTGAGGTTAAAAATGAGCCCTCCAAAACCGAAGCCAAACTAGCACGTATTGCAGCCTTCATCACTTACAGGTCTTGCAGCAGCCGTCATTATACGTCTGCACAATTCCTCCATTCTAGGAAAATAAAAGGAGAATATATGAAAAAAGACTGTGTTCAATGTAAAGGTGAATTGTATCTCAAGACATTCCATGTTTTAAAGATGTCCAACTAATAAAAAATAGTACCACTGAAATCAAGAGAATCACACAGATATGACCAGCTGAAGGTTTGGTTCACAAATTCTTTCACATGAAAATGAACTCGTCGCTGTTTATCTGATCTGATCTGGTCTCCTTTGAATAAACTACTTAGTTTCTATGAGCATCTTTTTGTATCATCCACTACCATCTATTTCCCCACCACTGCAATTTATTAGGATAGTTAAAAAAATTCATGCATCCAACTTTGCTGATGATGTAAAAGTATTTACAATGTTCTTACGCCAAGGAGGAAATTAACACCTAATAAGTAGCTCTTTACAGCATTAAACATATATATGTATATATACACACTTTTGAAAGAGAACATTAACTGCAGAATTTCAGGTGTGCTCAATTCTTTTTTCTCAATTATAGTCTTTGTTATTGATTTCTTCTAAAGTTGCTCGTTGGCTAGAAAGTAGACATGTATGAAAGTGAAGAAAATGTCCTTTTGAAATTGAAAGATAGCATGAGAGGGAGAGAGAGAGACAGAGGCTGTCAGAATCTGACAGAATGGGTGCAAGCAAGAAACGCGCGCCCACAATTTTAGCGCATAGCCCAGAACTGCATATCAAACAGACAACTGATCATGACCAGCACTCTACGATAACAACAAACAAAAGACGTTCTTAAGCTTCCATCTTTTCATGCTAGCATGCATTTTTTATCTCATTATGGAAAAAATACTGAATAAGTTGTTCAAGAACTTCCTAAATGAGCACTTAAACTCAGCCTCTTAAATCTATATCCCTAAATTATCCTGAGCTGCCTGTCAGAAGAGCTTTCTCCTTGGTAGTGGCTCAATTCTATGCTCAGTATCTCTGCAAAACAGGTCAGACTGAGTCAGGAAGTTAATTTTAGGGCTCCATTCTTTAAAATCTTAACCATTATTACTAAGGAAAGATCCTAATAGACAAAAGGATTCCAAGGAAGAAACTCAAGCATAAATTCAAAGCAGAACAAGCATTAATTTTAGATAGAATGCCTTCTTCAGCATTGGAAGAGATAAAGACTTTTTTAAACAAATGCAATGGATAACTAGGACTTGTGCTAAATTTATAATCTGTAGTCAAGGCAGCAATGGTACTTACCCTCTCTACATGGATATTTATTTTATAATTATTTGTAGCTTATATTAAATATATGATGTACAGCAAGAGCAAGAATTATAAGAGGTGGTATATAGAAGTATTAAATTAGAAATTAAAATTGTAAACAAATATGTAATGAACATGAAGCCTCCACATTCTTCAAACCAGTTTATATGGGTATGCCAAATCTACATTTTTAGAAATCTGATGTAGGTACATACGCTTTCTTGTATGATTTTCTTTGTTATGTTATATAAAGTTTAGTTTAAGAGATAATAGTGTTACTCTGTCATCTTTCTCATCTTTGCACAGCTTAAGGTATTTTTAATATAGCCCACTTTAATCTGCAGCATTTCTGAATTCCTTGATCCAATTTATTTAATGTATATGTACTACAAACTTGTCAAAGTGTTATTCCAAGCTAAAGTAAGACATAGTGATCAGCACTTTATACAGTGGTACCTCAAGTGGGATTCCTATTCCACAATACTTTAAAATCAGTCATCATTAAGACCCAAAACAAACTTCCATACTCCTCACAGATATTTTGTCAGTCAAAAAACAAACAGGAACATAGAAAACAAGACTGTAAATTGCTCACTTACATGTTTTTACTTACCACTTTTTCAGTTTACAAACAGTGCATGAGGTATGCATGCG
This sequence comes from Aramus guarauna, assembly GCA_013400195.1. NCBI lineage: Eukaryota > Metazoa > Chordata > Aves > Gruiformes > Aramidae > Aramus > Aramus guarauna. The sequence goes on from VXBL01008798.1 coordinate 132,543, forward strand.
TTTTCAAGTGTAAGCCAAACTCCAGATCAGTTATTGTCACTTACCTCACCAAAAGTACAAACCTTTGTACACTCAGTGTCATTAAAAGGAGGACAGACAACACTTGATCCCAGTATGATGGCACCCACAGCAGTCTTTGCACACTTGTAGTTGGTGCAGTTGGAGCTCCAGGTGCTTCCTTCCTGAATATATAAACCAAAAACATTGTCAGGAAAAACAAAACATTTCAGCTTTATCTCCAACCTCAAATGTCTGTAGAAGTGGTGCCTTCATGCTGTAGCACCTACTGGAGTGCAAAGTTTATTGCAGATCACTCATAGGCAGCAAAGGGAAGGACCATCCTCTTACTACCAGTGGCTACTCCTCCCTGCATCCATGGGTCTAGTACCCAACGTGCTGCTCAACATAGCTGTCATAGTGCAGAACAAAAGGGCTCTCTGCCAGCAAAAAAGTCTGATAGTTTCTTTTGCTCCAAGAGCCATGGGAAGAATGAACCAAGTCATGGCCATATCTAAATTTCCTTGTATGTGGATGCTGGAACACACCATCAGGATCCTGAACCCCAGCGCTTCAGTTTGCACACTTCCCTTCTGTAGAAACTAGAATGAAGAGTGGCCCTGGGAAGAGGGTGACATAGGAGTCCTAATGTGAACTCAGAAGCTCCCAAATCATCTAACTCACAGTATATGACTTAGAGTTACAATTTGAACCCTACCCTGCACTTAGAGCACATCCAGCCTTAAGTAAATCACAACATTTGCATATCTCTGTAGAAAATATTACAACCAATAAAATGAAATAAGGTAGGATCAAGTGCTCCCTCAGCAAGTTTGCCAACGACACCAAGCTGTGCGGTGCAGTCGACACGCTGGAAGGAAGGGATGCTATCCAGAGGGACCATGACAAGCTTGAGAGGTGGGCCCGTGCAAACCACATGAAGTT
>VXBL01008798.1:133801-179011 GCA_013400195.1 Aramus guarauna
CAAACCATTCTATGGTTCTATGATTCTGTGATTCACCTATTGTGAAATGGCAGGTCTGTAAATAAACATATTTTTTTCCTATCATATACCATAAATAGTCCCTAAGTGCGTAATCAGCAGTAAGGAGGTAGGAAGCAAGACTCACAGCATGACTTAACTAAGAAGTGACTGTTAGACACCTGTTTATTGTATCATTATGGTTATTTTCTATCTCTGACCAGGGGCACTTACCTCATACGCAATTAGTGTTCCGTTCTCCGTATGAACAGGGCAGGACACATTGTGACAGGTACCACAACAAGCCTCATGACTAGAGGAAGGAATATATATTTGATGCTGGAAAGAAAGGAAAGAAAAAAAAAGTATATTTTAAACATACACTATATGAAAATTCATTGATTTCTAAAAGTAAAAATACCATGAGAAACAATATACGGATGGAAGGGTGGACGGATGGATATGCTTATGTATGCTGCTAGAAATTGCCTCTCAAAATAATCCTGGAGACACAAGATACACATCATCATCACTGTTAAGTTCTCAAATTCTTGCTAGGCAAACAGGACTAGCAAAAGTCTTCACTTTGACTTTTATCCTAATCATGTAGTTGTGTTCACAAATTGCATCATTCCAATGTTTTAAGAATACTCACAGCTTCACATCGCTGAGAACAGTTCACCATTGTAAAATGCATGGCATTGTATCCTGTGTTCTGATCTTTTTCTTGTAAACACTGTACAGTGTAACAAAGGTCTCCATCCAAGTGCTGAATCACTGACTGTCCAGGATTCAGTACTGTGACCTCTTGGAAGATGCACACATCATCCTTCTCTAACACCAAAAGAAATAAATGTTACCAGAGGGGGGAAATAAAATCATCAATCAACTTAACAGAATCACTGAGGACAAAACTAGGGCAAAGTCTTTGCTCTGCAAAAGTTTTCTAACTATTAGACTTGATTGGTTTGTGGGTTTAGTTACTAAACAGAGGAGGGAGGAGGTATAATTGAGCTTAAGAAAATGCTACAAAATGCAAAAGTGCCTATAACTGATAGTGTTCCTACTATGGAAGTAAAAAAAAAAAATCTGTTGTTCTTAAAGAGTTCTAGTATTTAACATTGGGCTTAGTACATATGAATTATTCTGCACATCACAAAATGTCGCTTTTCTGTCAATTAAACTAGTATGTCTATAGTTACCTGTGGGACAGTAATGTACAGTAAAGTGTGTGCTTTGCTCCTGGAGGCAGTTTAGCCTGGGCTGCGGTCAGGATCACAGCGTACCTCAGGCACCCCCCTGCACAGTACAGCTGAAATCTAGTCTGCACAGGGTCGCCGAGTGAGGGAAGGGAGCAGAGGTCTGATTTGAATGAAGACTGGGCACCTACCTTCAGGCTGGCTTGACAGGTCTGTCGCCCTGGTGCAAGATGTAGTCTCATTTGTGCTCGAGAGTGGACTAGGAGCAGTCACACCACTCACACTTGGCTAAGGTTCACAACCTGCTTCCTACCTGCCTTTCACCAGAGAGACAGTACCTGACTTTGAAACCAGGGGCAGTTTTACGACACTCCTACGTCCCGCCAGAACAGACACAAGATGCATGGGTTAGCAGACAAAGCATTATATTCAGAAAAGAGAGCATAATTGCATAACTAGGTAGACACCCATAAAATCAAGATAAAAGGGTGTTTATGCTTGAGAAGGTTATTATGGTCCTATTCCTGCTTTCTTTGCATGCCCTTTGTACTAAAAACTAAACCAAACAGATAGGAATATGAAAAAGTTACCACAAATGTAGTGAGTGCATCCACAAGCACTGGCAACACTACTATCTATTTTTTTAACTTCTCCCTGAGTATAAAAAGATAAAAGAGTTTGCAAAATCATGCACAATTAAATGTAGTGCTAAACAGCTTTTATCTAAAAATGTAAAATATTACTTTCATCACTTCCAGCCTTTCTTTCATAAAAGAGAAAAATTGCAATGTCCTCAAAAAACAGGAGCATGTTCAGAGTTATTCAATGTATTTCTCTCTTTAAACAGGAGCAAAGCACTTCATTTTGTCTACAAATGCGTATAAACAGCAGAGCGGTTAAACAGCAATTTTTCCTGAGATACAAAGTTATTTCAATAATAAACATGTTAGCAAAAGACTGGCTTCTGTGAATTTTCTTCCAAAAGACAGGTGAAAACTATTCAAATTTGCAACTCCTGTTTAGACTTCACATTATGCAGTCTTCACAGAAGGGGAAGAGAAGGACAAGCTACAGGCATTTGATAGGGAAAATATCCCTGTCACTATGGTAATAATGGCAGTTTGAACATTCATTCATAATTATTTTCCAGTTCACAGTCCCTATTATGAGAAAGTATGTGAGGAGCAGAATATTTATGACTTCTCATATCAGCTAAATTCAATAATGTTAAATCATTTTAATAAAAAGCATAAATTATTAACAAAATAACACATTTCTCAGATGATACATATGATCATAAAGCTCATCCCTCATTAATTATTTACATGGGAAAACCTCCCAGCATATTGTTTCGAGTCCACATTGAACAGAATAAAATTACAGTTGCTTTTCTTCTTTTGACTTCTTAAAACACACAAAATGAAGTTTCCCCAGGGAATAGTTAGCGCTGTGCAGAAACTTGATGGAGTTACATGCTTGAGCCGAGGACTGAGGCAGAGTCCCAGCCTTATTACCCTTTACAACTGATTGAAGCAAGGAGTGGAAAGGGAGGTATAATAGGGCTGAACGCTATTAATAAAAATATCTAAAGGACAGTGCTTACCAATTTACAGGTCAGCATAGTAGCATTTTCACAGCTACATTCTGAGAAGAGAACAAGAAAAGCATATTAGTCAGTTAGCTAATTGTTAGCTTTTGTTAACAGCAGTGACTAAGGAATAAAGTAATAATTACCACAGTGCCATTCTGGACAACACTGCCCAGGTATTTTTTCCTTCACAAGTGTCATGTCATCTGTGCAATTCATAGGAGGCTCAGAACAAAGATTGTCATCACAAACTAAATGGGGGAAAAAAACAGATATGAGAATTTACTCGGATTTCCTTTGAATTTTCCAGCTTCTATTTCTCTTGATAAACTACTCTAAAAAGAATGACATTTTTTATATTTTTTTCTTGTGTTTCTTAAGCATCTGAATTATACTTTGAGCTGAAAAATAAACCAAGATTTTCAAAAGTGCTTTTAGTTGCCTTAGAACAAGTTTAAATTTTCAGAAAACATCACACAGCAATCATTTCATATTTTTCCTACTTCGGAGTGACTCAAGCTGATAACAAGTACCAAAGACAACTAAAATCACAGCTTTTGGAAAAATATGCTTTTTTTTTTTTTTTTTCATCTCAGCTTTGTTGTAAAGCACATTTCTGTAAGATAACAGGGAGAAACTGCCCTTCTGGGATGACTTTAGTAAGAGAATACTTGCCTGTCTTATTAGAGGAGGCTTACTGGGACTCTGAAAAAAGACCACATACTAACTTTCTAGCTGCTAGAAGCTGGCAAAACCAGCAACAAAAATCTCTGCAGAAATTTTCACCTGAGTGCAAGTGCTAGGAAAAGGAAAAGACCAAAACATGGAACTACCTGAAGCGAAATCACTAAGCTCCAAATGTACTGGAAAACAATTTAATTAATTGAAATTACCCATAGACTGTAATAGGACAAGAGTTAATGCAGGAATACTCCATTGATCTAAATTAAGCAGTTACGCTTATAGACATACAGCGCAATTTTATAAGGATAGCAAAGTGACTACATTACACTGCAAATATTTTTCTTCTGGCTGCTCATTTTTGAATAGTAGTCAACCCAGCAGTATTTTAAACCCTCGGCCTACTCCTTCTCCTAAAAGCTAACACTGCAAAGAAACTGCCTAAAAATGGTACATCAGAGGAATAACAACATTACAGGTGTTTTAATATATGAACAATTGTACATTTATACTCCAAGGATGAGATTCAGTTCCACATTAATATATCGGTATTTAGATCACCCTGAACATAGCTATATACTGTCTGGTGAACTAAATAACCTCTCCAGACTCCACTGACTGGGTTGGTTAGACCACCACTGAGTAGACCAAGAACTTTGAACCCACTTCAAATGCAGACACCCTCATTTAGATCTCTGAATCGCTATCTGATTAAATGATGAATCAGCAAAATCTACACATACACACACACATATACACACTCATTTTTACTGAATTTGGTAATGTATTGAACTGACAACAGTTATACTCACCACAGTAGTAATAAGGACAACAGTAATGTATGGTATTAAGGTCTACAGTGAGAATTTCCCCTTCATTACACAAAGGAACAGGGTCAATACAGGATTCACAAACTAAATTTAAAAAACAAATCAGACATTTACAAAGTTTTAAATTTTAAAAAGTTAGCACATGTGAATTCTATTCAATAGACTATAGAACATGTCATATTATGTTTGTTATTTGGGTAACAGAACTTTTACAGATTGATATTCAAATGTAAATACATAACAAAGCTCAAGTATGATGTTCAAAATTATGTTGGAAATAAAAGATCCCAAAACCCAAGAATAATTCATGCTCCAATCAGCCTGAGCCGTGTGAAGTCCCACTGAACTCTCCAAGAATTCCTGACTTATTAGGTTTAGAACTATAAACTGTTTTTGTAAATACTTAACTATTCCTTAGTTATCCATAAAAATATTACAGGTTTCCTACCACAGAGATAAGAGAAACAACAGGGATCATCTTGTTTTGCTTCAACAATAAACTGATCTTCTCTGCAGTCCAGCTGGGAAGCATTGAAACAAACCGAAGGATCGCATTCTGTAGGATGTGGAATAAAGAGTATTTTAAAAAGAGCCACAGGAACAATACTAAAAAGATAAAGAAAATGTATTCTTCATCCCCTTAGTAAAACAAAATACCCCCAACTGACTGTAAATCAGAAGTGACACAAAGCATAAAAAAATATTGGAGAGTGGGAAAAAAAATATCATTGTCAGGTACTATTTGCAATGTCCCATTCTGTTAACAATCAAAACAACTGGGAAGGCAAATTTTCTTACAACACTTAATACAAGTGTGGCAAATGTCCCAGTAACTCTGTTTGTGTATTTCTCTTACCGCATCGGTACTGTGGACAGCAGGACAAGGGGTTGTAGCCTACCACTAATTTTTCATTGGGTTTGCATGTTGGAACAATGGCATCACACAATGACATGTTACATTCTGTGGGATAAAACACAATCAATTTTGACATAGTTGAACAGATACAAGTGTAATCCCTATAGCTCAAGATATTCATACCATCCAGTATAGAGATCCTCAAACTAAGAGCAGTCCAAGTCAGCTTAAAGTGCACTCCATACCATCACATAGACCTCTGGGCTCAACCCAGGGCTGGTATAACTCCATTCATGTGGCACTGTGCAAGCACAGTTATATCGCTCTTAAAGCAGATATTTACTTGCTCTCCTCGCTACACATGAAGTCAACTAAAATGTCCCAGTGAAAATATTCCCTAAACAAATAGACAATACAATGTCAGTTACAGGTATCTAACTAATGAGCAAAAGCACCATATCAGATGGACCATTTCTTCTCATTTTCCTTGAAGATGTTATGAAGAAATAAGTAACTTTGGCTTAACATTTTAGGAGCAATAAGCTTATTGTTTTTTCTAACAACCATGGCTAGACAGAATATTAGTATTCAGTGATCAGGTCACAGAATACTGCTTCTGGGAAACAGCAGTAGGTCAGAGGACACTGCTCTTGACACCAAAGCACTAATAAGAAAACAGGCTCTGATGACTGCCCCAATTACCAAGGTACTTCTATCATTGAGTAGTTATCAATTTCTTTTTAAATTCCACCCAAGAGCTTAAAAATTCATTTTTTTAACAGAAGTTTTGTTTCACTAGTGGACTTCTAAGAAAAAAAATTATTTCAGTGAGTGAGTTCTTAGCAAGAAAAGAAGCCTGCTTTGCTGGCCCAACCAGCCACAAGTACCTAAAAATCACTTCTGAAAAACGTTACCTTGAACCCTGTCCAAGGATTGTCATCTGCCATTGAATGTCAAGCACTTACCTCATGCTTCTGTTACTGAAAACAAGTGTGGTACATACCACAAACTTTCTTTGGACAGCAAGCTCTCTCTTCGATGACTTGGATGATAACTTCCCCTTCCCTTTCACAGACTGGTGGTGGATCCTCATTGCATTCAGGTTCTACAGCAACAACGCTTCCATTTTCTAAACAGTTGTACATGCAACAGCCTCTCATGGACCCATTCCAGATCTCTCCAGCAGAGTGGGGTTGTCCTTTGTTATCTGTACATGCTGAGAGAAAAAACATTATATCCCTTCAACAAGTAGAGAGCCCAGATTTCCTACAAGCAGCTATGAATTGTATAAAATTATTGCATAAAATAAGAGCGCTGTGGAGCATTATGATCAAGGAATCCAAGAAAAGATTATTATCTTAAAACCCCCAAATGAACAAATGCTTTGCTATGGGTGAAAATAAATACTGAGTGTAAGGGAAAGAACCTGCTCATGCTATTCCTTCCTGAGTGCTCCAGGAAAGAAAGTCTGGGAACTACGGAAGAATGAGCATAATTTTTCCCCAACAAAAGTACATCAGCAATGGGTCTTGAATCCAAGTGAACTGAAAGCACAAACTGCTGTAGCTTGAGATAAAGCTAAGCTCTGTGGAAGGGAGCTGTACCAGATTCAAACTTACTGAGGACTGACACAGAACTTAAATATCGCTTACACTGAACTGTGGTTAACATAACTGGAAAACCACTCTGTCCTGCTGCACTTACTACATTTTTCTTCTGGTATACAGAGGTCAGAGTCCGTTCTATGCAGAATAGTGCCATTTTTACACACACAATCTTCCCTTAAATAGGAACAGGAAGAATCTTCATAGAACCATTTATTCAAGCATGTCTTGGCTTCACAGGGTTGCACACAAGGCTGGTATTCCTTGCCCTCAGGACAACTCAATGCTGCAAGTCATTAAAATAGGATATTGAATGCTGCTGTTATTTTTTCAGCATTTCATTGGATAAACAGTAAGAACGAGTGAGTGTATCATAGAAAGCATACATTTATATGTTTAACAGTACTTTAGGTAAGCAACTCATTCAATCAAGATTAAAACTGATTCATGACACTTTGACTAAAACAATACATCTTAAGAACTTGTACCCTGATTTACTAATGCTGTGGTAGAATGAGTTGTTGCTTCCAGTAACAATAGAAAGAAATATATTTTTAACTCATCACTAAACACTGCAGCAGTATAAAGCCACATTGGGGTATAGAACATGGCTATCTGCTTACAACAGTAATCAGGTGTCCTCCATTTAATGCAGATGTTGTGCTTGTTGCATAAAGTCACATATGCAGAAAGTGCATCACACTCATAATTCCAAAAATAAGTACTATTAATCCACATCTTCTCACAAAACTCCTGTGGTGACACCTAGAAACATATTGTAATTCAGAATTATCAAGTAGAAGAGCTTTCTGTAATTAAAATAAATTATTAATTGCAAGAAATAATACAGTCTAAAGTAAAAAAATCTCTTTTTTTTTCCAGAACACTCATTCAGCAAAACTTAAACTGCCAGAATTTTTTTAAGCTCATTACTAGGCACAGAACACAGTCCTAATGAGACTGTCACACTACTTACAAGAACTTTTGCAGTTTAGCCCTGTTGCTAAAAGACAACAATCTCAGCTAAACACTGCTGCTATAGCTTCTACAAAGTCTTGATGTGAACAAATTATTAGAGTGCTCTGTTTCTGTGTCTGTATGACCCGATTGCCTGTGTTACTGTGTCTAAATGCAGGTGGTCCAACCCATCCTATTTCTGTTGTTTTTCTCTGCATAAGCTTATAACAAGGTGGGAAAAGTCAGATTTTGTTTCATTCTGCCTGTTCACTACTGTGCTGCAGCCCAGCTCTCCCTGTGGTTTCAGCAAATCCTCAGGCATTCACTCACTTCTGTCATAAACTTCTTTACATTGATGACTCTGTTACCTATCCTTGCCCAGTTGCTTCATGGCTGTGAAGCGCACAGTACACTCCATCCCCTCTGGCTCTGCCACCACCAGGTATATGAAAGAAAACAAATTTCATAATGGGTGAACCAAGTGCTTGGCAATTTTGATGCTATGTCAGGTTTTGCTATAAACCAGGAAAAGATGCAATTGCATTGTATCTGAGGCTATGTGAGTTCTCCTGGAAGTATATATGAAGTAGGAGTTCTGACCATTCACATTCCTTTAATTATTTTAAAATGAGATACGTTCAAATAATTATGAAAAGTATCCTGCTACCCACCGGTGCTACTCTCCCTTCCTGATTTCAAACTCCTTACCACTGCTCCCTCCATTAAGTTTCTGTGGCAAATATCTATTACATTTTTTTACCTTTTTTTTTTTTTTTAAATCTCTTTAACCCTTTCCTTTCAGAAGAACTCCCTCCACTTTTTTCTACCTGGGAAAAGTGAGGAGAGGTCTTGGGAGTTTGAAGGTAGGGGCTCAAATGCCTGCGATACCTTTAACAGCATTTGTCTGATGAAAACCGAAAAGTAACACAACACAAATCGAGGGTGGAAAGGCAGAACAGCAAGAAGTGAATCAGGAATCTGGATGCATCTATCTCTGAGGAAGAAAGGGCCACTTCAGTAATTAATCATTTTTATTTTCAATTAAGTGTGAAGTATGTCAGACCTCAGAGATTTGAGGCTTCCTCATTTCCCATTCCCATTTCCCACCTCTAGTGGTAGTGTGCATGCCACAGCTGTATTCCCTGCAGAAAATACTCTGTCCAGAAACAAATGATAAGGATTTCTGTAAGAAATGCTACCAAATTATCAATATGGTATTGACTCTGGTGAAGTTTAACTAGATTTTTTTTTAGTCTGATTAATCTCAAACTGCATGAGTTGCTGTTGTATGCAGCAGAAGCACAAGACTTTCAGTTCTAGTGACCCGTGCCCAGCATTTATTAAAAATAACTCTTTCAGAATGTGTTTGTGTTGAGATGATGATCTGGTGTCTTTCTGTGAGCTTTGCCTACTCAATAATTTAAAAAAACAGCATAATAGCATAGGGATCCATATAGATGTGTGTTTACAGTGAACAACATGACAAAAGTATTAAAGCCAACATGACAGAGGTATTAAAGCCACCCATCCAACTGTCAACTCATGAAAATAAGCAAAACAAAAAATGTGCATATCTCTCTCACTTTTTTCTTAACTATACATCTTTTATTTAATTTGCACCTGGAATTTCTCTGATCTTCATACTCACTTTTTTGTGACAAGGGATGAAAATGCTTCTGTTTAACAGTTCCATACAGTATGTGCAGTTATCTTCAGTACAGTTTTTTACTGGCCTCCTGGTTGTTACATCAAGTGATTTCTCAATTTCCCAACTCTTAATGAACATTTCAATTTCCTCCATATTTGTAATTATGGTCCTGTTTTGCATTTTCAGGTCATCAGTAGGGTCTCCATTACACACCCCTGGAGACAGAGCATCACATTCAAAGCACAAACAAACATGTCATATTACTTTCTTTGGGAAAGAAATAAGGTAAGATTAACTGCAACAGGCTCACCTGTGAGACTTAGTCATCTGATTTTATAAACGAAAGCAGCTATCTGTCCACTCTAGTTCCAACTTTCTACTTGTCATTTTAGTTGTCAGCTCAATGGTTTAGCAAAACAAGCAGATCATACAAGTAATGATATTTTTCCCGATAATGAATTAACTTTGAGAAAAACTGCTACCAAAATGTGCTGTTGAGTGTAGCAAATTCATGCCAACGGACTCTGATCTCATTCTAGTGAATAGCAATCAGCTCCATAGGAGTAAATGTAGATGGCTCTCAAATTAACTACACATCACCGATAATTTGACACTATATGGAAATTTAATTGAACATTCTAAATGCAAGAAGTTATGAAAGGAATCTTTTGATGAAAAAATTGCTTTCTTTAGAAAAAATATTTTTCTTAATTTATTAATACAAAGCCACTGAAAAAAAGGCCCCACCCAAACCCCTGACATCCATTGGCTAGCTGAATTCATTATTGTAGGTATTCAGTTAATTCATCAATGAAAACATATATTTCCTACAACCACATAACAAGTCATTAATGCCAAAATTTGAATCTTCATAACAGTGTTTTACATCCTAGGGACTGATCAACCAAAGTTCCTATATCCTTTTTTTACCTTCCTTCTTCATTTCTATCCACACTCTAAGTCCTTGGCCTTTGTGCTTCCAGCCCTGCATCCTGATACTCTCCAGGGTCTCTTGTTCGAACTAGGCTAGCCTGGCGTGTCAGGCTCTGTTATTCTCTCCGACAGCATGGAGGAATACAGAAGATGGTATTTGCATGATAGGAAGCATTTGACAGTAGCACTGATTTCCAGTATTCTTAACACTTCTGCTTCTTGCTGCTGTCCTAATGCCATCCCACAAACTGTACTGGCATTACAGAATTGCAGAATCAATAAAAATAAAGCAAATTTACCACATAGTCCCTCTTTTTTTTTTCAATATGAGAAGGAGAGGATGGGAGAATCACAGACTGGAACAAACAGCTGAAAATAGGAAAGAAGCACTAAAGTAGGCTTCAGAATTTACTGCAAAATATCAGGTAGAGCAACCCTTTACAGCAGAGGTTGGGGTTGTCTGCAGTCTTCTTCTTTCTGTCTTTTCATGGCACGAATAGTAACTATTCTATAATCCTTCCTACATTGGACCTCATCGCATCCCAATCTTTTTCAGCGTGCACAGAGAAGATGGCATGATAGTGGGAAAAGATACAGAGCCAGCATTCGCCTGCTGTCACTAGATCTAGAAGAACTTTCCTTTTGTTCAAGCAGAATATAGCAATTGATTTTAAACACTTGATTTGTTTATAGATATATCTAAAGCATACCTGAATTGTTTGGTTTGCTTTTAAAACTAAGAGCAGTTGAAAAGATTATAAAAGTTCATTTTCCTGTTCAATATGGGGTAGATTTTGTAAAATTACAATGCACCAGAAAATGAACATTTATGATAGAATGAAAATAACTCTAAAATACCTGCTTACACTTTTCCATATAATTCATACTGGCAGAGGTATAAAAAGGCTACTAGGGAAGACTGAAACATGCTAAATTCAGTATCATTGTAATTTAAGTCTTAGACACCTCAGCACAGTTTTGGACCCTAGATCCAATCTTCAGAGGTCTGAATTTGGATTCACCATCTTCAGGAGACTTGGACCTTTCCCAAGACACATCTTTTAGCAGTATTTGCATAGCAATAAGCTGCCACTGCTAACATCTGACAGTTATTGTTTTCTCCCATAATCACTGAAATATACTGCTACTACCTGAACTTCTTCAGCAGCCACTTCTCCATTGAAAATTTTCCCCTTTTCTCTACTTGACTTCAACAATATTCTTAAACACAGGCAGAGATGAGTACATTTTTTTAAAAGTTAATTAGATACAAAGTACTGACTATTACGTGCTCTGAAAACTACTTTATTAGGAAGCAGTGCTTTGAAACAGAATTGCTGATTTATTATTATCAATTAATAGAAATTCACAATACCACCTCAAATAGGATTGTCAGTGTAGTTAATAGGAGTCACACAGAGAGCTATAGGGACAGCAGGTCACAGACCCAAAAGGGAGATGTAAATTTTAAATGGGAAATTATCAAATAAGAAAAAACCTGCCACCATAGCCTCACCACAAAGTCCTTCTGTCTTCATCGATGTGTTGGAGTGTAATCCATACTGTATATCTATGATGCCTGTAACGTGAGCCCACTTGATGCTAATACCAGCTGGGGTATTGATGACATACATTGCACCAGTATCCTGAATACTCAGTCCTTCTTTTGAAAATGGTAATGATTGAATTACAGAATCCATGACTACCTAAAATAAACCAAATACATTTTAGGGATAAAAATAGATTGTGAAGATGTATTTTATCTGTCTGTACATCTTATAGCAAAAGATATTTTTACAGTTTCTGCCACATATAATAACAGTCACAGTGCTTAAATCACAGAGCTTCCCATCAGTGCCATTTCCTATAACTGCAAATGAAGTGGGCAAGAGAAAAAATGATGATAGAGAAATATTTTCTAATTAAGGAAGGAATAAATTTTATTTATCACATATCGTATGATAAAACAACAAAAAACCCTCATCCCAATTATTCAAAGTTATCTGTTCTGACCTGTTAGTGACTAGCAGGAAAGGCAGCTTAAGTATTTATCACGTCTTGGAACATTTCTGTTCAGTTCTAGGTTATCTGGAAATACAGTCTCAAGTGTAAGTGACTTTTGCAGCTTCTTTAAAATCTCAAAAAAACTCTGAAGTGTTATTTTGGATAAATGACATATAAGTGAAACATGGTATCAGAAATGTATATTTTTTGCTTCTAGCACACCATGAATTACTGGGAACCTGAACTGCAGAGGTAATCCTAATCCTGTAGTACATTCACTGTAAGTCTGATCTATTGCATTCTACAACAGAATAGCTCTCCAGCTATCTTTTAAGCGTACACATGCTATATACTGCTGATATATACTTACTTTTCTTGCTAAACGATTGATAAGTAATTTATATGTCTGTGTCGTTACATTTAATTTCTTAAAACAGAGCCCTGAAGTGCTCGCGGGGGGAACCTAGAAAGAAAAGTGACAAACAAGTTTCGTTACTATTGTAGTGATACGATTCTTAAATACAATTTAGTTACTATTGCAGTGATAGCACAAGGGGTAATGGTTTTAAACTGAAAGGGGGTAGATTTAGATTAGATATTAGGAAGAAATTCTTCACTGTGATGATGGTGAGACACTGGAACAGGTTGCCCAGCAGGTCGAGGGAGGTGATTCTGCCCCTTTACTCCACTCTTGTGAGACCCCACCTGGAGTACTGCATCCAGCTCTGGGGGCCCCAGTACAAGACGGACATGGATGTTGGAGCGATTCCAGAGGAGAGCCACGAAGCTGATCAGAGGGCTGGAGCACCTCTCCTATGAGGACAGGCTGAGAGAGTTGGGGTTGTTCACCCTGGAGAAGAGAAGGCTCTGGGAAGACCTAATTGCAGCCTTCCAGTACCTAAAGAGGCCTACAGGAAAGATGGTGAGGGACTGTTTATCAGGGAATGTAGTGATAGGACAGGGGGTAATGGGTTTAAACTAAAAGAGGGTCAATTTAGATTAGCTATCAGGAAGAAATTCTTCACTGTGAGGATGGTGAGGCACTGGAACAGGTTTCCCAGAGAAGGTGGGGATGCCCCATCCCTGGAACTGTTCAAGGCCAGGTTGGATGAGGCTTTGGGCAACCTGGTGTAGTGGAGGGTGTCCCTGCCCATGGCAGGGGGGTTGGAGCTAGATGGTCTTTGAGGTTCCTTCCAACCCAAACCATTCTATGATTCTATGATTACTATTGTTTTTCTAATTCTGTACCAGTGCTATAGGGATTTTTTTCAATATGCCTAATATTAATGTATTTTATAATTAGTAAAAGAAAAAAGTACTCACTAGTTTTCTTATTGAATTTGCACTCTGGAAAACATTAAAAAATAGATTAGAAGTGCAATGATCTTCGGCAAAAATAAATTGACTTTTCTTTGTGTTTGAAGTTCTACAATCGCCTCAATAATTAAACTATTCTAATATATTCTTCACAAATAATAAAAAATACACATTTCCTAGCTTATGTAGTGCACCTTTCTATGAACTATTTTTAGAAACTTGATTTTACGTGGGTAATACAGAAAAGAGAACACAATCACCTGAACAAGTTGAATTAAAAATACATAGAAATACAATGGTCATGCCAATAAAATCCCATGCCCTAACTTCACAAAATGTATTTTAACAAGGCATCTTTTTGCACAAGATTGCAGCTTGTATATACCATACCTTTGCTGGCTTTTAACTAAACAAGTTTAACATTGAGAGCAACTCATTACCAGCGTCACAAGATTCAGCATATGCTGCAAAGCCCCTGCAAAAAATATTTCTTAAAGAAGTACAGCTACAGACTTCTAAAGCTCATCTGCCTATGTGAGCTGTGTTAACACCTTTAGACTGCAACCAAGTAACAGTGAAGACAGCAATTTAAAAGAAAATTTCTAAAACAATGTAAGACTTGAGACTTAAAAATCAAGTGTACAGTTACCCAGTGAGAGTAGATAAGAGACCAAACAGGGATGGGAAGGAAACAAGCTTGATGAAGTTCCTCATCAGGAACTTGTTTATCCACAAATCAAAGTTGGAAATAGAATCCAGTTGTTCTAGGGTTGCATAAATTAGGACTATGGACAATGCAAAGGAAAATTATGCATGGACTCTAAGGATGAGACTGACCTGACCTAAACTGGCAGTCTAAAAATAAAGTGGCTGGATCCTCTCTATAGGCAATGCAGAGAGTTAGACAACTACAAAGCAAAACTCATCACACTAATCTCAAATTCATTGACACCTTCCTAAAATAACTGCAAAATATTTTTGTGACTATTCAAAATATTTTAGTATTTTAATCGTATTGTAAAGCATAAATTCAGGGCCTCAAGAAGATTTGTGGATGGAGACCCTGAAGTTATTCAGAAGTTATGTCACCCTTGATAATTTAAAAGGAACCTGCATTTGAATTTCCTTATAACATAATCTAACAATTACTATTTTACCTGAGATAAAATTCTTTTATCTAGAGAGCATGATGAAACATGCTCCTTGAAAATTAAATAGCTTGTCATTTTTCAATGGGTACAGATTTTATCTGAAAGTTTTAAGTGATAGATTTTTTGAGTTTCATACTTATAACACAAAAGTCCTAGAAACTATTACAATTATTGTGGAAATGCAAGAAATCTTACCTGATTAGCAGGACATTTTTCAATATGAGCAACAATAATTTCTCCAGGTAACTTGACTAAAATATAGGAAGCCATATTACAGAGGGCTATGTTGTTTCCATCGAATGTAATAACACTCAGTTCAGATAGTACAGAACATTGACCTAAGAAAGAACTGTCCTTTAATGAGATTACCACAAAACTGAATACAAGGCATTTCTAAAAACTCAGTTTTAGCCATATTTGCTTTCATATGAGATACATTCATATATATGTTGTATTATATATGTTCATATAAATATATGTTCATTATACAGAGATCTGGACCAGCTGGATTGATGGGCTGAGACCAACTGGATGAGGTTCAACAAGACTCAGTGCCGGGTCCTGCACCTGGGTCACAACAACCCCATGCAATGCTACAGCTTGGGGAAGAGTGGCTGGAAAGCTGCCTAGTGGAAAAGGACCTGGGGGTGTTGGTCAACAGCCAGGTGAATATGTTGGTCAACAGCCAGCAGTGTGCCCAGGTGGCTAAGAATGCCAACAGCATCCTGGCTTCTGTCAGAAATAGTATGGCCAGCAGGACTGGGGAGGTGATTGTCTCCCTGTGCTTGGCACTGGTGAGGCCACACCTCAAGTACTGTTTTCAGTTTTGGGCCCCTCACTACAAGAAGGGCAACAAAGCTGCTGAAAGGTCTAGAAAGCACAAGTCTTATGAGGAGCGGCTGAGGGAACTGGGGTTGCTTAGCCTGGAGAAAAGGAGGCTGAGGGGAGACCTTATCACTCTTTACAACTACTTGAAAGGAGGTTGTAGCCAGGTGGGTGTCTGTCTTGTCTCCGAAGTAACAAGTGATAGGATAAGAGGAAATGGCCTCAAGTTGCACCAGGGGAGGTTTAGGCTGGATATTAGGAAAAAATTCTCCACTGAAAGGGTTGTCAGGCATTGGAACAGGCTGCCCAGGGAAGTGGTTGAGTCACCATCCCTGGAGGTATTTAAAAGGCGTGTAGATGTGGTGCTTAGGGACATGGTTTAGTGGTGAACTTGGCGGTGTTAGGTTTACTGTTGGACTCAATGATCTTCAGGGTCTTTTCCAAGCAAAATGATTCAATGATCCTATGATTCTATGATTCTGTGATATATTGATGACCTTGTTGTGCAAACAGCATACTGGGCCATAAGCAGAAGCAAGAATCTTATGTTACTCAGTGGAAATACCTTAACCTGCTCCTATGTGTCCAGGGTGGGGGAGAAATTTGAAACTGGTGAAAATTTTCACTTAAGTCAATGTTTTATGGGCAAGGTCAATGAATCTGTACATTGTCAGATAAAATGTATGCATTAAAATATACATATTTTTGAAATGCTGATAAGAAGAGACTCATCTGTTCTATCTTGAGACAAATATTTTAAAGTGTGATATTGCTTTCAGTAATGCAGCAAGGTTTTTAATATGACTTCTCTTTGGTCTTTTTTTCCCTTGGTAGACAGTCATCTCCCAGTTTCTGCAGTTTCTAAATATGAGTAAAAAACTGCAGTTAAAGTTAACAGAAATTTGGGGGTTCTGTCTTTCAGAAAATGCCAGTACTTTTTTTCTTCACAAAATGTTGAAATCTCAACATTTCAACTGATAGAAATTCTGTAAAGTCTCCACTGGAAAATGTTGATGTTCATGTTGCAGATTTCCTTTCAATGTTTTCATTCAAAACAAAGTATCTTGACTCTTTTGAATGTTAATTCAAAGATACCAAAATATTCATTATATTTCATTCTGTTTTGCTGATGAACAGCTCTTTTAAATTCATTCCAGTATTCAACCTCATATTCTGACTGTAACAAACGCTTACTTTATTACTTGAAATTTACAGATCAAGGCTCTATGTTGTATTTAAAAATAAAACAGTCACTTACAGGGACATTCCCATTCTGGGCAACAACTATCAGTGTTAACTTGAACTGGCATTCCTCGAAAACCGCAGTCTGGCTTCTGCACATCCTTAGGGCAGTTCCTTGAAAGGTTGTATAACATCCAGCCCATATTTACACATACATACTGGCTACATTTGTCAACAGGTTCAAGGTATCTTGGCTGTCATATAAGGAAAAAACAAGAAACAATTTTACATTCATTGCCCTTATGAAGTCTAAGTGATCACTTGTTCATTGCCCTGCTCTGAGACAGAATCAGCATATCTATGTGACCCCTCATAAGCTATTTTGGAATGAATTGCTTTTGTGTGGTTGTAACAGGTGATAATGATGCTCATCCATTCACCCACACCCTTCCTGTTCCATCTAGCTTTGGTGGAATACTCTATCTAAAGTGTTGTGCATTGAGGCTACCTATTATATTCAGTAATAATCTGAAGCATTTTAAGAAATACAGAATCATGCATTCGCATCATTTAAAACCCTATGACAAAGAAACAAACAGAATAAAGAAAGACAGGGTGAGATTATGCAGAAACTCCAAAATTCCACGGATAAGGGCTTTTTCTGCACCTCATAAATATATTTCGCTATCTAGAATCAGCACATAGCTTTAAAAGCCATTTTTTTCCAGAGCAATACATCCAAGTTGCAGAATATACCAGGGCAGTGTAAGAGCAACTACACAACAGTCCTTTAAGAACAACTGAGTTTTTTAAAATACAAATAAAAACAAAAATAGGAGATATTTAAAATCTCTGGTATTACATACACAGTGTAACAGAATGGACTGAAAAGCAATATATATTTTAACACATATGAGCAAGTAAAACTGATCATACCACACATTCAGAAGATGTAGACATCAGTGTATGCATCATTGTACCAAAGGAAGTCTTGTCAGCTATAGCTGTCATTGTTTCTGTGCTTGCCAGAGAAGTTTGTGTTTCCAGAGGCAGAGCCGTTCCACCACTAGAATGAGATAAAACTATTATAGCTCTGGTCTGCAGCTCTGTGGGCTCTGTTAAACTGAAATAAGGTTTAATAGGTTTTTGTGTTGGGATTTTGGACCAATCTGATGTTGTTACATCTGGAACTCCAGAAAGAGAGAGATTTTTTACTAAGGTTGTATTTCTTGAAAAAGGCGAACTCTGAACTGCAGATACTGTCAAATAAGGCAGGAAAGATTTCTCAGTTGTGGTTGATTTTGTCTTGGTAACATTTCTTTGCTCATGTGAAGTCTGACCACTTTCTAAAATATCCACAGTTCTTTCAAATGAGGTTGCATATTTAACTTCTGAAGCTGTAAATGAGGTACTCTTCATCTGTGATAATGGATTTGTAGTACCAGTTGTTTTCATGATCATCATCTCTGGAGTTTCTTTAGCTCTCTGTGAAGCTTGAGTTGCTGCAGATGTAAATAAAGATTTGTGTGACACATGCATGGGTGTTTCTATGGTGGTAGGAACTGAAGCTGAAGCCATATAAAATTCCAAATCAGTAACAAAAGAATCATTGGTTTTTGTAGTAATCCTAGGTTCTACAGTAGTGCCAGAAGCAACTAATAAACTGGCTGAAGAGCTAGGTGGTATTTTTGAAAAAATATAAGGTGCTTTTAAGGATGTAGCATTCACTGTTGTGTTCGTGACCATTGGTGTAGTGGATTGAGTGATGATTCCAGCTGATTTGGCTGATACTGTTCCGTCTTCTTCTGAACTTACCGGAGAACTCTGTTTTCCTAGAGAAACAGTAGAGATACGAATGGTCTTAGGAGGAGGTGAAGACACAGAGACCCTGCTGGACTGGCTTTCTAAAGTGGCTTCAGGAGTTGTAGGCATTAGTAAAAAGGACATTATAATAATGGATCTTTTTAGCGCTGCTGAAAGGCTGGTAAAAGGGTTGATGTTTAAAGTGAATGTAGCAAAATCTACAGAAGAAGTTGCAAAGTCTATAACTGGACTTTTTGAGGTTCCTTGTGTATCTATAGAGGAAACTGGTGTTTGGGTAGCAGTTATATTTTGTGTTAATGATGATGTCCTACTGAACATGGGAATCAATAAAGAACTTGTAGTATCAAATGTCACATAGGATGGTACTGATGTTGATAAAAAGATTGTAAATAAAGATGATGAACTTGTAAGAGAAGGATCTTTAGATATGAAAGTGCCTGAATGAAAGTGTCACAGGGTCAGTTTTCAATTCCGTATGTGAACTGCTTGGGTACTCTCTAATTTCTGAAGTTGTTATTAATGTCACATTTAGAGGTAATACCAATGTCTTAGAGGGAAGACTGTAGTCATAATGGATTTCTTTGGCTTTTTAGAAATGGATGACACTGAAAAGGAATCAGTGGACATCATGTATTTATTTTCTGCTGAGGCTTTACTTGCTATAGACATATCAGAGAATTTTGGATTGACTAGAAGAGTGGAAGTAGTGGAAGGCACTTTATAAAGACTTTTGGAGGCAACAGTGACATCTGCCATAGCTTTGGGCTTCAGGGAGGTAATCAGAGAATGCCGTGGTACAGATACTGTGCATGTTACAGAAGGACTCAATGAAGTATTTATAGGGATTTGGGAAGCAACTTGAGGTGAAGATACAGTCATTATGGGAAAAGCAGAAGAAATACTGTCTTTTATTAATGGAGATGTCTGCTTGGGAACAGTCACTGAAATTTCCACTGAAGATAAAAATGGCTTTGGAGAAAAGCTAGCTAAATAACTTGCATCTAATGATATCAGAGAAGTTTTAGACAAAATTTTTGCTGTTTCAAAGTATAAAGCTGTGATTAATTGAGGAAAACTTGTCTCAAAGCTAGCAAACCTAGTAGCCATAGGAATTTGAGGAGCAGTTGAAATCAGTGCAGAAATGGGTGGAGGGCGAACTGTATTTTGACTGATGCCAGACCTAGTTCTAACAACAGACGAAGTAGAGATAGGACAAGTAGATGTGCTTAGTGTCAACTGTGAACCTAGAAGAAATACAGGTCTTGTGAAAGTTGCTCTGTCAGCCAGAAAGGCAGAAAAAGACACTTCAGAGGATACTGCTGCTGCTCCCTTAGAATGACTTACTGAAGGACTCCTACTCTTCCCAATCCCTGCAGGCAGCTCAGAAGTGACAAAAGATAGCTTGGAGGTTAAAGTTGTTAATGCTGAGGTAGGCGGAACAGTTCCTAGCTGAGTGGTTGATGTTTCAAGTGGAAATGGAACTACCACTAGGGAAGTGGATGTTAATAGTGCAGAACGCATTGGAATAGGATTTGCACTGAGCAGGGTTGTTGGAGTTGCTATTGTAATGGGTAAAGTTATAGATGCAGTAAAACTGACAGTACTTGATGTGACTGCTGAGGCTTGAAAGGCAGTTGGAAAATCTGTTGAAGAAGTGAGTTTGGAAAGGACAGTAGGGCTGGCTGTGCTGTGAAGTATATCAGAAGGCTGCACTGTACTTGGTAATGAAAAAGTTGAATAGGCAGCTGCATTAGATGCTTCCGATGAATAAAAGTCTGTAATGGACTGTGCCGACATATTCATTCCCCTTAAAGTTGTGTTTGCCTTCATGGTTATTTTGGCTGTCACACTGGTATGAGTTGACTCAGTCCCTGAAGTTTCAAGTAAAGGAGGTGTCTGAGGAAATCTGTCCATGGAAGCACCCATATGAGAAATTAACAATGAAGGTTTTGTTCCAGTTGCTGATTCTGTAGGTGTCACAGGTATGCCTAAAAGGAAAAAAGCATGTTTCACTGTCTTTTATGGATTATTGGTAAAGCAAAATAACAACATCAATCTCTACTCAAGTCTTGTTTAAATATTAGCAAATCAGAGCATCACTTTGCTGAGAAGATAACTTGCCAGTGGTTCCAGGTTGCTTGATAACTTTGAGGAACTCAGCTGACTCAAGAAGTTTTCTAATTTTCTTTAAGAATGGAGCAGTTAATTTTTTATTGTTAGTGAAAACCTTGATTTTGCAGAGCAGTTTTAAAGCAACAAGGGAATTCCATGCAAAATTTAGTAAATCAAAAATAGTAAAATAATTGGAATAAATATAGTATAGAATATGTTATCTTTTATATCTTTGGAAGGTAGTATACTATATGAGATAACTTTGTACTAGCAAATATCAAACATAATGTATTTATTCAAAACTTGTAAAATAAAATAAGAGACAGCATTGAAGTGTAATTGTTATGTTAAAAGAACACTGTATCCCCAAAATAAGCCAATAACATGGTATCTTCACACCGCAGAAATTATGGAATAGATGCACTGAATTTGTTAGTGGTGGCTCATCAACTGAGAAGTCTGAACTTTTTGCCACAGAAATATTTCTTCCATTTAGGATCTTTCTCTCATATACATATTATATACTAACAGCATATAGTAAAATATAGTTGTGATAACACCATCACAAAAGGTTAAATTTAACACACATTTAAAGACATGAAAGAATTCAACTTTAGACATGGCTTGTTTGGACATAGGAGATGTGTTTTGGATGACTGGGAATGGAGTCTATGTCATTCTTCAACAGAAAGATGTTCTGGTAAAGCATTTAATAAAAAACAACAATGTACATTTCATTAAAACATTTCCTGGGATCTCTAGAGTTATTTATACAATTAGACTAATATAATAAAATATACTTACAGTCTTCTGGATAAACACATTTAAGTGTGACTTCATCAAGGATCATGTTTTTTGGACAGTATGGCAAGCATCCTTCAACCCTTTAAAATATTGTATAGTTAATTCTAAAGCTACAGTAGAAATATAAATTATTTTTAGAATCATAGGATCATTGAATCGTTTCTGCTTGGAAAAGACCCTGAAGATCATTGAGTCCAACAGTAAACCTAACACCGCCAAGTTCACCACTAAACCATGTCCCTAAGCACCACATCTACACGCCTTTTAAATACCTCCAGGGATGGTGACTCAACCACTTCCCTGGGCAGCCTGTTCCAATGCCTGACAACCCTTTCAGTGGAGAATTTTTTCCTAATATCCAGCCTAAACCTCCCCTGGTGCAACTTGAGGCCATTTCCTCTTATCCTATCACTTGTTACTTCGGAGACAAGACAGACACCCACCTGGCTACAACCTCCTTTCAAGTAGTTGTAAAGAGTGATAAGGTCTCCCCTCAGCCTCCTTTTCTCCAGGCTAAGCAACCCCAGTTCCCTCAGCCGCTCCTCATAAGACTTGTACTTTCTAGACCTTTCAGCAGCTTTGTTGCCCTTCTTGTAGTGAGGGGCCCAAAACTGAAAACAGTTCTTGAGGTGTGGCCTCGCCAGTGCCAAGCACAGGGAGACAATCACCTCCCCAGTCCTGCTGGCCATACTATTTCTGACAGAAGCCAGGATGCTGTTGGCGTTCTTAGCCACCTGGGCACACTGCTGGCTGTTGACCAACATATTCACCTGGCTGTTGACCAACACCCCCAGGTCCTTTTCCACTGGGCAGCTTTCCAGCCACTCTTCCCCAAGCTGTAGCATTGCATGGGGTTGTTGTGACCCAGGTGCAGGACCCGGCACTGAGTCTTGTTGAACCTCATCCAGTTGGCCTCAGCCCATCAATCCAGCTGGTCCGGATCCCTCTGTAGAGCTTTCCTACCCTCAAGCAGATCAACACTGCCACACAAGTTGGCATTGTTTGCAAACTTACTGAGGCTGCACTCGAGCCCCTCGTCCAGCTCATTGATAAAGATACTAAACAAAACTGGCCCCAGCACTGAACCCTGGGGAACACCACTTGTGATCAGCCACCAACTGGATATAACTCCATTCACCACAGCTCTTTGGGCCCAGCCATACAGCCAGTTTTTTACCCAGTGAAGTGTATGCCCATCCAAGCCATGAGCAGCCAGTTTCTCCAGGAGAATACTGTGGGAAATGGTTTGAAAGGCTTTACTAAAGTCTGGGTAGACAACATCCATGGCCTTTCCCTCATCCACTACGTGGATCACCTTGTCATAGAAGGAGATCAGGTTAGTCAAGCAGGACCTGCCTTTCAGAAATCCATGCTGACTGAGCCTGACTACGTGGTTGTCCTGTACGTACCATGTAATGGCACTCACGGTGATCTGCTCCATAAGCTTACCCAGCACTGAGGTCAGACTGAGAGGCCTGTAGTTCCCCATATCCTCCTTCTGGCCCTTCTTGTAGATGGGCATCACATTTGCTAACCTCTAGTCAAGTGGGACCTCCCTGGTTATCCAGGACTGATGATAAATGATGGAAAGTTGCTTGGTGAGCACTTATGCCAGCTCCCTTAGTACCCTTGGGTGGATCCCAACTGGGCCCATAGATTTGTATGTGTCTAAACAGTGTAGCAGGTCACTAACCATTTCCCCTTGGATTATGGGGGCTTCATTCTCCCTGTCCCTGTCTTCCAGCTTAGGGTGCTGGATACTTGGAAAACAACTGGTCTTGCTGTTAAAGACTGAGGCAAAGAAAGCATTAAGTACCTCAGACTTTTCCTCATCCTTTGTCACTATGTTTCCCCCTTGCATTCAATAAAGGATGGAGATTCTCCTTAGTCCTCCTTTTGTTGCTAATGTATTTGTAGAAACATTTTTTATTGTCTTTTACAGCAGTAGCCAGATTAAGTTCTAGGGGGCTTTGGCCCTTGTAATCTTCTCCTCACATAACCTCATGACATCCACGTTGTCCTCCTGAGTTGCCTGCCTCTTCTTCCAAAGTTCATAAATTCTCCTTTTTTTCCTGAGTTCCAGACAAAGCTTTCTGTTCAGCCAGGCTCATCTTCCCCACTGCTCATCTTTTGGCACATGGGGACAGCCTGCTCCTGCAACTTTAAGATTTCCTTCTTGAAGAATGTCCAGCCTTCCTGGACTCCTTTGCCCTTCAGGACTGCCTTCCAAGGAACTCTGTCAACCAGTCTCTTAAACAGGCCAAAGTCTACCCTCTGGAAGTCCAAGGTGGCAGTTCTGCTGACCCCCCTCCTTACTTGTCCAAGAATCAAAAACTCTATTGATCGCTATGTCCAAGACGGTCTCCAACCATCACATCACCCACAAGTCCTTCTGTGTTCACAAACAACAGGTCCAGTGGGGCACCTTCATTAGTTGGCTCACTCACCAGCTGTGTAAGAAAGTGATCTTCCACACACTCTAGGAACCTCCTAGACAGTTTCCTCTCTGCTGTATTGTATTTCCAGCAGACATCTGGTAAGTTGAAGTCCCCCAGAGAACAAGGGCTAGTGATTGATTAAATTATTTCACTGTGTCAGAATGAAACATTTGAGTGTCTTCCCCATCAGAGTTCTGAGAACTTTCCAGTGTAATGGTCAACACAGCATTTTGAGGCATTTTAAGGTCAATAAGATATTGAATAGCACAATTCTGTTTCTAAATTGTTAGTAATCAATTCTTTTCTTAGGCTGATGAACATGATAGCTTTGGACCATTCTGCTTCCACAACCAGATGGAAGTTCAGATCTCTAAGCAGAAAGGATTCCCACAGGACAAAGATGTTCACTACAGGACTGCTGTTTTACCCAGATATGTTAATTTGAGACGTTAAAATATTTAGACTGACTTCATAGAAAGTCTCATTCTTGTGCACTTTCAGCATAGAAGAGTGCAGACAAGTCCATATATTCCCTTACTTTTTCATTTTTAGCAGATTTTTAGTAAGAAAATCATGACATTAACAACCAGTGTGCCCATATGGAAAAAGCTAAGAATACCAAGAGAGAAAATTAGAAATATTAGTAACATTCCTAATCATAAACTGCATATGCCTAGGGAGGTAGACTGAAATGCAAAATACCATTTCTTTTCCACCAGATTTTGTGCCTTGAGTTTTTAGGCATTTTTCCTTTTATTTTGTTGTGGTTCCATAGATGCTAGGGGACATCAGCAGAGACAGGAAATCTTGTTACTAAGTAACAAGATAACATCAGCAGTGTGAAATCCCTTGCATCATGCCGATGAGCATCTCTTAGTATAAAGTTCCCTCCTCTTACAGGAGAGGGCGTAGTCTACCCTTAGTATTCCTACAATTTTTGATCTCTGTCATATAAACACCAGAAAGATGTAGTCATTTACAGCATCATGGGATGCTGGTTTAAGATGTGAATATAAATCCATAGAAGGGAACAGCCTTCATTTAATTTAATAGATTTCTGCTTAACTGCTACCAGGAGCTATTCCCCTGGGCTAAATACAAGCCCTGTTATTCTTGTGTTGAAAGATCACATGTAAACAGGTATATACACCGTGGGAAATGAGAAGGTTGTTACAAATGTTTTCACATGACTTGTGAGAGTTGCTGACAAGAGTGACACTGAAATCTAGATGAGTAAAAATGAATGGCTATTGCAGCTGCAGTAATTTTCAGAAAGCATATGGTAAGTATATTACAAAAACCAACACGGTAGCAATACTGAGCTTAATTTGACTTACGGAGGAAGGAATTTACATGCTAGTCCTTCAGGATCACTACATGTTTTAACACAAGGATTAGCACAAGATTCATATCGCCATTCACACATCCTTCTGTAAGGCACAGATGCATCAAGTTCTGAGGAAAAAAGAAAAGCTATTATTTATTGATTGTGTAGTCAATAAACTATACATTTATAGTCTTTTCTATAATGTATATAGGGATTTTCAGAAAAATTAAAAACTGAAAACAAAGATAAATTCTTGAGAACTTTCAAAAAGGTGACATTTTGTTCATTTTCAGTTTCAAGTATTTTAAATTCAATCAAGCTAAAAGACAGTGAAGCTTCAAAGACATAAACAGCTACTCACTTTTACATCATACTCTGTTTAAAAAAAATTTAAAAATCAGTTAAACATAGTGAAGGTACTCTTGGCTGCAGGAGCAATATAGTTACCCCATTCATTTAAAAGAATAGATATCTATGGCCCACTAATAGGACATTAACATGCACGTCTTTGACATGCCACATTCATTCTCAAAGAGTAAAATAATGAGAATGTAGCTCAAAATAAAGTGATCATCATATCTGCAGAAATTAGAAAATACTAGCATTTGGAGGCAGGATGGAAGACAAAGACAATAGTAATTAAAAATAAGATAAAAAATATTTGTTACTATTGCTGATGAAAGACAAGTGCTCTGAAGGCAAGCAGAAAAAAACCCATACTTATGTCTGGGGATTATGCAAAATTTACCTTCAATACTAAAGCTACTCAAACGTTTGAATTCTTCTGAATCATCATACTTTGCCACTTTAACACCAGATGAGGTGAGAATGATGAAAAAGCCTTTTTTACTGTGAAGTTCAAAGGCGCTGAGCCCTGGACTCCAGAGGCCCTGGTGATGGAAGAAGGTGGCTCTTCTCCGAAAGGAGGCTCTTGCCTGCCACTGTTCCAACCCAACGGTTTCATTGTTGTGTACATAGAGAAAGTAGTTTGGTCTTTCAGCAGACTCAAGGGAAACAAGAGAGAGAGCTTCCACAAAAGAAAAAAGAAAAAAACCCATAGTACCATGTTCACAGAAAACAACCTAAAAGTGAGATTACAGTCTACATTTTGGCTGTTAAGTGGCTCCTTTTAAACAACAGCTTTTCACAAAAAATATTTCCCTTTTATGTAACATCAAAAAAAGTTTGAAATGCAGGGTCTAAGACCCACCAGAGAGCTAATCAGCTAGATCAAAACTACGTTCAGCCTGCTGCTACAAGCCTTTGAAATAATTCACAAACAGTCTCAAATTTGGACTTGCTCAAATTGGGACAGTTTTTTCTCAAATTCAGAAAAATGCCTGACAGTTCAGCTATACCAAAATTTCATTAGTAATTTACATCACGCAAATATTGTAGGTACATGCTTGACTCTACCTTGAGGTCAAGCTTTTTTTTACATTCGGTCATATCCAGAAATACAGTAAGAAAACCCGTGGCCAAATAAAAGATTCAATCTTCCATTTGCTCTACCTGTGCCAGAAATCAAAAGTGAAGAAAATTCTCTGACAATTTAAGAACTTAGAACAAGACTGATTTCACATTTTGTTCTCAACTTGAATAAAAACTTGAAGTGTCTTTAATCTATATGAATACTATCTCATTCCTCACAGATATGAAAATTACCTGTGTACTGCATAGTTTTTTACAATTTATATCAGTTGGAGATGTACAAAACTGAACTGATTCTTCTATTCTATGTACTTTCTCATTTCAAAATCATATCTAAACCCTTAATTTTTCCACTGCAAAATTGTCAACTGGTTATTAATATAGTTCCAAATTTTACTGTGAAAACAGCCCTTCTTTATGTTGATTCTTGAGAGTCTGGGATTTTTTCAACAAAGTAAATTTGTGAGAAAGCAATGACAAAATCTGTATTGACTTAATTGACACAAACCCAATATATGTGAAGAATGGAAAAATATTTAAACATTTATTTTTGGTTGTATAGTTCAGATCTGTCTCTGATAAGTGAAAAATAGAGCTTAGGAGTAGCTATTCACCTAAGAAACTTCCTTCTACATTGTATGGAGATGCTACTCAACAACAATGCAGGAGGCAGGTTGGCTGTTCCAAGTTGCACATGTTGTAGTCTACCAAAAGCCACAAAAAAGAAGAAAAGATAAAGCAGAAGTGATTTCACTGGAGACAAATATATCCTGCATTCACCTTCAGTGTTGATACTTGCTAGACACATGCAAAATTTTCCAGTTTCCAGTTATACAAACTAATTAATTTTTTTTCACAGAGAAATTCTATTCACTTGTAGTTTGCAACATTTCTAAAACAATCTTTGAAAAGTCAGCTTTAAAGCTGGCAGCAAGGTTTTTCAATATTGTTTAATAAAACTTTAAAAAATCAGTATTTCTCCTCAAAAGCAGAACACTCAGTTTTTAAATTGGCCACTTCATACTCACTTATTCCAGTAACTAAAAATATCTAGACTATTTTAGCAAATGTAGAACACACAGCAAAAATCATTCATATAGTTTGAAAAATATGTGTTGCCATTAGCAAAATTGATGAGAACACTTACATAAATCTTTATCTTTGAAAAGACCTGGAGTTATCATGAAACTGAAAAATACATTTCCATATGCTCCAGTTCTAGGTAGGGGAAATATTCTTCTACTGGATACATTAGCTCCTATAATTGTGTCATTCTCTCCATAACTTGCCAAAATATAGGGTCCTTCACCAAGACCTAAGGGAAGAAAAATCAAATAGAAAAAAAAAATAAACCCTACTTGCATAACATAGAAAACTTAAGTCTTAGTTGACATAATATATTGCCTTAAATATTTCACCGTACCTGGACTCAAATAAATTTGGAACTACAGCTCAATGCCTCAAAGTTTATGCTGGAGTACGTCTGTATCTGTTTGTTCAATGTACTCTTTTACCTTTGCTTGCTGCCCAGAATGCAACAGATACAAAGTAAGCACAAAAAAGTGTGGGTAGCTACCCTCACAAAATGACCTGTACAAGAAAGCAGTCTGAGCTGCTTTTTTACAGTATTTAGTCTTTTACATGTCCTTATTTCTATACTCTGAAAAATCAACAGAGCAACTTTAATATTACTCCTCAAAGAGATACTGAAGCTACTCTAAGATCTACAAGGCAATTCTAAAAAAACAGATTTCAAATTATAAGGCTGTAGTTCAACGTTTGGCAGCAATATTGCTAAAGCAGTTGTCTACTTCATCGTCTCCCACAAACCACTTGCTTCTGCCCCCCCTACTGCTCCATTTATTATGCGATCCTAAGTGCTTCAGCAGTGAAGCGATCCAGCTGAAAAATAACTAGCTAATTTTTCCAGTCTGGTTGGCCACATTGTCATTCAAAAGCTCATGCCAATAAAACAGTGACTACAGCTTCAACTAGTACCACTGCCAAAACGGTGCTGGCCTAACCATGCCCTGCAGCAAACCCCTGGAGCTATTTCTGCTGGGCTGGAAAGGCTCACAGGGATACATCCAGCTACAACAGCATCCATCTCTCTCACTGTACCTCACTGAAAAATGAAGAGCAGCATACTTCTAAAACCTTACCTTGTAAGTAATAAACAAAATGTGTGAGTTTTGCGAAAGCTTTTAATCCTCACGGTGAAAAGACTGAACCCCTTTCCCAGCTTAAGACAGCTCCTTTCAAATATGACTCTTCCAAGAGGGAAGGAGTTCTCATAATAATGAGATTTGGCTCACCTAGAAGTTAAACACCAAATTCTCAAGAAAACTGCATGAAAATAACTACTGGAAACTATGGTAGAGCTCATACGCACACGAAGCCCACAAGCTTGCCACAAAGTGACCACTTTTAAAGAAGTGGTGAGACAATTTATCTTGAAGACTCTTTATTCTAAATCATTTAATGTTTATCCCTACATATTAACAGACATTTTGCCTATGACTTGAGCAAAAGCAGGAGTGAGCTGTAATTGATAAAGTTTCCATAAAGATTCAACAGTCTGACATCACACAGAACAAAAAAGAATCAGAGGAGGAGCCATCCTAGTCTCAAAAGGTGTTTTGCTGGCACTTAGTGGTGGAAACATGCATAATGCCATCCTGGACTTTAGCCCTGGTAGGCAGCTAAGCACCACACAGCCGCTCACTCACTAGCCCCCAAGAGAATCAGAGGGGAAGAACTGAAAAAAACTCACGGGTTGAGATAAAGACAGTTTAATAAGTTAAAAAAAAAAAAAAGAAAGAAAAGAAAANTTAATAAGTTAAAAAAAAAAAAAAAAAGGAAAGAAAAGAAAAGAAAAAGAAAAAAAAGAAAACAATACCAAGAAAAGTGATGTTAAACCCCCCATTGTTCACCACCAGCCAATTGATGCCCAGCTGGATCCAGAGCAACGCCAGCCCCAGCAAACTTGGGACACACACACACACACACACCGCCTCTAAGTTTTTATTGCTGAGCATGACATCGTTCATTCTGCAATATCCTTTTGGTCAGTTGGGGTCAGGTGTACCAGCTGTGTCCCCTCCCAACATCTTGTGCACCCCCAGCCTACTCATTGGTGGGGCAATGTGAGAACCAGGAAAGGCCTTGACACTATGTAAGTGGTAGCTAAAACATGGGTGTGTTATCAACACTGTTTTCATCACAAATCCAAAATATATCACCATGCTAACTACATGAAGAAAATTAACTCTATCCAAGCCAAAAACAGTACTACTTTTTAAATAAGACAAAATTCCCTATGGCAAAGAAATTATGGAAAGTCAGCTATACCTAGCAAGATCTCCATGCTGCTACTGTACTGGGCCAGACTCCTTGGAGGAGAAAAAAAATATCTCTATATGGTGCTCGTTATAGCATGCAAGTTGCTGAAGAAGATGTATCAAAAGTCACATTCATTACATTGCATTTAGTCAAGTTTCCCTTCCTTGTCAATATCTTGCTCCCCACAAAGCACATGCACACTATCCAAATTTAAGACGGGATGCCACAGGAACTAAGTTTGTTAAATGAATACCACTCTCATTCTAAGGAACTGTTCTTTACAGTACAATACTTGTGAAATTTGTGCATAAAATCCTATAACGTATCCATTTCAAAACATAATAGGTCCCAGTTCTAAAATTTACAATAGAAGCACAAGCTAACATCTTTCCAGAGCTTCTCCCGACTGCCAAGATAAGCTGCATCATGCATTAATCCACCTTCACATTGCATATGATGAGGTTATTAATTAAGACATTAGGGATTACTAAGATCATTGAACACAGCTGGGCCACTGACCTTCACCCATTAAAAACAGAAACATGTTAAAAATACATACACCAAGTCAAGAAAAAGATCATCAATTAATTCAATTGAGTTTTTAATTGAACCAGAGCAATCTCTTTTATATGTCAATGAAAGAAAGAAAAATAAAACAAAGCAAGCAACTTCCAGAATGAAAACCTAGAAGATAATTGCACAGTGTGACAAATGTTCTTAAAATTTATGAGGCTTTTTTTCTTTTTCTTGGTTTGGTTTTTTTTTTTTTTTAGAAATAATACCAAATTAATTATTATTCTAATTAATCTTAACTCAGTATCATCAGAAATACATTATATCCACACCATTCATTTTTGGAGAAAAGGACTTTAATTTCCCTGTGCCAAAGGCAATTAGTTCAGTGAGGTGAAAATTCAAATGGTAATAACCATGTATAACCTTCTAAGATGCACACTAATGTGTCAGTATTTGAATCCTTGCCCATGTAGGATTGTCCTTTTGCATTTATATAGGACAAATCTCAGGTAATACATGAGATATTGTACAGAAAAACAATCTTTTAGATATCCATAGCAGAATAGAAGGGAAGAAAAAGTCAGTATAATAATATAATAATATTAAATATACAAGGAATGTGTCACAAAATGACATACAATACTCCAGGCTGCTCATACAAGTCACCTCTGCTTTCTAATGGATTTGAAGGTCCAGTGAGCTTGAGGGATTGTGGCTATGCAATCCTAGGGAGTGAGGAGAACAGAAAAGAGATAACCTCCAACACTGCTGCAGCTGACAGAGATTCTTCTCAGCACAAGCTCCAAAGGGTTTTATTTGCAGTGTGCACTGTATTGTGTTTCATCTGAGATGGCAGATGTGTTGTTGTGCTTACAACTACTATGTTTGTTTCCATGCCACCACTGTCCCTGGACATAGAGTGGAAAGGCCCATGGGGACTTGCTTTGCTAACTTGCTGAGCTCATTAGACTTACATACCCAAATCAGGACTATAAAAAAATCATTCTAACCTGTGAAAGAGAGAAGTTACCAAACTGTATTTTCTTCCAGGGTGAACTGATATAAGACAAGTTTCTCTTGGGTATTTGGTTTTTAAAAGAGAAACAGAAAAAGGGAGAGGAGGAGAGATAAATATCTCAAAATAGCATCATAAAGGAAGAAAGACGATAGAACAGTACATCAAAGATGCCTTCCATATACTAGAGTGGTCAGTGTGAGGAATTATCTGCAACTAAACACTTTATAAAAATAGATTCCATTTTGGAACCAGAGAGTACAGATTTGTTTCTAGCACATAGGCTAGCTAGTATGCTTACAGCATTCCAGTAACTGAAGAGGGCCTACAAGAAAGCTTGGGGACTTGGGAAAGAGAGGGACTGTTTACAAGGGCATGTAGTGATAGGACAAGGGATAATGGCCTTAAGCTGAACAAGGGTAGATTTAGATTAGATATAAGGAAAAAATTCTTTACTATGGGGGTGATGAGACACTGGAACGGGTTGCCCAAAGAAGCTGTGGATGCCCCATCCCTGGAAGTGTTCAAGGCCAGGCTGGATGGGGCTTTGGGCAACCTGGTCTAGTGGAGGGTGTCCCTGCCCATGGCAGGGGAGTTGGAACTAGATGATCTTGAAGATCCCTTCCAACCTAAACCATTCTATGATTCTATGCTAGAAAACATGAAGAATAAGTGTATTCAGCAAGGTATATAAACATGAGGATGAATCAAAGACAGTAATATCAAATACTACATACCTTGATTGTAATGTTCACAGTCATAAGCTAAAAGAAAAAGAAAACAAGCACATTATTATTACACAGTAACAACAGAATCTATGCATATCTACATCTTAAAAATGTAAAATTCACTTTCGTCAGAGGACATTTCATTTTCCATAATGTATTTCAGTCAGTGACTTTATTTCCTTAGGCTTTTATTCAGTTGCATTTAAATAGATGTGCCAGGACAGCAGACCTAAAGCTTGAATTATTCTGCAGCCAAGAACCTTTCTTGCTGTCAATGAAAAGTAGAACGGACTGAATCTCTTTGCAGCTCTACACAGAACACTGGACATACCCCAGATCAGGTATACCAGTGCCCTTCCAAAAGTCTTCGCACTGGCACACCCTGAATACATCAGGTCCTCTTCAGTAAGACAGCAAATTTGGGTGTAGAAGACTAACAGCTAACACACAGACAGCTTGAAAAATGTGAAGAAGTACACTTATTATCCACCTGCTTCTGTCATATTTGTACTACTGGACAGCAAAAGGCCGAAGATGCCTCAAAGATGAGCTCCGATGTGAAGCCAGAGAGCTTCGTATATATACGTATATATACATACCACAGAGCGAAGGAGATCGCCAGTGAATCGCTGCTCCTTGCTGGCAGCACTTGTGGGCATAAGCTGCAATACTGGTACACAAGCACTCGCAGTCCCCGCCAAGATTGCAGTTGCACGTATCTGTGTGACAATTTTTGACAAAAGAAGTCACGTCAATCTGGGGAAAAAAAAGAAGGAAAAAAAAGGGCTGGTGACTTAATTGCACGAGCTATACAAATTCTTGTCACACTATTTTCAGGACTGCTACCTCTGGATTGACTGATTTTAACACAAAAATAATGTATTTTCTAAGGTTTGAGTACATTCCTATACAAAAACTATGCTTCGAATGATCAGCTTGTACCTATGTTACAGGCCAAGAGAAAATTTCAATCGGTGACTGTTAACAAGTATGTCTGTCCACACACTTACTGTTCATTGATTTTGGAGAGTATATTGAAACCGGCAGTTCTGTTTTGATAAGGCAAATACTGCCATCTATAGTCATCCTGTCATCCATGAACAACAACACAGTCAGAGCTGCAGCTCTCGTTATCGAGTAATTAAAGGAATAATTTGTAGAGGAGGTTTTGGTCAAGGAAAGAAAGCTTGAGCATGCTGGTGACATTTTGCACTTACCAAGATTTTAATATACTTTGCCTGCAAACCTTCATTAGATCAGAAACCCATGTCCTCACTCTAAAATCCTATCACATTATTTCATGGTTTTACCTGATACACTATTTCTTGGGTTTTAATCATCTTTTTTGTAATGTTGAGCAACATTTCCAAAACAGTGTTCTTACTAAACACGTGGAATGTTTAAAGCAATGCTTTTCTTCAGTTTAGACTCTGGTCCAGCTCAGTTGTAGAGCGCTCAAATGGCACACATCAGATTACAGAAATACCATCACAGTAACAAAGCAGCACTTATCTAACACAGAGACAGCTTCTCAGCTGGCGGTTGCTAGAAGCTGGCAGGGATATGAAGACTATTTTTCTGCCTTTAGTGGAGAGAGATGCTATTTTGCTTTCATTCTTTTTCTTATTTTGAAAACAGGGATACCACTGGGGTGAGGGCATGAGTGTTAGCTCCATTGAAAATGGCTGTAACAGCTTTGCAGGAGCCACCAAAGAGCAGATTGGCTCCAAAGAGCTCAACCTGTCTCTTGTGTCTGCAGGACAGCATCTCTCCATGGGTCAGCAGCATCTAGCTGTTGTGAAAAACTGGGAGCCTTGGGTCAAAGCTCCTGCTGAGTTCAGGAGTTATGAGGAATAGTTTTTTTTCTGCGAGTATTGAAGCTCCTCAGCCCCCACTGAGTTCAGCGCTTAGCTGGGCATCTGCAATCCATTGGTCACTGCCAGCCAGAGATGCAAGATTTTGTCTCCCTGAAAACGGGGTTTTCCAGCCTCAGCTCAACTCTGAGGCCGCCTGTCCCATGGGCAGGAATTTGCCTCCACGCACAGCCACCACCCACACAGCAGGAACAACTGTAAGAGTGCTGCTCCAAGCATGTCCGGAAACCCACATCTACACTTTCTGTTCCTTCCCCCAGTGACAGTCTCTGCTTGGGCTTTTTTCCTTGGCACCCATTTCCTCACCCATGCAGTCAGCTGCAGATATCCTTAGTAGGAGGTAACTTTGCATTACATTTGTAAGAGCTGTGTTTTGACATGCTGATGAATAGGTTGTAAAAACACCTGAAAGATGTTTGCTTTACAGGCTGTCCCATACAATATCGATATGTGCATGTGAAAATACAGCTACTAATTAAATGACATATATTGCACCTGACATGCATTTTTAACACAATTATGCTAAATTTTTGGGATAATGTTCACAAATTTTAATCATGACATGGTTAAGATATAGAAAATGAATGTTCAAGAGAAAGCATCTTTCTTTAGGAGTTATAATAATACAGCTCCTTAAAAACTCAAAAGTTCCATTTTTATTTATTACTTTCCACTTTGAAAATACACTCATCACTATGTTCTCAGGCACATGCTGAAAAAATTCTTCACATAGTAACTAAAGTCAACATTAACAAATCTCGTGGGTTAAGCTATTGCAACCTCCTCCTCAGGCAAATTCCTAACCATGTTGATATCAAACTTCAGTCCTGAAAGTCAGGACATTCAGCTGGGGCATCTAATGATCTCATTTCGTATTAATAGTGACAAAGAAAATAAGAGACTGAAGTAAAATGTTGTAGTGGTTCTTGCTTGCACAGGTGTGAAGAAGCACCTTCAATAACTAAATACCTTTGGGAGGCTAAAATCAGAAATAGGGAAAAATGTGTAGAGCATGTCTTGTAGTGATGAAGGGTGGACTAAAATGGAATAAAACATTCTCGCACAAGCTATTGTTGTCCCCGTCTTGCTGAGACTGAACTTAAGGACATTCTTGTTACTCAAGTTCCAGGCTCAGCCAGGTATTGGAAAAACAAGGACACCAAACCTCAGAGTTTTGATAAAAAGCAGATGTAAGCTGTCAGCCAATTAAAAATACTGATAGCTCTGAAGCTGAAATCTCTCTCTCTCATATTTCTTTCTCTATTGAGCCAGACAGTTAACAAAATAAAATGATTTGAGATAAGCTGTAGGCACATTACACAAACGCTTATTTTAGAATACTGCAATATATATAAAAGCCTTAAAAGTTTAGTTATTTATATAAATAAAAGATATAAATAAAAGCTAAAGAGAACAGAACCTCGGTTATCCAGTCTACTAACTCATGGCTTCCAGTTATCACTATTACATTTAGGCTCCAGTCTTGAAAGGAGCAAGGAGCTCTGCACAAACATAGCCCACCCACATAGAAATACTTGCAGGAGACTCCATATCCTCTATGGCATTCAGACAGAAGGGAATGGCAAGAAGAAATTAATTAGTGGAATTTTAATATTTTCCTACATGAAAGCACATCTGGGATATTTAATACACTTACCACATTGCGACAAGGTGCAAAAATATCACTGTATAAAATTGAGCATTCCTTTTTGGCATAAGGGAACTTGCTCTGATGTATCTCACATGGTCTTAGTGTTTCATTTGGGCTCTTGCACTTAAAAACAAGCAAAAATGCCACAAAGATTTTATAGGAAAGTCTGTTTACCACGGACTCAGGTACACTATAGTATCATATAATTCAATACCTGCATACTCAGAAAACACAAAAAGTTTAAATGCTATCTTCTTCATCTTCCCTTTCCTTGATTTGTTGCTATAATTGAAAACATTTGCACAAAAAAGAAGCTTTGTGTTTTGTTCTGAAGTACTAAAATGTTCCTGCTGTCTGCTCAGCACATAAAGACAAAATGTTTTCTTTGTGACACATTATAATCATTACCAGAGCAACCAACTGTAACATCACAAACAAATGCATGGTCCAAATCCATCGCTGGTAGTTTTGCACTGACTTTAAATGGAGTCACACTACAGATGGCTTCAGCCCTGTAAGTTCAAATAAAGAAGCAGCAGTAGGAAGAGAGCAACCCATAAAAAAAAGAGTCAAAGATCATCGTGATAACTCAAAAAATGGCTGAGATACAACTCCGTCTCTTAAAGTCTCTCTTTAAAATGGAAAACAAACACACAAAAAATATAACAAAATGACACTTGGCTCAGAATACACGAGTTCATCCAAAACCATACTCTCTTGGTGCAGCAGGGAAGCCCAGGAGGGGGTAATGATGGATCCGTAGGCAGCGTTGGGGTGTCCTGACACAGCCTCAGCTGCAGTGCAGTCACCCACCTATGTTGCCTTCCTGTGCAGATGCTCAGACACCGGCCGTAGGGGCACATGCTGTCACTCCCAGGAGGGAGAAATCCTGGAAGCATCCCATGCTTCACAGTGCCAATGCAAGCACGTTTGCCAGTAGCAGAGTTGGGTTCTAGGCCTGCTGCTATCAAATACTCCTTTACAGTATTAGGATTTTGCAGAAAAGATGACCAGGATTCATCTCTACAAAGGCCAAAGGTCCTTTCAGAAAAAATCCCTAATGCCTACTGCAGAGGCAGATGAACTGTCAAGTCTAGCTGCATGCAGCCTGCCTGTGAGGCCAATATTGAACTCAGATTCTGAGTGCTCTGGAAGCCACAGAGATCAGAAGGTTGCATGAGATTTTACAAATATATATATATATGGCCACAAGAAGGCAAGTGCAAGTTTGGGCTGCATAAGCAAAGGTCATAACATCCTAGAAGTTAACATGCTATGCAAACATTACACACTTTTTTAAAGCAGCCACTGAGCCGATAAATTGAAAAAGAAAAATTCATACACTTCATACAAAGTATTTGCACATTTCTTTATGTATCACCTTCTAGATGAGCAGTATAACCACCAACACTACACATTTGCCTTGCTTGCTTACACAATTTAAACATTGTATGTGGAGTAAAATAGATCCAAAGGGAGATATGGAGGGAGAGAAGCCTCAAAATCTTTACTCCAAAGCAGAATAGGTATTACATTCTTTCATGAGGTGAGATTTTGGTTCAATTTCCTGCCGTGAGTCAAGGAGAGAACAGATTAAAAACTGGTTCTCACAGACATCCCAAGGGAGTGATTTACAAATACTGATTTTTTAGGAGGTTCACAAGGCTATAAAACCTTGCATCTTAGCACAAATTAATAAAATACACATTCTCCTGTGTTATAAAACACAGTTGTGGTCATCCACTCTCTACAGCCTCTTCCCTTCTCCTCAGAAACCAAGTTTCCATACTGGGTTGTGCCTGTTGCTGTTCTGAGCCCTTTCTGTCTCACCTCTTCAACCACTGTTACTTCATCAGTTTGTTCCCTGTTTACAAACTGCAACTAAAAAAAAAATCACCAATTTTTTTTTTCAATGTTCAGAAAGAAACTCTTTTCCATACCTTTTTTCCCAGTCTTCAGATTCAGCTATGATAATTATCTTATATAAGGAAAAATATATTCTTCC
This sequence comes from Aramus guarauna, assembly GCA_013400195.1. Taxonomy (NCBI): domain Eukaryota; kingdom Metazoa; phylum Chordata; class Aves; order Gruiformes; family Aramidae; genus Aramus; species Aramus guarauna. Next base: position 171,641 of record VXBL01008798.1, read on the forward strand.
CTAAAGAGATTGTTTGGTTTCTTTTAAATTCAGTATATGTTTCCTATGACATAAGACATTATTAATGCATGTCATATCTACAGACATAAAAATTAAAATGTCCTCTTATACACTGTCCATGAATTTAGAAAATCCCTGTACATCATGTGCTCATAACTTGTTCATTTATTAATTGAAATTATCATCCTTTTTTTGTAAATTTTTACTGGACATGAGACTTACCTGTCCTAATACCCAGCTGTCTCCAAACACCTGTGCATTTCTCACCTCCATGTTGTTTGATGTAGTCAGATCATTTGAAGTATATTTGTCAAAATTTCCACACAAACCTGCCAGTTTACCCTAAAAGAGAAGGATTATTGTTTTACATATACTGACAGTCAATCATTTGTACAAATGACATACATGGAATAAGACATTCTTAAACTGAAAAAGGTGAATGCAAGTCTGACTTATACTTTGAAAACTTCTGACACTCTGCCATCCTTATACTTCCATACTGCAAATAAATTTTAATAGAAATTTATGGTTTCCTTTTTTCTTCCTGTTTTCCAGAATCTGTTCTTACTGTCTGCCTGTGAAAAGGGACTGGAATCTAGTTACATTTTTTCTGAAAGCTTAGTAGTGCATCCAGTCTGAAACTCAAAAGTTCAGGTGAATTACCTCATGATTGTGAAGCCTGACTAGTTGTCGTCATTAAAACTTGCTGCCTCTAATTTTAGCTCACAATAGCAAGAACATTTGTAATAGCAGTTACAAAAGAGACAGCTGCAACTTTCTTGTCTTGGGGCATGTGCTACTGATGGAAAAGGTGATGTGATACATATATACATGCATACACATATACATACATAGAGAAAAAGATATTTCTGCACAACAGTAAAACGTAGAGTTGGATTTNCCCAGTTTGGTGTCATCTGCAAATTTACTGAGGGCACACTCGAGCCCCTCGTCCAGGTCGTTGATAAAGATATTAAACAAGACCGGCCCTAGCACTGAGCCCTGAGGGACACCGCTTGTGACTGACCGCCAACGGGATTTGGCTCCATTCACCACCACTCTCTGGGCTCGGCTATCCAGCCAGTTTTTAACCCAGCGAAGAGTACACCCATCAAGGCCATGAACCGCCAGCTTCTCTAGGAGAATGCTGTGGGAGACTGTATCGAAGGCTTTGCTGAAGTCCAGGTAGACAACATCCACAGCCTTTCCCTCGTCTACCAGGCGGGTCACCTGGTCATAGAAGGAAATCAGGTTTCTAGGGTGCTGTGGCTCAATCTAATGGATTATTTTTCCTTAAGCTCTGCTGCAGAGATTATCTTACTGAACTGGAGCCTCTGGAAGAAACAGTCACTGGAAACAGAGCGAGCTTGAAGTATTTGAGTCCCTGTATGCAACCTGTAGAACTCAGCTCCCTGCTAGCTTACTCAAAAACAGAAGATATTTTTTTCACTATGTGCATTGATGGCTGATAAATCAGCTTAAATGTGAAGTAAGTATTTTACGGCTATTGGGACAAAAGCCTATAATAATGTTGCTTTAAAACCAGATTAGATGGTCATTGTAACTTTGACTTACGCTTCAGAAAATCTGATATTGTATTCTGCTATACAGTGCTTTCTTTTCTTTTACTGCAAAGAGTCCCATCTCAATGTGTGTGTTCATAGATGAGACAGGGCAGGAATGTAATTATCGAATATGCAGATAAGATTGGTCTGCCAGGACCCAAAGACTGAGTTGCAGAGACACCAAGGCAGATGATGATGTAGGAATGGAACAGAGAAGAGCAACTGGCAAGAGAAGGGACCTCATACTCTTCCCTGCATCATGGCTGAACCCTGTCACAGTATACTTACTAGGTTTAAATGTCAGTTTTTGTCTAGATCCTTTCCTGTATCTTGTCTTAATTTAAACCCAAGATGTGACTCCATCTGTTCATTTCAGCAGCCTCTATTATATCTTACAGTGCAGTTCCATCATCGGCCTAATCTAATCTGTGCTATAAACCTCCTATCCTCCACCTCACTAGATATGAAAACTTCTTTTCCATTGGTTTCAGTAATCATGAAAACATGCAGTGAACTGGGTAACTCAGAACTAACCCTCTCTTCCCACCCCCAAAATAACTGAGTCAGATCTGAATCACTGAGTATCTGCTGGGTTGCAATGTGTGGAGCAACAAAGTAAACGTGCATGTAGGAACCACCCCTTCTCCTCAGGAGTGCAGCCATTAAATCACATTCTCCATCTCTTCTTACCTGAGAAATGCTACCAGCTGAACACGGTGATAAACAGATATATCCCTGGGAAAGTTAGTCATGAAGAAAAGACAATCATAGTTATTCAATAAGAGATCCCATTAGCCACACAGAGAGCTACACAAAATCTCAGGCTTTTATTTTGGCTCACCTTCCATCGAGGTCCAACTTTAACATGCATCATTGTCTTCTTATCCCACAGAATTGTAATGTCCTGTTCTGGAAAGTGTATCACAGTATAATATCCAGCCTTCCAAAGCTGATAGTTAGATTTGTTTTCATGTCTTCTTAAGGTCTTCTGACAGAAATGAATATTTATTAAGACCTATTACAGTAATTCTACAAAGGTATGCAACCAATTAATAACAAAGTGTATATACTGAAGAATACTTTAGCATATAGCTGGATCAACGATATTAATAGAAATGTTGTTTAATACTTTGATATTTTGTCTTTTAAATAATGCAAGCTGCTTTGATTTTATACTTTGGTTTCCCTTTCAAAACCAAGAGAAAAGAAACAAATAAATGTCAATACGTTTTGCCTACTTGACGCTTGTGAGCAGTCATCTTTGTAGGACAAATAGAACTTGAAAAAAACGATGAAAGAATAAGATTTTTCCTGGGACCTGCTGCTTTATCCAGGCCTAGGCACTTGTACTACTTTAACTCAGACTGAGAGACGTTTTCTAAAAACATGCTCCTTTAGAGTTGTAACATTACCATGCTTATCTTAAAGGGGAACCGAAAAAGGAAAGAAAATAACTAACCTGCTTCTCAGAAGGTTCACTAAAATAAATCTCAGTGTCTCCAACAGTGATGAAAACATTCTTTGAGCAAACAATATCATTGTCAAAGCACCTTTTGTTCTGAGCAATTATAGATATATTTGAGTTATCTGTGCTCTGCAATATGAAAAAGAAATAATTTTACTTATAGATTCAATTGCATTTCACTCCTGCAGATTTATTCCAGGCTTACCATCACAAAAAGATGGATAAGTTAGTATTTACATGTCTTAGAAATTAAATTCAAGAAAGCTAACAACTAAGGAAATGCATTTTTTAGTCAAAAGCTGAACCCACAACCGACTCAAACTTTGGAGTTAAACACAAAAAGCCGTTACGTTCAGCTGTGAGTCCTCTTTCTGAGGACTTCACAAACTCAGAGAATCAGCCTATCCCTAAAATAAGAGTCTGCTTTAGGCTTTTAAAATGTGCTCATACATGGAATCCAATATTTACTGCACAAAATGTTGTCAAAATCAAGACATGCTATAAAAAGACCTTTATTTTTAAACCAAGGTACATGAGATCAAGCTGTTTTCATATTTTTAAAACCAAGAAACCTACCATCTGTCAGTAGTAGATAGAACAATTTTTATACCACTACTCATAAAAATTCACAAAACCATGAGTCAAACTCAATGTTGTTGGGAGAGGGCAAAGCTTTCTGCTGATGTTTTTGTTTGTGTTTTTTCTTGTCTTTAACATTTAGAAGCTTTGTCTACTCTGTGGTCTTTTGATTTGCTGCTGGTTTAGTACCAAAAATTCAAATCCACTGCCTTCCCAATCCTATATTTGTTTGTTCTCCAGCCTGTAAATTAGTTTTGCAGCCTAGGCACATAAAATCACTTTTGCACCTTGGCTCAATGTCTGTTTATTCACCTACAGCTTCTGTGGTTCTTCTGTACCCTGAGGAAAATGCGCACATACCTTGTCATTCCCCATGCTAGGACTGGTACTGGAACCAACTATATTGTCAGAGTTGATAAAACTACCACAAACAAAGATAAAGTTGAGTTACTCTTATTATTTCTTATTTTAATTTACCTTTTAATTCATTTCTGTACCAATCCTTGCAAGTCAACAAGAAGCCATAACTATAGAAAAGACTTAAGAGAGTTAACTTCAAAACATTAATATAAGGCAATAACACTGCTTCTGAAGCCAGTTTAATTTTTGATCAAATTCAGTCCTTCAGTTATTACAAACCTGGGAGACATATGAAATAAAAATCTTGGAGGTGGCAAGCTATATATCTCACCCACTGAATCATCCAGTCTTATATGAGACACTTGGGTAGTGCTGGAAACAAAAAGATGTTTAAACTTCTTTTCTTAACTCCCACCCTCCTTTAAACATTCTCTGAGCCTATGACTAGCTGAAATTAACGGTAGGTGCTAATGGGCACAGTGGGCAAGATGGGAATGGTGGCTTTCAGCAGTTGCCCAGTCCTCTTGGCTCCCAGCAACCCTCTTGGAGAGCTCCACTTGGCCACAATGGGAGGGATCCCTTGCCTCGGTTTGTGCCCACAGCATCTCTCCCCAGATCTTTGCTCCCTTGGTCAGTGTACCCCTGCAAGGTGCTGGGTACACACTCCTAACTACTCCTTGCCTGTCTCACATTTGTACCCTTATTTATTCTATGCTTATCAGAATTGAATAATAAAAAACTGTATCAGCAATTTTTCCTCACCCATGAGAAACACTGCATACAGAAAATATGGGTGCTACAGGAAGCAGCTGTTTTTTTCTTAATAAAAATCATAGAGACCAAACTGTTTAAAGAACACTTTAAATTTTTATTTTTTTTTAAAAAACAACAACCAGCCCTAGATGATGGAAAGTGTAGAGGTATTTTTGTTGCCACACAGAGGAGGTGCTACAGCTTTGCTGCCCTTAGTTTAGCATGACCCACAAGCCAGAGGATGCTGCTACTTGGCATAGAAAACACTCTACAGTAAGCGTGAGCGAATGCAATGAACATAAGGTATGGGAGACTCCCTGCAAGCTTTATGTTACCTTAGTGCCAGGGCTTAAGAAACAGGGGGTATGTGTTAGCCATGGGCGTGGAAGACAACAGTTAAGGTGGGTAAAGTTAGCCACTAGCTTCTAGTGGTAAGGGGGTGTACAAAATCAGTTCTTCATGATTTAGCAGGAGAATTCAGTTTAAAAGTACTGGAAGCTTCACGGTAAAGCAGAGTTCATGGGTTCCGTTCTTTTGTAAAGTTGTTTTAGGTTGCACTCAGAATAAAATTGGTCACTACCTTTTTGGGAAATACACTGTGTTTTAATTAAGCCAGGCTTGCTGCTGGAGTCAGTCCAGTAATTATTCCCCTCCAAGTCAGATAACAGCCCAGAGCATCTTTTGATTTATTGGAGGTGATGTGGTAAATGAAAAAGGAGACGAACTCATTAGTTTGGTAGGTAGGATGCAAGCTGATACATTCTGTGCTGGCGAAATGAAAAGTGAGCAAAGAAGCTACCTCCCTGCCATGAGTCCGTTCAGAAAAGAACTTTGCTTGCAGTCCATGGGTCTATTTGACGCCTAGGACACTGGGCTGTTTTCACTGCAGAGTTCATTCCTCTTCAGTTAGCTTAGCCTCAGCAAAAGGGAACACTCTGAGTTAATAAGGAAGCAATGTCTTCACTTTAAGAAAAGAGATGGAGGGCTTTATTTTAAATAAGGATAGTTAATTCAGGCTAATTATCCCACAGTAAAAATACACCTTTTTTGGCAATGAAGACAAGTTCTTGGAGCAGCGGTGGGTAGCCGTATTAGCTTTGCTAATTGAAGCTGCTGCCTGTGCCTTCTGACAGTCCAGGCCAATCCCTTCAGCTGAACAGCGTCAACATACTCAAGTCAGAAGTTTTTGTGTATGGTTGGGATTTGAGCCAAGGGCAAAAGTTGAGTTATATTTCAAGTTAACTCTGCAGTAGAGAGAAGCCTGGAGACAGGGAGTGTTTTGCTGACCAAAGCCAGAACAGGGAGTCCTGAAGACATGTGAAGTACTTCCTTACTTGTAGGACTGCCTGTTGGTGTTAAATTACTAGAAATGATGCAAGATGGAAACGCAGAGAGACAGTGGTGGTGGTTCAATAGAGCTATGAGTAAACCAGACATTTAAGAAAAAGGGTTTTGCATTAAACCCTGAGTCTTCTGTTCTTTCTCTCTTTCTAATTAAAGCTTAGACCTAAACCCAAATATAAAAACACCATTATGGATTATGTATCTCTCGCGGCTCAAAGCTTTCATGATAAGATTTGTTTGACATACATGCCCTTGCCATTCTCTTTATACACTTCAATAAAAATCGGGTCTTCTTCTACCCGTACAGCACCAGTCAAATTCAGAGTTGAATGACAGTTTCTATCCTGGTCTTCAAAGTATTCTGTAACTGCTGTATCCGCAGCCTCTGCTTTCAGCAGGGAAAAAATAAAGTTAGCAGTTAACTTTTGCCAACACAAGAGCAAAAACAGGGATTATTTAGATAAAGTGAGGATCATCTTTTAATGTTTGTATAAGACAGCAAGGTCTCAAGCAAATCTCGACAGCTCTTAGGGACTGTGATAGTGTAAATGATAATAATTGAGTTCCATCTCTCTAATCCACACAGGTATGAAAACAAGCTTTTGTCACTGCTGCTGGAAGAAATGTCTGAGTAGACACTAGGAGCAGGTCTAATGAATAACAAGGTGGAGGTTTTGTTAGTTTTCTTTTTTTTTTTTTTCTGCAGAGTCTTTTTCCAAGGCAGAGTCGCTCTTTACCTTTTTAGGTAAAATGCACCCAACAGGGGATGTACTACAGTTCATCATGTGAAACCTACTTACCCTGACAGAAACTAGAAATAAAATGGTTTTCCCACTGCAAGAGTATCTTCCCACGTAAATTACCATATCCAGCCTGTTCCAACTTAATATCAGTTTCTTTGTGATAACATGGAGTTGCCAAGCAACAGGGAAGACAGAGTCACAGCTCTGGGCAGTCAGTCAAAAGCTCATTGTCAGTCCTGCTTCTCAGGACATTCTTTTTCTAGACTTCGCTGCACTTTTCTTCCATATTTCTTCCTAGCTGAAAAAGCAAAGCACTTCTTTCCATTATTTTTTTTAAGTTGTGCTTGGGAATGCTAGGGTTTATTTTTACTAGTAACTTTCTATTTCAATATCCCATTAGAAATTTTATATCGCTGTCAACCAATAATGACACTGTGCAGTGCGCTTACATAGTCAAAATGCAGCCTGGGAGAAGACAATTTAAAAGTGGCTGTATTTATCTTTGAAAGTTTCATTAAAATCTCTCTAACTGTCCATGCTTTTCCATTTCCAATAGTCCGAC
>VXBL01008798.1:179078-295405 GCA_013400195.1 Aramus guarauna
CTTGTTCCGTTCCCTACAAGACACTAACTCACGAACTAGAGTGGCCATAAAAGCATCTAGGGACATACTGGGAACTGGATAGAGATAGATTAGTCCTGTTTTCCCTTTGTTTTAATGACTCATTAGAGGTTTTCAAATGCACAAACAAATGCAAAAGTCTCTAAAAATACTGAAAAAAAAATATACAGTAGTTTAAAAAGTAGAATTTGCTTTCTCCTTCCTGCATATTTTTGGAGAGATACCATTAGTTCCATTTTATTTCAGGAAATTTTATGGAAACTCAGAATTAGTTTTGTGGTTGTTTATTGGGCTCTCAGTTTCTTCTAAAGGAACTTAACATTTGAAACTATTAGCTCTAGTGAGCTTTATCCTAGGAGAAGTAAAGCATCTTAGCCCAGATTTAGTGAGCATTTAGGCATAAATATTTAAGTGTTTTTGGAAACCAGATCAATGCCTTGGCACCTGCCATGATCTTGCTCTGTTAGTTTCTTGTGCCATTTTACAGGATTTGATCTCCAGTTGATCAGTGAAAACACATTAATTGTGCAAAACTCATTCACAATTTACACCAAGAAGCATCTCCTATTAGAAGGCTTTTTTCATTTTGCTGGTATGATAATTTCTTTTGTACCATTTCAAAATTATCTATATACATTCTGTGTAACTTTATTTAATCCCTGCTTTTTCATCCTGTACAAATTTGTATCATCAAAAGCTTTTCCCCAAGATATTCAAACATTGGCGCAATAATGCTTGGAATCAGCAGATGGCACTGATACACACTGTCTCAGTTTGGAAAGACATCCACGGGAAAGTTGGGAAACAAGGAAAGAAAGTCATCCTCTTAGAGAAGGAAGAAAAGGAATAGTAATAGTACTTATTTTTCCACTGATGTTATGCATTTCTATACAAATATTAAAAAAAAACCCAAACCCCACATTTAGGAACTAAGAACTTAAGAGCTAAATTCCTTATGCACGCACACATCCACATAAATTCTCTTTTCCTCAGCATCTTCTACAGAGCTGCAAATTATGTAATTGTTTTCACTTAAAATATGACAAAGAAACTTGCAATACACTTGTAGGAGATGACACATTTCTAGCATTGTAGCACAGTTGAGTAGAAATGGAAGAAGAGCAACATGATTGAGTACATTCACTGATGCAAATTCAAAGGGAGTAAGATTATTCCAGCTATTGATTCACCCTCAGACAACTTCCAGATATCTGCTAATGCATCCACGATAAATCTTTCCTATTTCTTTAAAAATTACTTCCCAAAAGGATACACCTCAGGCAGAATAAACTCTCAACAACTCTCGAGAAAGATGCATTACAAGTATCTGTGTGTATGTATACAAGCAATAGGAAAAATTAATCATTATATCATATTTTCTTTATTATACATAGGGGTTTTGTAGTAGATTTTATGGCAATATAGACTTGTTGGGTGTTCTGAGGTTTTGTCAACAATATTTTTTTAATTCAAAAAAATTCTAAAAATCTACTGCTAATAATGAAAAGCACATGACAAAACCTTGTTCTAAGTCAACATTTCTTAATTTTGAAAAAGTTGATTAATCAGAGATCACTGGAAAGGTTTTGTTTTTCTTTTTTATATTTTAAGAGAACTATATTAAAAGGTTTGAGAAAAGATCATTTAAAGCAGATTTTCTTTTGTTTCATTTACTTAGCTTTGCCTGCTTGTGTATCAGATTTGGCTTTTGCATGGGTCACGTTACTGCAATCCTTTCTAATTAAAAATGAGATATTCTGAAGATTAAGGATTTGGAAACATTCAAGTATTTGTTTCCAGCTGACACATTCTGCAACACAAACTATTCTGAATCACAAATCAGCAGCACAGTTGGTGGTGTCAGTTTTAAATATCTAAACAGGTATTTATATGAGACCTATTAGTATTGTTTTATTAAAAAGTGCATGATAAATGTCATTATTTTATCATTGTTGGTTGCAATGATAAAGCACAACATAACAGGGAAAAAAAGGACAAGACACAGTGGTGATAAATTTGCCCTTTCTGAGCTCCAGCAAATGATGGCAGGAGCTAGAAAGCTGTAACTTACACAAAGCTTTTAATTTTTTAAGTATAACGAATGTTAAATGTGGCCATTTACACTGCTGAAGTTTCATTTCTATGCATTCAGAAACAAAAATACTTATATCCTGATCTAAACCGGAGTAAATTTAATTCACAGTTCTCATAGCTCACCGACAACACCGAGGGTCAGAGGCCACGAACTGCTAAGCAGCACCTACAGGTGACTAACCTGAGCATCCTCCCACTTCAAACACAGCAAAAGGCTTTCATTTCACTGCTGACAACATACCGTACAGCTTCCCAAAACAGCAATGATGCTGATTTTTGCTCATCTTTTACTGCTGTATCGTTAGAAGATGGACATCAACAGTCCACAAAGCTGTACGCAGCAGAGGTGGTCCAACTCAGGCAGTTATTCTTACAGTGAACTGCCTTTTCAGGCAGCCATCAGATTATAACATTTTAGAATCAGTATAGCCAAAAGGCTGTTGGATGCTGAACATTAACCCAAAAGCAGAAATTCAAGGTGAAAAGGTCACTTGCTTCAAGCTGTGTGGTCGCTAAATGGCAAAGTCCTCAGAAAAAGGATCCAACTTCTGAGTCACATCATGCACACACCGCCTCCAAATTGCCATTCTCATGGCAAGCAACTTTTCCCCAAGCCTTTCCTGGAAGTCCTCCATGCTAATCTGCACAAATTGAAAGAAATCTTTCCTTTGTTGGAGAACAGAAGTGATTCATTCACTGCATAATTTAATGGTATGGAGAGTCAGGTGATGGAGACGAAAAGGCATGTAGAGGTAATTGAGTCTGAAATCATTGATCTGGAGAAAATGGAACCAGAGCATAAATCCATTGCCAACTGTAATCAAATCTTTTGCTCACAGAAGGGGTAGAATAAATGGAAAAACAGGTACAAGCCAACACTATCTGAGCACTGTGCTTCCCAGCTGAAGACAAGGATGGAAAGTGATGTGTCCCACAAGGAGCTTGCTACTGATCCTTATAGGACTTCCAGAGACCAAGAAAAAAGACAGAATCCAGAAAGGTGTCCTCTAAAATCATGGGACTGATGAAAAGCAAACTGATGGTATTCTTTGCAACTAGAGTATGGGAAACTATTCACAGTAAATAATATTTTCACTGAAATGTAGTCTCTCTTTTTTTGGACACAAATTTGCATGCAAATTCTCAAGAAACACATCATTATTTCTACAGAGTTACTGTTGCTATAAATTATTTGACAAGTGTTTTAGGTGGGCATATTTTGACACATCACTTACTCATGAAACTATTTGCTGGAATGTGGTTTTGAGGATTAGATATGTTAATTAAAAAATCACAGGCATTCTGATTGGAACCCCATGTTACAGTTTTATTCCCTGAATAGATAAAAATTAATTTTAGAGTCAAGTTTCCAATTTAAAACATTTGTAATTTGAAATTCAACGTTATTTACTTTCCCATTAAAATCTTCAGAGTCTATTAAAAGAAAATGTTTATCTTAACTATAAACAGTCAGTTTGACAATGTTGGTTAACCATGAACCTGCTGCTTTAGTCCTCCATAGGTGACTAATAGCAAGCAGAATTAATTTTACAGAGAGAGGAAATGCAAAATACTATTTCATTCTATAGATTTGACAACTTCATGGATCTACAGACTGGCTACCTGGCACAAATGATTTTGAAAAAACCTGCACAAAAAATTACAGATATTCAGTAAGGGGAAATGGGATAAAGGCTACTTCTATCTCCTCAGATGTGACAAATGAGTAACTGAAGAATTGTTGCTTTGTGTGTGATTGCTCCAGTTTATGCCCAGTCATCGTTTAACAAATTTACCAATCAAGATAAATATATCAGCAAGTAATGGGTAAAAGATGACCAGTGCATCAACCCGCTTCTGTATTAAGCACTCTAATAAAAACATCATAAACTAAGAGCTTTGAACTTGCCTCAGGTTACAAAAGAAGGAGCGTGGAAGAAAAGAGCTCCCTTGCTGTATTCCCCAAGCAGACCAGGTATCTAACACTGGAGACTGCCCATCAATAGGGTAATCATTTGGGAAACTGTACTGGTTCACCAGATCATGCATGTTTTGTTAAATGAATCTTTGCCTTACCAAATGGGCTCTCATGTGGTGTCTCCTCACCCAAAAGAGTTACATGTGCACTTCTAATTGGCATAACAGTTCAATTATTTGATCAAATGTCTGGTTGTTGCTTTCATAATCCTTCAACACACTAAATCTGGAGATACCTTTGGCTTTAAAGGAGCCTTCATGGGTGCATCAAAAAGATTAAAATGGTCACTTTAAAATGGTTGAAATGCTCATGTCAGATGAAAAGAAGTGAAAATTTTTTTTATTGCATACCTTAAAGTTAGGACTAGTCCATAAAATGTGAATATTTGAGGATGAGGGCTTAGTTCTGCTGACTTCCATCTTTTAGGATACAGGAATAAAACAGTCCTTGCCTTTCTTGGCTCTAGGACCTTATGGACAACCTACTAAAGTTAATGGAAAGACTTCAGGTTTTGTTTTTGTTTTTTAAAAGGCAGATAAGCATTACAACAGAGCTGCCTCTCATTCAAGGACATTCTGATGGGTAGACTATGTCTCTAAACTCTTGCTTGGAGATTCCCCCAAATCAAAGAAACTATAACTCTGCTTCTCAGAAGTGAACAAGTCTGAGGGGCTCCAAGGGCACTGACCCTACAAGCCTTAATAAATGCACTGAACTGCAGGACTGAAAATCACCACAAAGCTAGAAAAAGGCCAACGTGTGATAGAAAGACAAAAATTTTACTATAAAAGCAGAAGTCTATGAAACAGGCAAGCAGAAAAAATAGACAACACACAGTAAACGTTTGTTAGAAAAATAACACCATTTGGTTACGGAAAGAATGTAGCATCATCAAAGGCAGAAGATAAGCAAGAAAATGGAAGAAAGCAAGCTATTTAAATCTTTTTAATTAAGAAATTGACTGTCATAAATTCATCAATATTCGGATTAGCTAAAATAAAGTGTTTACATGATGTACAGTGATAAAACATAAATGAGTGGGTCTGCCAAGATTTTTCTTTTTTTCCTTAGAAATTACTGAGGTTTTAAAATGTCAGAAGCAAATATTGATGCCTTCTCTGTGAATGTCATGACTTTACTTCTCACTGTGTAATTCAACTCCTAATGCCTTGAAAAATATGAAATTATCATTTCAGGAGACATTACTACCCTGATTTTCTTAATTGTTGCATTAAATCTTTTTGGTTGTTTTCTGACCAATGGATATATCTGTTGGACTAGTTATTAAAGGCTTTTTCATACACCTACTGTTATCTTAAACAAAAAGGTCTGATAGATGATACTGATGTTGAAAACAAAGTCTGAAGTTTCATAATTGGCTGAAAGTTGATACTTGATTTTTCTCCTCTAAGAGCACAAGAGCTCCTATTAAAAACATAGTAAAAGGTAAGGATGACTTCTTTGATACAGTGCAATACAGGGACAAATTAAAGAGCTGTTCAAACAGATCGCTTCTAGGGAGGCTAACAGTCAAATCAAACAGTGAGGGCTGGTAACGTGGATGGGAACTGCATTATCATGCCTCTGGGGACATGGGATTCAGATTATAATTCTTGGACTAAGTTCTCTAGGTCTGGGATGCCAGCAAATTTATTGTTATCATTTGCTTATTGCACTGCTACAATACCTTTGTTTAGAGTATGTAAGATAGCGGAGACAAAGCGGTCTGCTTCTCACAGGAAAAAAACTAGTGAAAGGGAAAGGACAAAGTTACTACAGTGTTGTATATCCAATATTACAACTCCTTCAGCTGTTTAGATTTCAAGTGTTTGGTGAGCCTTGAACATGTTACCCATAAAAATCAGCTTTGTAACAGCACTGCAAACTAACATTAAGTCAATGGATTGTGTACTAGCAACTACTAGATCCATGATATTCTATAATACCTTACAGGTGGGGAACATGAAGCACATGGCACATAACCCCCATGGCGGGGGGTGTGTGGGGGGGTGTAGACTAGATGATCTTTAAAGGTGTCTTCCAACCCACACCATACTATGAGTCTATGATTTAAGGCTTAAAAAAAACAAACAAACAAAAAAACAAACAAACAAAAAAAACAAACAAACAAAACAAACAAACAAAACCCCAAAACAAACAAACAAAAAAACCCCCGTCAGTTGGTTTGTAAAACAAGTAGCAGACTGCCCTAGACAGCTGTACCTGCCAAGGTGTTAGGCAAGGCATGTAAACTTTTGCAACTACATATACTTTCCCGCATTTCACCTGACTTGTTTAGTTGGAGAACAGGCTATAAGAGACAGGGCTCTCTTGCTTACCTTCTGAACAAAGAGTAGCTCAAGGGAGACTCATTATATTACTCTGATACTACTATTAAAAAATGTCACTGCACATGGCCACAATATAGAGGAGGATGATTATAAGGAGACAACCATGGAAACCTCTACTCGAGGAACAACAAAGTCTATTTCAAAAAAGAGCAGTCTCATCAATCTGTCATCTCTGCGCATATAATGTAGTTTAACCACATAGATATGTAGTACAACTGTGCATATGTATGTGGTAAAACTGTGGGGTAACTGTGTACATGCACATAAAAGCATATGTGAAACTGGAGAATGGATGACACTTTGGATTATCATTCAGGCTGCCACCAGAAAGATGCCAATTACATCTGTTTCATATATTTTTCTCACATAAAATTCCACTCCTGCATAGTAGTAGCTAATTTAGTGCCTGTCTTCATGGTAGCATAGTTACAGTTATTTTTTCTGTTCACTGATTTGCATATTTCATTGTTGAATTTCATCCTCCATTTTATCATGCAGCATTTTCTGCCATAAGATCTTCTGAACCTTTCGGTGGTTCATCTTTGTTTCAGCTGTTCAGACTGATTCCTTACCATCGGCATACTCCACCTCAATCCTTACACCACCTTTTCAAAATTGTTGCTGAAGATCCTGAGTGCAGGTGTCAGCATGAGTATCTGTGAGATGTCGCTGGGATTTCTCCATTCAAAAAAAAGGCCATTTATTTCCATCTTTTAATTTCTAACTTTTAATTCATGTCTCAAAGAATCTTTACTCTCATCCTATGAGAGTCCAGTCTCTAAAAAATATTTGTTGAAATCTGCCTCCAAAAGGTCTTTAAGCTAAAATACCACTTATTGGCCTGATGATTCTCATCCATATGTTTATTGTCTTCATGGAATAACTCAGAAGATTCATCATGCATTAATTTCTTTCACAAAAAAACAGAGTTCAACTCTTCCTCAATTGTAACTTCTCTTTGTTATAATTTCTATTAATTTCCATCATATGTAAATCAGACATATTGCTCTGTTCCTACCAAATTCAGCCATGGAGTCCTTTTAAAATATTTGGTTATACTGCCATTTTCCATTCCTCTGATTCCAGGATTGCACATCACATAGTTCATCAGTTCTGTGGTTTAGTTCCCTCAAAGCTCTTGGGCATCTGCCATATGATCCCATCCTTTGTTTCTTTTTTTTTTTTTTTCCCCCCGAAATCTTCTCCACACATTTCACAGTCAAAAATGAGCCCACAGATACATCATCTGTTACAGACATAACTATGAATTATGCAGTGCCTAATTTGTAATAAACAGTCTTTCAATATAGATCAGAAAAGTTTTCCATATACTAAAGAGGAAAGAAAAATATGAACAAATTAGGCCATACTTTCTCACATTAGCTAAGTATGGAAAAAAAGAGCAGTTTGAAAAGCTGAAAAAAGTCTGAAAAGTCTGTAAAGCAGATCTAAGTAGGCAGCGTTTCATCATTTGTGTCATCATGTTCACCTGAAGAAAGGTCTGTTGGCAGTGTGCCACATACCTTAATTATGTGGCTGCCAACTTTATTCTTGGACTCCAAATGTTCCCTGTGGTTTGTTTCCACTTAGGTAATTTCTCATGCAGGTGACATTTGATTGTAAAAGCAAAACATTCCAATATCATACTAAAGTTTGAAAAAGCAGCATAGATTTGTCTCACACACCTCTCTGGCTGGATAGCATAACAATTAAGAAACTCCAACCCACCTTTCCACCTCATCATATAGGCAAGATGATTTCACAGGTAAAGTAACCCCTATTTTTGCATCTTAAAGGAGGAAGGTTTGTGCAAATGTTCATATACCTCTAAGAGTAAGAGCTCTTTTTGTAAGACAATATGATACATGGCAAGCGTTTTCTATGAGGTATTCTTATTGTCTTTAGCAAACCTCTTTTTTTTTTTTTTTTTAACAAAGAAAAAAATCTGGAACCAATCTATTTTATTTCACAGCTGTGAATACTCAACTAAAGCATACACGAAATAAACTATTTGCAGTAGTCTTCGTTGAGAAACCTTGCTTTTTCTTAAGGTTAGACAGTCAGGGTTGACAGAAAATTAATATTCTTCTAAACACATTACTGCAACTCAGAAGACAGACTCTTAGTCTTAATAATAGCAACAATGACAATAAACAATAGAGTTGTTAGTAATAGAATATATTTCTAAATGTCAGTAATGGTATTTTTAAACAAAAAAGGCTAGCAATGTACTGTAAATGTGTGCTATGAGGAACATTAGCATGTAGTTGCCAAACAACCTCAATGAAGGATTTCATTGTTGAATTATGAAATCATTGTGTTTGATATTGTTATACACATACACTCCAGATCTGATGCAGATCACATTCAGGAAGGATTCCAAGCAGCATCAGAGGTTGTCATTAACCCTCTGCCAAGCACAGTTTATAGATAATTATCAAATAAATCTATAGACTATACCTAGTTCAAGAACAGTTTCTATAGTCTTATTCTTTGCTCATTGTGATGAAAGCATGGTTAAGGCAGAACGAAAAAGATTGTTTTCTATTTTTCTCTAGACCACATAGATAGGTAAGAACACAACCATGTACCATTTTCAAATGGCTGAGCACAAAATGTCACTTACCAACTCTTCCTTTCAGACACATCTGTTCTGCACTTGTTTTCTTAATGTTTGTTTCTATAGATCATCTCCTGATATTCAGAATACTTGCCCTCTCACAAAAGCTTTCACTTGGACACATGAAAAGGTATGAACAATCCTCCTACCTTTAGCAGGTAAACTTGGCAGTCACTGACATAATCATACTCCAATCCGTCAAAGGTATAATAATGTCGATCTCCATAAATAGTGCATACAGCAGGACAGGGGTAACTAGTGCAATTGAATATCCCTCTCCGACAAACACTGTCAGGAAAATTAACAATCAGTACCTTCTCATAGCAGGGTCATTTTCTTTTTAATTTCAAGAAAAAGCTTTCTTGGGTTCTTTATTTCAAATCATACAGAAATTCATGAAAGGAAGAAAATTCTCAGACCATGAAACACAGATCTATTCTGTGGATTGCTTCTGAAGTTATTGGTGACACCATAGCAGAAAAGTGTTGAGCTTTTTGCCATCAGCACATCTGTACAATAAAAATGCATAAGAAACAAGTGCAAAATCTTCAAATTTTTATGGCTTATGCAAATGTTTCCATCATTGCCTCCAGTATAGATAAGACATCATGCCACAACACACTAATTTGTAAAACATCAATTTTTTTTTTTCTCAAGAAATTTTGATAAAAATCTGAACATATTCAATGCAAAAGACCTCCTGTTACTACCTTTAAGATTTCAGGATATCAGACAAGTGCAGAATAAGTTTAAGAAATGATGATATTCTGTGGAATTACTTTTCCTGTCAGCTGTATTCAGTGATTCACATGAATTTGTATGGAGGTAGTACTGACAGGTTCTAGTTTTGCTTGTGTAAGTGTATAAGCTCAATTGATTTGCCAGTGAAGTTTTTAGCTGATTAAAAGCTGCCATGCCAAACTTTTTTTATTATTATTAAATACATACTTAACTGAAGATAGATATTTTGGCTAGAAAATTATAATGGATGAAAAACTGTTTTGCATCAATATGAGTCAGGTAAGAGTCCTTAAAAAAGATGCTGAGTGCTAGCTCATTTTCCAATTCTAATGCCTTTTTTTTTTTTTTTTTTAATTGCCCATCTTCTTCCTATACAGTCATTCATGCTGACTGGTAACTCACACTGCAAACAGTCCAGTTCCCAAAGGCGCAGACTATTTACCCCTGTCATACATTTAATTTCTCTTTTTTTCCCTTGGCTGTCTTTCATGATATTCTATTCTGAAAACGCCAAATGTCTTTTCTTTCAGAGATTAACCGATATATGTGGAATCAAGCATTTGTTCTTGACTGCTTTTTAATTTGGATATAACCTGTTTTCATTTCAGACCTGAAGAAGCACTCATCCAAAAGTCTGCCTACTCTTCCAAGTCCATTAGTAAGCCTAATAAAAGCTATATCCTGTAACTCTGTATAAACAAGCATATAAATTTTTGATTTTCAATGCACTGAACACATTTTCTGTATCAGATTCACTTTGTGGCTAGACCCAGATGATTTGGAAGTATGCAAAATTCATGTCACTCACCAGGTATAACATGGTGTAGCTATCACTTCTCCTGACAGAAATTCCCTGTCTTTCCAGGTGCATGGACAACTGTCAGGAATATAACATTTCCCTCTATGCTCAGCCATCCTTTAAAATAAAAGAATTATTAAGATGAAAGCCAAAATTCACAAGTAAATCAACATAACTGAATGTGTAGTGTATTGTCTAAACCCCGCCAAGGGCAACCAGTCTTCCATCCAGCCAAGGCCAATTGTTTCAGCAGCAAAAGCTGCCTGAATCAAATGATTTTTTTCGGTGCACGGCTGGAGACCTTGCAAAGCTCACAGCTGCAGCTCTCCTTCTACCTCGAAAGGAGTATGTTGGTGTGGAGCAGCAGCTCCTATGCAAGAGCACACTAATGTTAGTACTCCTCCCTGCAAACTCCAGAGCATCTGTGTATTGTGCATGCTGCTTAGGCTGCAGTTGGGCTGCCCATCCCTCTCTGCTGCTCCCTCTCATCCTCCGGTCCCAGGGAAGCAGCCAGACTGATGTGCCTGATCCTCTGCGCAGAGCAGCAACCGCCCTGTTCAGAGCACAGGATAGTAAGCTGGGCTATGGCAGCTGTTGCAGAGTTAGCGGAACAAAAGAAACAGTTTAAGAAGGGCGGTGGTGGAGGTTACCTGCCTACCCTGGGGAGGTGGAAACAACTAAGAAGGTTAAAACAAAACAGTGGCATTTAATGCAAAAAGTGGAAAATCTAATTAGATCGTGAATAAGTGACCCAGAGATGTGGTTAACCAATTTTTGCTATCTCCTCATTTCCATCTGCTTAGCAACATTCACTTTAAAAGTTACTGACACTCCCAATGTTGCTCTTTAGGGGAGCAATTCCTGCAGTTGTCATTGCAACACATGGTTGAGAGTACAGAGAGATGAAGTATCATCTTGAGATTGCTTCACTTGAAGATAAAAGGAATACACAGATGAGAGTTTTCTTCTCCCCATAATTACTGGTTCATTAAAGATTAATTGGTTATAAGTAAAGAAGTCAAGTGTTCAGAAAAATCATTGAAGATAGCACAGCACTAGAATGGATGGCTTGGGAAGGTCATTCAGAGTCTGTCAATTGAAGTTAAATATCTGCCAAGGATAACATAAGTATTGCTGATGCTACCTAAGGGCAGAAGAACTTAGCCCCATGAGGTCCCTTTCCACACTACTCCTCTGTACTTCTGTAATTCAACTTACCCTCTTACATCTCCTACACCTCAGTCTTAGGGTGACTTTGAGTGTATCTTTGGGTGATGAATTTACTGTCATTCTCAGCTCATTTCCTCATGAAATTTTAAGCTATTCTGTTCAATTTTCATAGCATACCAAGGACTTTCAGTGTTTCCTATTCTTTGTCACCTCTTTAACTGCTGACTAAAAGAACCACAAGCTGCTGTGCAAGAATTTTAACAGGAGAAAATGTAAACCATTTTTCTTTAAGAGGACCATTTTTTGCATACGAGGGTCCATCCTGTCATGAGTTTCCAAAGGAAAGAGTTTCAATACCACACACAAATTGCTTTACTTTGCAAGCACCATAAACACCCAGGATGCTAGAATAAGGTGCCAGTGTCCAGGAGAATTCCAGATTCCACCCCATCCCAAATGACTTAGTAATCAAACAATGAGTAGTAGTATAAATAAAGTGGGAAAGGAGAAACAGAGAAGAACAGCATCTTAAGAGAATAAAAAAATGACATAACAGTAAAACTCATAACAAGGCTTTCATAAATTTTCCATATAGATTTAATATCATGAGGTATATGCTTAACATTTTCTTGTATAAAAAAAAGAACTTCTGAACCCAATTTTTAAGATAACTGTTGGCACCTTCCTAGCTAAAAGCCATACTCACTTCTCAGAACCATGAGCCTGAAAGGCATAATGGCTCCAGAAATACAATTTAACACCAATGATGGTACTAACTGCACTAAATGCTACACATCTACTTTTCTATCTAATGGCAAATTTTTATTCTCTTACTTAACAAAATAATTAATGCATTTTGCTCCATCATTTGATGGAAACTTGGTATTTGGCTTGTCTGTACCCTTTCTACAGTTTATCATTCAGAAAATAATCAAGTAACATATTTAGTTTGAAATGGCATAATACTACTTGACTGTGAGAGCAGGGCTTTAACTCTGGTTTTTAAGTTATATTTTAATTATTTCAAATTTTCATATGAACATTCATAACAATGCTGGTAGTTTAAGTTCATGCAAATATCATGGTGACGTTTCAGTAAAAAAATACTAGTTTTTATATGATGCCTTCATGTGTTTTTGTGTTAAAAATAATTGTTTATTCCTATAACACTAATGATTTTGATAGCTAACTCCTCAGTTGAGCAGAGGTTGTAGAGCACTACAGAATACCAGGCAAGAACAACTAGTGAAATCTTAGCTATGCCTGAAATCTGGCTTTCACCAGTGCTTAGTCATCTATGAACGGCACAAGTTGCTGGAAGGGGAATTCTGGCAGTCTCATTACATTCTGATCTGTGTACAACTGATATACAGTCAGGGGACATTGGCTACACATAGAGTGAAATAAAATCCAATGTTGAGAAAAAACAGGGAGTACTCCACCTAAGGTCAAATTGCAGCAATTTGCATGGCATATTTGACTCTTCAAATCTGAAAATGCACACAGCAGGTATAAGGGGAGGCAATGGGAACAGATGGAGGGAGTGGTGGCAGATCCTAACAGAAACTTCACAACAAATGCATTTAGCTTTTGTACTTTGATTTGACCCCTGCAAAGCTCAGTAGACTGTTTCTGGGCACCAAATCCAAATACACAAGATGAGAAAATAAAAACTTGGGCTGAGTTCAGAAGGGCAGAGAGAATGAAGAGGGCAGGATCCAGCCTGCATCCCCCTCCTGCCTGCCCCAGGTAGGGCATCAATACTGTAAACCTGAGCAGAAGTCTAGTTGGAACAATTACTTGGGCAGTAAGCAGGAACACAGATGGTTTACATTACAATTTTTTGTCGTGTTTGCTTCTATACTCAAATAAACTACACTGTGTAAGTGGTGGGAGTCATCTTCTGTCCAGAGAGTCTCAAATAGCTTGTCAATCGGACTGGTAGCAAGCTGGATATCTTACGAGATAGTGGAATCACGGTATCAGGATGGAGAAACTGTGGGACTCCAACTGAGGAAGCATTATAGCATGGAGCCTTACACCAGCAGGAAGGAGAAAAGGGGTTTCAGACACAAAAGAAAGAGTTGGCCTTTACACTGTGACAGTATAGCTGCAAAAATTTATAGAACAATAGCTTCAGAATTAGAAGTGTGATACCACTGGAGTTTAAAAAGCAAAAAAAATACGCAGACTTAAACTGTGAAAAACATGTATATGGTTTGTTCTCCAGGTAGTTCTGCCAGAGCTTACCCAGGGGGGCAAATGCAGCCACTTGCACAGGGTGGTGATGGGACACAGGAGAAGTTCATGGCAAGGTTCGCACAAGAGATCCCGCAATTCACTCCTGCGGCTGGTAATCCAGGCACAGGAGATCTGCAGTCATAGTAGATTTTTCCTTCAGGGCATATGTGAACTTCAAATGCAAAATGCAGGTTAAATGAGATCTACTCCTCTTCTACACTGAAGGTTTTCTATTCGTTTTTGTTCATAATCTATTTATTTTAATGAACAGTTAGCCTACATTACAGTACACATAAGAATACAATCTGAATAAACATCTATAACTTCATTTGCATTTCAGAGATATAAAATTAATATATGTTTTAATGTTAAAAAAAAAGGCCAGAACTTGATATTCAGCATCTGGATCTATGCACCCTAGATCTGATACACATCCCATTCTTAAAGATGGAGTAATTATGCCTTAGGTAGACAGAATCTTTAGAAGTAGCATAATGTCCAGTGTACTGAAGTCCTTTCTCAATCCATTAGAAATTCATTAAAAATTTACTTTATAGAAATCAAGATCTTAAGGCTTCCTAAACATAGATAGCAAGCCTAATTTTAGGTATTCCCATCAGAACATGTTGACCTACATCTCATATGTAATTTTTTTTTTTTCCCAAATGACTTAGTAATACAATTTGTGCTACAGAAAAAGGAAAAAGAAAAAAACAAGACAGCTTGTGCTCCTAACTTCCTATTTTAAATTTGCCATGCTGTTAAGTATCTCATAATGAAAATACATATGAGAAGAAAACCAAATGACTATTCAATGTCAAAAACTTCCACTGCACAACTGCAATATGAGACAAGACTGTAAATTACCTGTATTTTCTGTAATGGCTTCAATACATTTCACTGTTCCATTCAAACACTGACTGAAAAAGAAAAGCAAACTCATCTTTATTCAAGGGGAAAAAGTTTTGCAGCCACCGTGTTAAAGAAGATAATACAACTTAACCCAATTTAAACAAGAAAAATCAGGAGAAAGAAGCCAAAAGCATGAGTTCTGACCAGCATTTTGTTAGTGTTTTCTAACTGCTGATCTGTAATGGGGGCCCAGACTCACAAAGGTGTTTATGTAAAATTTAATTGCCTAACTTTCACTGAAGTAAAAAAGAAGCTGGGCATGTCAGCCTCTGTGGGAATGTAGGACCATGTGATTCAGGATGCTGGCAGTGTAACACAGAACCTTATCTGCCTTGGTGAATACAGAAGGATACAGTATGCAAATTTCCTGTTGCATAGACATTACGATACACAGCTTGATTATTTTTATGATAAAATACAGAATTGCAGAAAAACACATTTGACAATAAAAATAGTCCTCATTTTTTCCTTTAAAAAAATTGTGAAAAAACCCAAAGTATTGCAGAGGCATAGAAATGGCAGAAAAATGAAGCCCCTACTCTCGCCTCTTGAACTACATGATTACCAAACTTCAGTTGTAACAACTATAAGAGCTCAGCAAGAATTAAACTTGACACTCAACTCACAGACATGATTTTAAATCAGTAGGTTGAGAACATTTCTTGTAAAATGAACAAGAAGTTCCAAGTTTTACCAGGAAATCTAGGTTTCCCCACTTGTTTCAGTGAGGTCAGGATTCCATCATGAATTAATAATACAAAATGACAGAAATATAGCTCTCTGCAGGCCTTTGTTTGAAAGACTTTCCAAAATAGAATCATATTGTTTATTCTTCTGAAACTAGCCTCATATTTCTATCATAATGCCCCAGGTCTAAGAACAAGACTGCAACCTCTATGCATGTGTTTTGAGATACTCTTTAGTCCCTGGCTTACAGAATTTTCCAGATATCCTGTGGTTAAAATAAGCAGGTATGTAATCCAATTTATATTAGGCTCCCTTTTACTAAGTGTATAACAAAAATAAAATCTTGATACAATAGACCTTCATTTTATGTGAAAAAATTCTGAAGGCTCTTGAGTAGCATCCCAACTGTGATACATGAAAGATAAAACTCTTGGCACTCAAACCTACCAGGAGCCTGTTGGTGTAGGGAGGATTTCTCCAGGCTGGAGGGCTTTGCCCTTGTAATGACAATGACAGGCAGATCTGTTAAAAAAGAATATTTATGTATGTAGATACAAAAGCAAGATGAAATGGGATTTAAGGGCAATCCATTTATCAAGCTATTATGATAAGCAGGCCTTATAATTCATTAACTCAATCTTTATATTTACAATATACTTCTAAAGGCAGAAACTAAAATATGACGCTCTGACTATATTGCAGGCCGTGGCAAAATTCCTACTGTCTTCAACAAAGCCAGGACGTTCCTCAATCTCCGTATTATTCATTTGCTGTTTCTGTGCATTACTCTTATACAAAGGAGCTTTATTCCTAGGTATGGAACACATAGTTCCCATTCAAAGTGCTGTCAAAATCATGGGACAGAGGAATTATCCATTAACTATGTCTGAAAAGACCCAGATGGGATAGAAGTAGCAACAGAATTCCCTAGAAACCATGCAAAAATATGGGAATGCCAAGTTACCTCACACTCTTTACTAGTTTGAAACAATCTGTATCCCTACAGTATGAACTTTGCTGATCTTTCCAAAATATATGTCACAATGAACAGCAATAATTCTGTATAATCTTGAAATTCATGCAAATAGTCATTCCCGTTTTTAATTCAGTACCGGAACTCAGTAACTCCCCATGGTAGTAGGCTGTAAAATTTTGGTACGCAATGTACAAAAGCCATTTCCTTTCATTGATAATTTCCTTTCATTTAACTGTAGGGATTTGCATCGTGAGACAGAAAAAAGACGTTCCTAGCCACTCTCTCCATACTATCCCCGACTTTATGGGTTGCTACTACGTAGATTTCTTCTCAATTTTTCTTAAGTTTTAAAAACAAGTTTTTCATGTGAAAATGCTTTCCCATGAATCAAAAAAGTTTCATCATCCTTCTCTAAAGCAGTGTGACATATCTACTCTGAAGTGCAGTAGATGGTTGTACACACAGTAGCAGATGAGGCCCCGCTATTGTTTAGTACAAAAGAATATCAAGTCTTCACATATTGCTTGCTATCCTGTTTAGGCAGCCTACACTTGAGGGAAACAGCAGGAAAACTACTTTAAATCTTGCTGGGAAGAGGAAAATGTGCCTACGCATATTTTCTATTTTCTTATGACTTACATTGATACACAAAAGTTGACCGACTCTTCAAAATATTTCCCATCAGGACAATTACATCCTTCTGCACAGTCATCACCACAGATATTTGCCATAGAAAGTGAAGCACAGGAGTGTTTACAAAAAGAAGAGCACTGATGATAAAGCATACCACTGTGACAGATCACAGCTGGAGGAGAGAGAGGGAGAGAGAAAGGAGAACAACATCCTCTTAAAATGTGGAAAATAGAAAACAAAGCAGTATATCATGGCAGTGAAAAACAGCAAGGCAAAAAGGTCTCTTGCTGCACTGGGGTGAGTTAAAATGCATGAGAAAAATATGCTAATTTACTGAGTTCTTAAGGTAGAAATGTTTAGATTCAGGTGGGCTTATGTTAGACAGTTCCTTGGCTGGAATTGTCTATTTTTTAAGCAGTAGGGGTCTATTCTTCATATATGTTAAGTGCATATGTGTGTGTGTGTGTGTGTAGTGGGTGTGTCTGTCTAGTAATTCAGGCTTCCAAGAGAGGAAGAATGGTCCATTTAAGGTTGAGGCATTACCCTACAGTTTAGAAATGCCTTGTTTTAAATTGTTGCTATATCCTACTTGGCACATCACTGCTCACCCTACCCTGCCCACCCCCTCAGAAGGTTACCACCCCAGCTTGCCTTCCCTTAGGGAACAGCCCTGCTTCTGCCACTCCCTGACTACTTCAACCTAAGAGGGGCTTCCATATGACTTAGGGTTCAAAGTCAGAAATTTAAATTCTGTAGCCAACAGAAAGGGACAGACACCCTCTGTGAGACAGCTCAGGGTCCTCAACTCAGATGCCTAACATAAAGGCTATTAGCATTCTCCCCTGAGTATGTCATCAGCCCATTACACAATTCTAGTTTCCAGCAAAAAAGGTCAATCTCTGTATTTTGTGGCGCCAACAATACTTGTAGAATTTTACACATTTCTGAAAGATACTCTGTTCTACAAATGTTACTCACCACAGTAAGAAATATGAGCTCTGAAATCAACGACGACCCCGTGCTTGCCACAGATATAAGCGTAGTGTGCCAAAGCATTACACAAACAGCTGCTTCCGCATTTGCACGCCTCAAAGCGGCATAGCTGGTAGTATAATCCTGGACTGATGTAGGCATGGCAGGGAGCAAAAACTTCTTGATTGATGATATCACAGTGAGATGCATACCCAGCTAAGAGAAGGTGACATTGTTTTAGCCAGATCCATTTTAATGTAAGTTAGTCAAATGAATAGCACAGAATATTAAAACCAAACATAGCCAGTTGTGCAATAAAACCTTGCATACAATGTCTTTCTGCAGAGTTCTATAGTTTAAAACTGATACTGTAAGCAATTCCATCAACAATAAGCTCCATTTGAGATAAAAATAACTACATAAAGACAGTTATGCCTTCCTCTAGTAGTGCAGGAAACTTAAATGGCAAAATAATATATTTCAAAACAGAAGAGTCCTCAAAAACTTGGAATATGTTTTTTCCTATCTTATGTTTCATTTAGCTTTGAAATCAGCAATGGTCATATATTTCTTGGCATGGGGACTCAGGAAGCATTGCAAACTGGAGCTTGAAGTCATGCGAGTCCCAAGCTGGCCATATACCTTCTAGCGCCAACAGACCCTCCTCCTACCACTGAAGCTTACTACGACCACAAGTGATGGAATGTGTCAGGAACACCATAGTGCGGATCATATTTAAGCCAATTTTGCTGCTGAAAGAGTGTCGCTACCCTTCATCCTCCCTGTTCATTCCCACATACACACACTGACACAAGGATTTCTAGAGTCTCTCAGTAAATTAGATTCAAGGAGTGAACTTGACTTGGTTAAAAAGTAACCTGACAAAATAAGTAAACAAACAAAAAAATAATTTCTTTCATCAGAGTAAGATCATCACAGACCCAGAAAAATGCTTGTGCTGGCTCAGCACGGGTGGTAGCGTGGGCCAGGACCACTTAGTTAGGGACTGTTTTTCCAGTGATGATTACAGGATCACAGGAAAATTCAGGCTGGAAGGGACCTCAGAAGGTTAAGTAATCCACCCTCCTATTCTAAGCAGCTTGCATTTATGTCAAACTCCACCCTCACTGAAGAAGCACAGAACTGAAGATGAGGCATGCAGTATCTTGGAGAGAGTTAACTTGGCTGAGATGTACTGCTTCAAAAGACAGCCAATGCTGAAGGCACAACAAGTCTTAGAATGCCTCAGATTCTTAAAGGTTTATGGTTATTCTAGGCTTGCTCCCACAGGCTCTAAATATGGCCAAATCCCACATCCTTAGTGAGGCCTTATGTCTGAAACATTACAAACATTAGACTAAATACTGTCAGAATTGGCAACTACTGTCTGCCCATTGTCTTCATTAATTGAAAAGAACAGCAACATGGAAAGGAGACAGTGAAACATAGGTACATCAGCCAGCCAAAACTAAATCTTTACTCAGGAATTTGAACAAATTCATGGATCTTAGGTTGTTTGCATCAGTTTGTGTCAGAGAGCATAGATGGAGGATAAGGAAACTTTAATGCTACAAGCATGGAGAAGCCAGAGACAGGACTTTTGATCTGAACACCTTCTCAGCAAGACACTGTCTCCTGTGCTTTCTTTGTCAGTCTACAAATGTACATCACATCATTCTTCTTGACTGGTGTATTTACAGGACTACAGACAGTGTTCTACCTAGCACTCTACATGTATATTAGACAGCAGAATTTAGGACTCATGGCCAGTACACCCAGCACTATATGATCAGCTAGCTTGTATTTACAAAGGACTTAGTTCATTTTACATGCTAAATGTATGGAAAGAATGGTCTTTGCCAAAAAAGAAAAAGCAAAGAAAGAGTGCACATCTAAAACCGAAGCTGAAATACCTGTATGTGCAACTCATTCACAGAGAAAACAAAAAATGTCCCGTAAGAATAAGATACAGCTAATTCCAGAATACATACCATTTTGCTGATTAACGTTGCAGGGATCAACCACAGGAATATTGATAGGCACAGAACAAGCTGAGGAAACCTTCCATGCATTGGCATGAAGTTGTGGGGTCCCTTCTATCATCCCTGCTGGAGAACTGAAATGAAAAAGATCAACACTGCAAGCATCCTGCTGACCTTATGGACTACATGGGTGAGGTATTACATCAAAAAACCTTAAAGCATAGTCACATTGAACATTCAGCATGTCAAAAGAAATCCTATCTGTGAGGTATAAAAGAAGAGGGGTCATGTGAAGCTTTTTCTTCAACATTTTACTCATGCAAAATTTTTCTTACACTCAAAGTCTGCCCTCACATGTAGTTCAAGTACTCTGAACTCAGCTGGAGGAGGCATTAATTAGAGGAGAATTTGGCCTTTATTCAAGTACATACATACAGTGAAATGTCAAAAATTTGACCTGTTAGCTAATTTCAGTGTTCTAGAGTGGGGCTGTTTGCATTTTGATGCTGTTTTTCACCAAGTATTTCAAAACCATTTATTATTGCCAGAAAAGTTTTGTGATATTATAGCTTGAGGAACTTTGGAGAAAATGAAGTAAAAGAATAAGAAAAGTGTACACTTCTAATTAAACTATTCCTGTGGTTCAGAATGACATGTTGTACCATTCAAATTTGATGCAGGGGAAAAAAATCAAGGTGTAGTAAGTATTAAGCAGGTGAGGATGATACTAGTATTATCATCCATTCTTTTTGTCAGTGCTTTTACTCTGAGGTATTTATTCTGATGATAAGGGAGCAGCAGGGAGTAAAAAAAAGTACATTCAAGCAATATCATCATCCAATAACTTCTATAAATAATACGGTAGTTTCCCAGAATTACTTAGCTAAACATCTACAAATGACTTAGCTAAATTTATAGGTTTCATATTGTAAAAAATGACTAACAATTTAATTAAGAGATTTTATATTGATTAGTTTAATAAAGTATGAGCATGTTAACAAAATTAGTCACATGATTATATTCAACAAAACTTTTCACTTGTTATTAAACACAGTGTAAATGTACAATATGCAACTTACAGAAAATCATCTCTTAAATTCCCATTGTACGTTCCACATAGTCCTAACGTTCTTCTCTTCCAGCCAACATCAACTTGAACATAGATCCTCTCTCCATCTTTAGCAAACAGTATCTTCAAACCAAAACTAGTTTTCAGTTGAACAAAGAAAGAAGATATATTCTGAATTTCAATTGCCCCTGCACATAGCAAAAGAAAAAGAAAAACAAAGTCACTGAAATCCAACTTCCAGGTTGTATTAGTTTACCCCTTAAACAAAAGAGATTTTGAAAACTCAGAAATAAAATTAGAAACTATTCATAACCTCACCTGCAGCCAAATAACCTCACCCATTCTCCATCCAACTTATGAAACTACATATCTTTTTCATTAGCAACACAAATCAGGAATTGCAACTACTGTTGACAGTAAAAAATCTCTTGTGTTTCTGTACCTGTGAGTTATCCAGAAACCACTCTCGCGTTTCTTTTTTTTTTTTTAAGAAAGCATGCCTCTGGCAATGAGAAGACAAGACAAGAAACCACTTGTTTCTCAGTCTCCAGGGATGTTATAAAATTAATTAACAGATGTCTGTAAAGTGTATTGCAATCTTTAGACAGAAGGTTGTCTCTTACTACTATTGATATGACATCAGTATAACTCCTTCCTTAGACTGTATGTGAACTAAGGCCCTATCAAATTCCCAGCTTTCCTTCCCAGCAAATCCATTATGCAAGGAAATGGAAATTTCACAGTCACAGCATTTCTTTGCTACACATTGTTGGGCTACTTGCAGCTGCAGGCTTAAAGCAGATCCACCTTCACAAGCAGCCTCTATGCATGCACACACACACTTAGCTGCATAAACTGAGAAGAGGCAGACAAAATGCTTATGTGAGTTTAAAGATATTCTTAGCTGGTAAGACTTACTAGATACACCCAATTATCAAGAAGGTGACACCAAAATATTTGTCATAGATTATATTTGTCACAGACTATGGAAAGAGACAAGAAAGTGAACAGGGACTGGTTCAAAAGACATAAAATGAAATTATCAATTAAATTGTGAAGCAGAGCTGTCAACATAAAGTATAACTGAGCTATGAAAGTCATTGCCATAGGAAGCTGTGAATGTCAAAAGCAGAACTGTGACTGGACAAATTCAATGAAGAAAAGACATAGCTGCAACCAGCAGCACAGAACTCCCTAAACTATGTTTTGCCAGAGACTGGGAAAGGAAAGGGGAACTCTCATTTTACTCTTTCAGAAAGAGACTAAAAATCCAGTAAGAATTTACTACTGATCACTGTAAGATAAGAAATTTAGAAATATCATTTCCACCTTCAGTACTTAATTTTATAATATCCTTTTAAGGTTGATTTATTTTGCTATCCTTCCCAAAAAGGTGAAGTAACCTGCCTGAAATCACAACATAAGTCAGCACTGAAAGCAACATGGATCCCATAGAGCACATACATTCTATTCCATGCCATTTGTTCCAAAAAGCTTTGGTCAAACTAGACCTTAACCTCAGCACCAAGATGATTTCCAATGTCTCTTCACCTCCCTTCTTTTTCTTATCTCCTCCCCCCCTAAACACAAACAAAATGAGTGGAGTTTCTAGGTACTCTGCAAGACAAGAAATGCAAAGAAATGAGGACGTAATGAAGGATTCTACTTCACAGGATGAAAAAGTACATTTCTAGAATCATTACTAAGGTTATAAGAAGTAAGTGATTGTACATTTCATAAGCCATTTTTGAAGAAATTCCTTTTTCATAGACAGATATTATTAAAAAGATTTGGAGCATATAAAGAAAGAATGTGAACCCTGGTAAAATTCTACTCCATGTACTTCTTACCATTAAGGTTAAAAACTTGGTTAGGGCCAGTTTGGACTTGACCATATCTTGTGAGAGTTACTTGTTTGCTCACATCATCTTCAAGAACAAGTGTTATAGACTCAATGCAGGCGTGGTCAAAGTTCTAAGAGGAAACAAGTTTCACCATCAGAAACCAACAAAGACATTAATATTAGCATGGAAAGCAAAAACAAACAGGGGAAAAAAACAGTTGTATAGAATGGAAATACCAGAACTGTCATCAAGTAAATCAGTGGTAAACTGTCTCTCAAAGCATTAAACGGAGCACCTGAAATTGTATGTAGAACATAATAAGACATTGCATATGCATTTAAGAGCAAGGAGAATGCATTTTAGTTATTATGGCAGTCTAGTAGTGAGTGGACAGAGGTCCTCAAGTACTGATGCTGGGTTCCAAAGGCCGTACTTGCATGGTCATCCTGTGTACTCCTCATTAGGGGGTTAATCAGTGTTCGAGCAAAAGTATATATCAAGTTGGTGCAACCAGAGCCCAAATACAGCAATGCAGGAGAAAGAAATCATTACACACATGAAGGCACTTCTCGTCTTGAAACATAGTCATGATCTTTGACCGCAGACTGAAAGGATGTAATTTCTCCAGAATTATACAACAATAATTTATAAATATCTAACTATCAAAAAATGGTGACTTATAAACTAATTCACACCCATCGTTTTAGAGTGCTATCCAGGCAGAATTTATGAACCTAAGTACAAGACAAAAGGTGACACATAACCAGGTTAAACCTAGCATCTTATGCTGCCCAGGGCCCCTGTTTTCACTCAGAAACTTTCCAAGGTGCCTAGAGTTGTGCTAAGGGTCATCTCCTTGTCTCTCAGTGGCTACCTAACCAACCATTTCATGCTTGAAGGCACTTGAAATGCAGAAACAGTACTCTCAACACCTATGCAGGAGAAGGAAGTGCTTACAAAAAAAAGCAGAGGCACCGGCTTATAGTGTAGCTTTTGAAGGAACGTGAGAGACACAGTCCCATAGTAGGGCAGCTTTGGTGCATCACTCCCTGCTGATGAGTTCAGGCATCCCAGCCCTCAGCACACAGGCAGCTGTGAGTCACAATCTCCGAGCTCCTTCTCCCGAAAGCCTAGGTGACTTATAACATCATTAAATCCAGTCTTGCAGATAAGTACTTTTTATAAGTAACTCTATTCATAAAGACTGTTGTTGGGTACCTGCTAAAATACTTTCAACCAAATATGTGTGGCAGCTAGTCTCTTCAATAGTTTTGTAAAAGGCATTGTTGCAAAAAATTAAATATGTTATAACATATCAAATAAAAATCTAAATCTGCCTAACTAGCAGTGTATTAAACCTGTTCAGTGCTGCCAACAAGAGCTTTTCTAAAGCCTAATACATCTTTTTGTACCATAACCAAATATGTATATAGTGGTTTAATGTGCATAAATTAATAACTCTTCGGACTTTATCCCTGTAAAGATGCAATTGACTTTACAAAGGGCAATACAGCATGTAGCAATACAACTGCTTACAAAAAACCTGTAATTTATATTTTTTGTTAAACATAACCCAGTAGCTTACAATAGAACCTATACAAGATTGCCTGAAATATGGATGGCCATGTTTGTTGTGAATGTTCAACAAAAACGTGACTTACCTGCCCACAAGGTGCTTTCTGTAAAGTGATTGTGAATTTGTTTTTCCCGGTGCCTTTTACCAAAATGTACTGGCAAATCCCAAGAAAGGTAAAATGACGTCCATCAAATGTTGTAAAATGAGAGCTACCTGTGATGGAGCACTCAGCTTGAGAGAAAAAGGATAAACAAGAACGTTCACTTGCATAAAAATGTATCATTATTCTGTAGATGGTGGAAGAGAGATAAATAAGAAACTTACTCCTTATTTCTAAGCACATAATTCAGACTAACTTTAATCTATCTAGCTATTATGGCATTTGGAAATAAGATATGTTATATACACCTATTTCCATCAGATACTCTAAAATACAAAAGTTTTCTCTGTATTACAACTCTGAAGCTTCCTAGAATCTTTGTCCTCATCATCTTTTGGCATGACTGAATATGAAGGAGGACAAGCTTCTTTCTTCTTCCTTCTAAGTACTGTGGCACCGCTTGTTACCACAGGTATGGAGAGGCTGCAGGTGTCTGTCCTTAGGGCACATCTATATTCGTTTTTCAGTTCAGGTTAGGAGTGCACTGTTGAAGCAAGTCTCCAACGCATCCCCACTTACTGCACTTTCATTCACACCATGGGGCAGTGTCAGAGTACATGAACTAAATTCATTTTGGCTGCAACTACTGCAGGAGGTGCTCTGTGGGAGCACACCTAACCTGCTCCTACTACTAACAGTCATTCAGTCCTGAGGACCAGACTAGAGTAGTCATAATTACCCCCCCACATGCACACAACACACACAAGACATAGGGAGTGGTTCTCAGCGTGAACTGTTTTCCACTACAGATCCACTCTGCCAAGCTTTGCTTTGTAACTGGTAAGCCTTGTTTATTACCTCACTCAGAAGGGGCTCCTTAATTTGTAAAAAATTCTCTCTTTCACAAGTTTCATAATATAATCTTCTCTAAGACAAAGAACTATCAAGGGAGTTTTTCTACCCGACTCATGTTCCTCTGAGTAACTCATAAGAGAGACATGTAATCTTTAAAGACAAGAATCATTATCCAAACATGAACTGCTGTTACAAGGGAGAAAATACAACACACTGAGCAACAGAATGAAGTTTTTCTTATTATTTGCATTACAATTGCACCTAGAAGTGGGGACATCCTTATACCTGTCCTAGGTACTGCACAGGCGGTAGAAATAAGCTGTCTGCTCCAAAGAACACAAAACATAAAGAAGAGACAGAAAACAAGAGGTGGATA
Organism: Aramus guarauna; assembly: GCA_013400195.1. Lineage (NCBI taxonomy): Eukaryota > Metazoa > Chordata > Aves > Gruiformes > Aramidae > Aramus > Aramus guarauna. The sequence continues at coordinate 205,073 of VXBL01008798.1, forward strand.
TAACACACTGAATTAGGGAAGCAAATGGGAAAAGGTAAGATAAGTATGGTCAGGCAGTTAACAGCTTCACCCCAGATGGCCCACTGCTACTCCTAACATCCATCTGCTTAATTTTGCTTCTTAAATTAGCATCCCAAGCCCTTGGATGTTATTTGGTTCTGTTGTCTTCTGAAGATTTTAGCCCTTACATTCACTGAGGAGAGAAAAGAGTAATGAAATACAGATACCTGGGCAATCATGATCAGTGCAGTTCCAAATGCCACCAATACAAATACTAAAAAGAAAAATCACAAAACACAGAAGTTAAATGTTCTGATCTTTAGCAAAAAGAACAGCTTTGAGCTAATTAATGTATTGAATTCATCCTTTCCATAGAATAGCCTGCATATTTTAGTGATAGACAGGGCCCAGACTATAAAACATAGATACTAACTATTCCTTAAAATGTAAGCGTGACTATGATGTTAAACTAACTATTGGCAGCAGTCATAGAGAGAGGAAACACAGACATGAGACTTTCACATACCAGTTGCTGCATTCTTGTTCAATTTTTGAGCCTACAGGGAAGGCAGTTCCATGATAAATACAAGGACAATTCGACACAGAGATACAAGTTCCATTTTCCATAATGAGACCTATTGGGAGGGAAGTTAATACATGAGATAAAAAAACAAATTAACAAACTCCGAGTCACTGCTCTTCCCCCATCTGACTCAAACATTCAAATCTGCCAGAAGGTGATCTCACCAGTCTTACCCAGGGACAAGCAAAAAGACTCACTCAGGGAGTGCAGAGAGCTCAGACTGATGAACAGTGAAGCTCTCTCAAAGTAGTTGTCACCCTGAATATTTGCTTTATGAAAAATGTCTGCTTTAAGCATGTAAAACTGTACAGACTCAAAAATGAGAAGATTCTGAGATCACATAACCTTTACTCCTTCTAGAACAGGACTGTTCATAGTCCAATCCCTAATTTTTATTGAGTACAGGTCTCAAGAAGTTTGTTTTCTTGTACAGAGCATTAGATGCATTCTGTTTAAAAAAAAAACAAACCCTCAATAGATTTTGGAATAATTCAGATAAAGTGGATTAGATCTATGCAATATCTTATTGTAGTTAGCATTAGTGATGGCTCCAGATTTTAATGGATATTTCATTCTGAGCCACTTTTTTACTCTAGAGAAATCTTTAGAACACAATAAAAGGAAGAATCACAGTGAGAATAGCAACAGCCAGAGCAGAATTTACAATATTCATATTTTCAGGCTTTAACTTTAAGCACAGTCTGTTTAGACGACTTTATTATGAAGTTGGGTATTAGCTTTACACATACAGTTCCACGTAAAATTGGCAGTACTTACCATCTGGACAGTAACAGCCATCTAAGCAGTGTAGGTTGCTGCCAAGACAATCTTTTTCAAATGTGCAGGTTGGTGGACAACAACTGATACAGTCACGGTGTACAAAGCTGTCTTCACACTTGTCAGCTAGAAAAAAATACATGGTACATTGAACATTAGTGTAATTTCTTTTTCCGTACTGGAGAACCTGCCTCTCTCAAATAAACAGTTGTGCAGCGCTTCTGGTATAGGTAATTATTCGGATCAGGTACAATGGATTATTTGAAGAGGTTTTAACTGATGAACTGTGGTGAATTTCTCATTGGTATGTAAGTCTGTCTTTGCCAAATTCTTACATCACCCCTCCAAAAGAAGTTACAGTTTCTGCGACAGGAGAACTTGTGCTTGTATCTCAGCTAGTTCAAAGTCTTGTGCATGAGACTGAACTGCAATTGATGGGTGGTGATGATAACTTGAAGAGGCTGGATTAACTGTATTAATTCTGTCATAGGGCCAGTAGAGACTGAAAGGTCATACGGGGAGAGGGACAACATCAGATCTCCACAGGTGTTTGTTCTTTTTCCTAGAACTTGATCAGCACACATGACGTTTCAAGCAATTTGTGAAACATGAATTTTGTATGGATCTAGATCAGATTACAATGGAATTAAAATATTCCTATAGCAAGTCATTGAATTCATTGTTCACCAGCAATAGTGAAGCTGGCTGATTACTTCAGTATCAGGTTTGAGTCCTATAGTGACAACTGTTGTCAAGATGGAATTATTTGAAATGAATACATAGGGTATCTCAAAGGTCACATAGTAGGCTTTATATTAAAGAGTCTTACTACAGGCAGGAAAGTCATCCCTCCAGTCCCGCACCGGGGACCCAGCATGAGAGCATGCTCTAGTATACTCTGTCACCGCCCTGCAGTATGTTTCATCATCATCCACTCTGAAATGATAAAACAAGAGAGTAATCAAGGAACTAAAATCCCATCTTCAAATCTCTGCCATGGAACACTGTACAGGATACTCCACACATAGCTGACACCAATCAGCCATAACAGCACACAGTGAAAAAACTATGAAAAGGAACAAGCTATACTGAATATACTGTTGTGTTTTTATCATTTGATCTCACAAAATGTTATTTCATTGTAATATTACCACAATGAACAAAACTGCTAATTTATTACAAAAAAAGATAAATGCTACTTATGGTGAAAGAGAAACGTGACCTTGTCTTGAAGACAATGGACAACTCAACAGTGTCAAGATCCACATCTCAGGCCCTCTCCCTCCTGCATGACGTGGAAACTCTGATCTACACTGATAAAAGACATTCTGGTCCAAGTAATGAGTTCAAGTTTCCAACTGCTTGTCAGTCCTTGAACTTAGGCGAGAAGAACACTGTTGGTGGACTCCTGACCTTGTGCTGAAGTGCTCAGCGCCAGAAACATTATCCACTGAATACTGTAGATAGGCTCAGGGATTTACTGCACAACCTTGGGCAAAGACATTGTCTCTGCCTTAGTCTATGCAGAAGTTGTACAATTAACTTTTGCCAGATTCAAGTAAGGAGACATTCATCAGTCTTTAGGTAAGCTCAAATTTTTTTCAGATGTAAGTGACATAAGGCAAGATACCACCAACCTTTTGTTACTGTGAAAGTCCGACAACTCCCATCATTTACTGCGGAGGACTTGATGCCAAAATGAACTAGTCATAAGATGACATTTCTATTATAAGCATAACTGTGACAGATCAGCTGAGTTTGTCTTTCGGCACACAAGATCATGCTTCCAAAATTAATGGTCTTAAGAATATATTATATTGTGTTTGTATTCTGCTTTCAACACATCTGTTATCAAATCGAACACCACTATACTCTTTGTTACAGTGATCAGAGTCTCTCCAGCTCTCCTTATCTAATCCAATTAAATGGGTCTTAATAGAAAGAATACTTGGCATATTCTATGGCCGCACAAAAAAAACTTCATAAACTGACACTAAGCCACAAGAAGAGAGGTCTCTTTTATAAACAAAATAAGCCTAAATTAATGAGGTTCTGAGACACAGAAACTTCCTTCAAGGTTTTTAACATTCACGCAATTCACATCAACACACATATGCATGTTGACAAAAATCAAATCTGCCTTACCACCATGACACTGATTCAATATCACATTTGGAAATTTGTTTTTCATTATTCTTCTCTTGCTAAGAAAAAGTCACAATAAACTTCTGAGTTACAAAGAGACCATACAGAGGCAACTCATCTCTTCTCTGAGCGAAATCAATGTACAGATCATAAAATTCAGGAAGCACACTTCCATCTTGACTTTGTTGTAAAGCAGAAAATTAAAAATTCATCAAAAATGAACTAAGAAGTTGTAATGGGTTATACTGAATTATTCTTACTTTTAGTCTTGTGATCCTTTCTGTGTGTTTTTGATTAAATTGATGATACTCTGAGAATGCCATAATAGTATCTGGTAAAAAATCCTGCTATTTATGACAATTACTTCTTAATTTAAAAACCTTACTAAAAAGGAAATGGTACACTACTCAGTCATCTATTCAGTTACACTCTGGAACACGAGTTTAACTTGAATGACAAGAACTAAACAGGAGTCTAGAGAGCTAAGGGGAAAATACCAGGTTGCATATAATGCCAGCAGCTGAGGGGGTGTAACTCCCACCAAAGCCAATGAGAGTTTAATTTCTTTTGACAACTCTGGATTTACATAAATAAAACAATTTTGAAAAATTCTGCTAAGTTGAACTGTAGTGGTTGCTCATAAAACCAGTCCAACTGTGTCAGACAAATGGTCAGCTCCTCCAGTATCATTAATGTTTCCCCCCTAGTATCAGCTCCACATGTTTTTGATTCAGGACCTCCAGATAAAGGTTTCAGGGATTTTGTGATTAGTAGCTCCTCTTTTGTCATTATTGATTCTCCATGGATTTCTCTTCTATGTATTTGCCTAGTATTTCCTCGAATCCATGTAAACCTTTAGCAATCAAAATATCCCTTGGCAGGCCGTTTCTGCACCCTTTGTTTCCACACTAAATCATTCACTGAGAAAACCCATCTCTTTGCTTTTAGCTTGGTTCCTCCTGACTTCACTCAGTGCTGCTTAGTTCTAGTCTCATTCATTTCATGCATTAAAAATAAATATACAAGAATTCCAGTCTTACCTGCAAAGATCATTCATACAGCTAGAAATATAAGAATATGGATCTATGCTTTCATGACAGCTGAGAAAAGGAAACTGTAGGAATATTTGGCACTTGAAGAATATGTCCTGTGCATTAAGGAGAATCAGTAAATGACAGTTAGTAAATACTTTCTTAACAATCATAATTCTTTTTAGTTTTGTTTCCCTAATCTGGGGTCCTTTATATCCCCATTAAAATTTGAGAATCTCACAGTCTCAGTTTATTATTATGTCTCCTTTAATATTCTTCCTAAAATTTGTCCTCTCTGCCTAGGCTGGCTTGATTACATGCTGCTCCTAAACCAGCTGGGATGAAAGAGTGTGAAATGACAAAAAAGGGGCACAATTTGTGTCAGTGCAGGAGCTGAGCATGTTACTTCTGCAGTATTTCACAATTTCCAAAATAATGAGGTGTAAGATGCCAGGACTGGAAACTGAACCCACGTTTAATGCAGCAATGAAGAGCTCTGCTAGTGGATCTGTGCCACTTGGCACATCCTATCTGAGACTTTGCACTTTTAAGCTAAACATCTGAAGATCTTCAGACTTTCCCTGGCAACATTGATCTGAATCTTCCCTTTCTCAAAGCCTCAATGCATTTAAGGCTTTTTTTCAACACAGTGTATATTGCTAGATTCTTGTACCATCACTAGGCAGTGAAGATTAATAATATATATAATATATATATAATAAAACATGATTAATTTACCTCAGTGGATTCTGCATCAGCTGAGCAAGGACTAGAAAAATCTGAGGCAGTAGGTACACAAGCTACATCATCTGAGGTTTGCACAGCCCAGCTATTTGCAAATTCAGCAATGTCTTCTGTATATTCACCTACTGCATGAAAACACTCAGTTACAGATACGTTCAGAGTACAGGCGGTGTGGAAAAATGTTATTTTTCTTTTTAATTTTATACATTTAAATGAAAAGATTGAAAAATATATGACAAGGTGTTGGTTGGGGTTTTTTTAAGTGCAATCACTGACAATTTTATAACAAATATACAAATAAGGACAAGCAGAATGCATTGAATACTTAAGGAAAATACTTTTCTTTAAAACAATTAAAGCTTTCATCATGTTTCACAAAGGTCACTTAGCACTATTATCTCTCTGCTTTTCCCTTGCTGCAGAAAAGCCCTACAACAAACACACCACTACAAGCCCAGCTCTCCTCACAGCATGAGCGTGGGAGAATTAATGAACGAGATGCATGACTGGAAGTCATGGCAACAGGCTGAGGAAGGTACATGAACATACAAGAAGGTTGGCAGTAAAGAAACAGACCCAAAATGTCCATATTTCTGCAGCAAGAACTAAATACTACATTTTCTTGATGTTCTCAAGTATGTTAAAAAGGGTATATTGGCTCCAACTTGAAGAACCTTACAGTAATTAGCATCTATGCTACAATCTTCTATATCTATGCATGGTTAGGAGACAGGGTATTGAAATGAAATCAGCTACAGGGTTTTTTTCACAGAGCTTTACTATCCAAACTTAATCTAACTACTTCTAGCACAAGATGTACAAAGTTTGACACTGCAATGTCGAAAGTCCCAAAGCACCCTAATCAGATATTTGTACTTGGATCTCCACAAATAAACAAAGATGAGATCCTAACCACCAGTCTATTTTACTTAAGAGCCAGGGAGATTTAAAACATTCCACCCGCTCTGACAGAATAGTTCTTTACACAGAAAACCCTTCCCAAACATAAAAAGCTGTGGTTTGATCTAGAGGTAAACCTGTTGACGTAATTCTGTTTCTGCAAAAAACATTAAAAATATTTTATTTATATTTTGACATGGCTTGAAAAAAATTCTAAGTCCTCAAAAATGCCACAAAATAAAGTAACTGTCCTTGAAACAGTTCTTTAAAAAGACACAGCCTTGTATATTAAAGCAATACAAAGATGCCAATAAAGATAAGGAAACAGAAAAGGAGTTTGTTTTTAAACTGTGCTTTGAAATGGAATATTACAGCAATTTATTTATTTGGGGCATTGCAAATAGAGAGCATTAAGACTCTGGAAGATTGAGAATAGATGTAAGAGCTTCCCTTACACTATTGGGGGAAGCAGTTTAGCTGGAGGAGATAAATAATCATCCCAAATCATTTATAAGATTTGGAAACACTTAGAAAAATGTTGCAGCTTAGAAGTAATTTGAATTAGCAGTCTGTTCTTGTGAAGATACCAGAAGAAATTATGTTGAAGAAATGTAGCTCTGGAAAGGAAGAAATCTAAGAGCTGGAAGTCTTTTGTAACAGCTGATACATTTAAAGATACTGAAATTACCATCTTTTAGAGTTTGTATGAATTCATTATCTCCTCCAAACTCAATTTTTCTCCATTATTACAGATCACCAGTTTTAACTAGTTATTAAACATACTACACTCTGGTGTGTAGAAGTTAATGCATGAAACAGGGAACTTACTGCTCTCATGCCAGAAGAGGTATGAGAAATTTGTATTGGGGAGATTTTTAAAGACTATACAAAGATAGGTACACTGTGTCTTCCTTCCCTTAGAAAGTCAAAAAGCTCCGCTATCAACCATAAAAAATCAGGAAAAACAGAGGAGGGGAAAAAAGTTACAGTGAGATAACTTTTGTGACTGAAGAATATACAGGGCCATAATGGTAATTATGCAATTAATGGTAACAGTAAAACTGTCCTATCTTTGTTTTTATCAGACCCTGAGAAAAATATTCCTCATATTCTCAAGCTTGTTCTTTTTTTTTTTTTTTTTACATTAGTTGCAAGTAGGACAAAAGTCCATATAGAGTATTTCTTACATAGACTACAGAATATTCTACCAGCTTAGCAAATCATCTCTGCCTCAGACATGGCATTGGGCAACTCCTCATCCTACAGGGTAGTCGGAGGCCCATAATACACCATAGCAAGAAAGAGATACAAGGAACTCCCCGGCAACAGCTTTGAAATGCACATATTTCAACTAGCATTTTTATGTTGCTCATATAAACTAATGACTCAAGATGGTGCTTTTTCCAAATATTAATATTTTGACTGTTCTCTCCTTCTCCCTCCATCTTTAAACATAGAGAAAACCACAAGCATTTGTTTATTTATTTATTATTTGAAGGCACTTTCAGCAGCTAATATAAACATACCCCAAGTGCTTTGCTAAACAAGAAAAAGCTTAAACATACACATAAATGCTTTCTTGAACTAGGACTTTTCTCTTAGCATCTTTAATGATGAAGAAGAGTAGAGCAGATAGTCTATTTTCTACTGGAATAACTGAAACAGGACTGTGCCTTTTTACAGTATTATATTTAAATTGAACATGGAAGCTGTTCACACAAGGTAAGGGTGTATTTCTAAGCTCTTTACTTACTATTTTGCAGTATCAGATCATCATATTTATTGCCATTAAAATTTCCACAGAGGCCACAAGGTTTTCCCTTATGATCTTCTGTCAGCTTAATATAAATACCAGAATTTCCATCCCAAGCAAGAGAAAAACCAAAGGTAGTCTTCACCAGAATATAGTCAGCCAGTCTCTCAAGGAAAGCATTTCCAACTGTCTGAGGCAATGTTAATCTGGAAAAATAAACAACCTGCTTCAAAGATCTCAAGATGAGATGAGGTTAGTGCTAGAAAAATACCACATAGAGCTTCACCTTCTAACTCACTCAGCCCTTTTTCCCAGGTGTATACTGTCACTTCCATTCAATTCTTCATGTTTTTACTATCTTTTCTTCTGTTTACTTCTCTATATCAACCATCAAAAATGAATGCTTTCCTGCTGTATACACCTATCAGTTATACCAGTTATAAGCCTGAAATTAACAAATCTTCATTTTCAAAGCCCAGCGCTGGCACGCTGACGAATACATGACTTCATGAGCGTGCTGCATTGCATTACAAGCTGTGTGACACTATGACCACCAGCAGCCCTTCTCAGCACAGGGTCATCACTGGGTTAGACATCTGCAAATGGATGAACTTAACGATACAGAAAATACTATTGATCAAAATACTGTATATCTTCCTCCTTTGGCCAAAGATCTCTGGACAATAATATTGCAGCATGGATCTAATCCTAATCTTCCAAAACTGCTTCTGTTGAGATGAACAGTATCACTGTAGCTATCAGTCTCAGATTCTAATGGCTATAGCATTACATCAAAGGGGATGGAAAGAACCCCTTAACAACTCTGAAATTTTCTGTGCTTTATCAACCAGTAAAATGTACTTATGATAGGTTTGCACTCATCTTTTTATTTATTAAAAAAAAAAAATTGTATATTTGGGATTTTGACATATCTCAGAGATGTTTTGTGGATTTTTTTGCCCCAGAGGGGCAAAGGAGACTTAAGATCATTGATTCAACCAATTCAGACTTATCTAGAAGAAGTTTATGTCTTAGATAAGTATAGCTACCAAGAATAAATTACTGCCTTGTTCAAAATGGTATCAGGATGCACCAAGGATTAGCTAGAACTGTCTGATGCAGACTTTGTCTATAAAAAGCAGGGATGGGCAATCATTAGGTTACAGCTGAGAAGATGAACACAAAGTTAATGCGGGGAGCCTATGCTATCCTCACTCAGGTATTACATCAGCACAATTACATCTGCTCACACTAGAGCTCTATCAGCCCCAATAGAGAACAGCAAGGGATCAGTAAAGATATATATCTTTGGCTGATGTAAAAAGCATCAATTTCCAAAATTCCACACTATCTTTTACAATAAAATGTTAAAATCCACCATTAGAACACTTACCTGGTTCCATCTTTTCTTACTTCGTGTCCTGAAATAATTATTTCTTCTTGGTTTGAAAAAAATAAGCTGACGGACCTCTGACAAGTATATACTGAACCGTAACAGTGACGACTGTTATGAACCTTAGAGGGGAAAAATATATACACAATAAAAACAAATGTTTGTTCTCAGTAATTTCATGTGATTTTTCATAAATTCAGATATTTCACATTTCTATGCACCAATCACTGAAAGAGCTTTACAAATAAATACTTAGAATATAAAAAAGTCACAAAGCTATGCAAAACTAGAAGTTCACGCTACCCAATACTGCTGAGAAATACAGCAACTCTTCAATAGCACAAAGCATCACAAGGCAGTAGTTTAAATAATGGATGAAATACTCAGGTATTTTACATAGATGAACTTCAGAGACACTGTAGTGAGCAAGCTTATAACTGTCAACATAGAAGCTTGTTATCTGTGCCGAGGAGACACCCCTATTGCTCTGTTTCTAGAAGTCTGATCTATAGGAGGGGTCTACAAAGCAATACAAAACCTCAGCACAATACCAGCATTCTCCATGCCAGCAGAGGCTGGCACCAGCTGAACTACAACATGTCTTCCTGAACCACTCAGGATTTGTTGAGATTTTGGAGTACTCCTGCAGATTACTGCAGGCTTCTAACTTACATGGATCTGTTAAAATCCATTTCATACTGGCTTTCCAGCCCTGCTAATGGAGAAGGGCAGACTTTTCTGAAGTCTGCCTCTCCCCATTACACATATATAGCATAGTGAGCCAGGGTATCGGATTGAATCGCATATCAGCTTCTCTAGTTTGAACCCAGCAATGGAAATACAAGTTTCAGTCAGCCAGAGAGAGATTTGCAAAACTGTGTGTCCCAGATATAGGCAATGTGTAACGTCCAGGACTGTGCACTACCAGAGAGAGGTGTTAGACAGATCTCAGATCCATGCTTCCAGAAATGAAAACTATGCAAGTCCTGTCTCAGCATGTCTACAGTTTTATGGCAGTGAAGTCGATCTCACATAAAAAATGTATAATCAGACCTTTGAAAAGGCATGATAAGCCAGTGTTCTTCCTTTTTATAGTTTGGCAAAAAGGAGGCTACCCTTGAAGTCAAATTTCCTTTGCATTCTCAGCCTTTGGCATGGCAGAGCACAACTCCTGCAGGAAGGTCTTTGTCCCCAGAGACCACACAGCTTTCGTTGGCCAGGGTGTGCTCTCAGGACTTGAAAACCCTTCAGATTTACTCTGACTGATGACTAGGTCTGCAACTTTCTGTGCATATGCTCTAACCAATTAACTTCTACACAGTTTTGAATTACACTCACATAGTCCAAGTGAGTTTTAAGTACATACCTACTCCAAGGACTTGAGCAAAACTTCAACAACTTTCATGAATCTCAGTGCAGCTGAGCCACCCAAACCTGTGGGATGCCCTAGACTACGGTGCTTCACAAGCCAGTGAGCTGATTTTAGACAACACTGAGAGGGCAGGGGAATGTATTCTGAATCTTAGATGCCCGTCATTACCTAAATTAAAATGTAGGCAGACTTCAGATAGCTCATATATGACTCCTATGACTGCGCGCATCATTGTTCTCTGAGAAGGATGGGATTTGCATTACCAGTTTACTTGGCAGTGCTATGAAGCTAAATGGATTAGTAATTGGGAAACATTTTGCCAGTGTAGTAATGGAGGCTGTAAAAGTAATGAGCTATCATTTTTGTAGAAAAGATCTGTTAGTAAACATGTACAGTGCTAACATGTATTTGAATTAATCTTCCTAAACTGACACTTAATCCTGGAAGTAGAAACCAGTTACTGTTTCTTTGAAACATTTTGAGTGAAATAAACCAAACCAGAAAAAGCATTAGAGTTTTTACATGTATAAAGATAATCATAATTAAAGACATCATAAATGTTACTAGTTTTGACAGATGGTTTCTGTGTAAACCTAGTCCAAGACAGAAACACAATCAAGGAAAAACAAAATAATTCTGGTGTTTTCTTCTCCTCTGGAGAGGTGGATTTATTAAAGCCAGAAGTACCATAATGTGAGGATTTCAAGGGTTCTTGGCTGTCCGTTGGCCAGCCTGTAGTGACTGCAGTGCTTCAACATTACTTGTGACTTTTCTGAGTAAACATTTTCGGTTTTTAGCAAAACATGACATTTGTTCCAGCAATTGAATGGTAGTTTGTCTCTTTCTAGAGCAACTGGAATCCACTGAAATACTGATTCTAGATTTTTATATGATCTTGGGCTTTGATACAGAATTTTCTGAAAACTCCTAAAAGGTCATAGCTGCACACAGAAGCCAAAGAATTAAAAATGAAATTGTGGAAGGCAGATGTAACAGTATCTGTCTATAACCTGTGTGAACAGAAACGGCAGTTTTAACGGCAGTTTTATCTTCACTAGATGCTACTATCAGGGGGCAGAGAAGATCATGTGTTTATAAATGAAAACTAGTCCCTGTAGCAGAAATCAGCATCTAGATCTGCCCTTGTCCCTGCAAGCACTGTGACCACCAGGACTCAGAATTCGGACCTGACTTGTCCCCTCTCCTCTGCCCAATCAGCACCAAATCCCAACCATTGTGTAAACAGGAACATAATGAGCTCATATCCTCTCCCAACAGTAACCAATAGCCTGACAAATAGGGCAGCTTCCTTCAAAGAGGGTATAGGTTTGAACTCTCCCTGACTCAAAGTCATTAACCATGGACACTCAGCAATTTGAGGAAATTACTAAAAAGAGTGCCTTCCATACATAGGTCAAGATGAGGACTTTTGAGCTGTTAAACTTCCTGCATGACGTAGAGGTAATCCAACATTAGAATGCAAATCACCAGAGGGGAGAGAGTTTTCTGTGGGTCAGGGAGGCAGCTCCTTGTAGCGTGCTGATGGCTGTGAATTGGGGTCCAATACACTCGGGTGCCCAGCTATCAGGCAGCTGACAGCTGTTTGCACTTTACTCAGCAACTCAATTTTTTTTTTACAATCTGACAGCTAATATTTATTGAAGTTTACAAGGTCTGTTTTAAGACCCACTTTTTCTCCCAGAAAGGAGAGATCAGAGATCCTTTTTAGGACAGTGGGAGTAAGAAATACTATTTTTAATTTACTGACTCTGTTGATTATCATTTCATCAGTGTTTTGAGTTACTGCACATAGGCTTAGACATTTTCCAGCAGCATAGTTTTATATTTAAGTAAGCAATGCAACAGTTTGATCCATTTATTGTCTCTCTAGTTATTTTAAATAAGTCCTGTAATAGAGGAATGCTCAGTGTGTTATTTCTAGCGTATGTTCACATACTTACCCAAACAGTGTACTGGGGTTCTGGAGTACTGCAGTCTTTTGCAATAATATAGGAGCAATTTCCCGGGAAATAGTAGTAAATGCCATCAAATGTTTCAAAGTGATACTGTCCCCACGATTTGCAAATCCCATCTCGGTCCTTACCAGTGTTAGGTACTAGAGAGAACACAGTGAGTTTACAACAAGCATGGTAATCAAAAATTGACAGGCAACACAGGCATCTACAAAAGAGCTCAGAAAGGAAATAAGAATTTATAAAGGAAATACACAGCAAGGACAAAAAATAGCCTTATTTCTTCAATATTCTTCAAATTTCTTCAATTGCCTTTAAATAAAGTCAGTACTTTTGCTTTAGGCTGCAGTTTTAGTTACATGTGATCATTGTAAGTTTTTAATTTGCTTTGGTGAAGACATTTTAATTATAAGTAGGGGCAAGGGATTTAGATCTACTGCAGATCCTGGAAGGCAATTCTTGTTGAACTCTATACACAGCAGATTCCAGAAACCAGTGCATTGAAACAGTTGGTAATTTTAATTGCAATAAGAAAAAATTTTTCATTGTTCAGCTAACTAGAAAAATGCTGGCTAGCTACTGATGTACTAGACAGTGATCTATCCGTTACGGTATCTATGTATCATTACAACCCAAGTGCTAAAGTGTAGGCATTCCTGATGTTGCTCTCTATATATCCCTAACGCGTATCATTTTAATCATCTTAGCTACTAGTGGAGTAGCAGTCCTGCTACAAAGGAATCACAAATGTGCTGTTAAGAGTAATGTTTTTAAAACCTGCACCTTAAATCTCACTTGAAGCTGAAACTTGACTCTTTTGGCCCAAAACTTACCAATTTGGCACCTGCTTCCTTGAGCTTGAAATAACTGACAGTCACAGTCACCTGCCTCTGTGCAGGCTGCTCCATTAAGGCACTCCTGAGGACATGAACCTGTAAGCAAGCACAGCAGCCTTTTAGTGGATATAGTATTTTGCAAACAGGCTGAGAGATCTCCATTAAATCTGTTTATTGTTAAATCATAAGCAGTTATATTAGCTAAGAAAATTAACCAACAACAATCCCCAGTTTTTAACATGTACTTAATTTTATCTTTTGTGTTCCTTGGTTAAAAGAGAAGCAAGGTTCTCTCTCGTTTGGTTTGAGACTTGTAAACTAACAAAGGAGCAAAAGGTCAACCTCCTCCCAGCAAACAAAAGGTCAAGTTCCCATGTAAAGAAACCAAATCCCAGTCCTGCTGGGACAGGACACAGATTATTCTAATTGACCAAATTCAGCACAATTTATGCATATGTTCATCTCCTCCCTCCTAAGCATTACAGCAAAGGGTACATTCAGCTTACGAACAGTCCAGAATATATCATTTACAGAGTCAAAACCAATTATAAATAACCTTCCCCCATGCTAAGGAAAAAAAAAAAAAAAAGTTAGTTGAAAAGTTATTTCTGCTTAAGAGGTGACTGGAGTCAGAGACTTAAGTTTCCATGGGAATGGCTTGGTTTATGTTATAATTAGTAATTGTTTCCAAAAGCAGTTTCATTAAAGAGTTTTATAGTCTGGAAGCTAAGAGCTCACTGTCATCTACTAACCATTCACTGAGGTGGGTTTAAATCATAATTCCCCAAAAAGCAGAGAAGAAAGATAGTTCCAAAGCAAAATTTCATGAAGCTTTGCAGATACTTGCTTTCCTTCTTGGGGGAAGATTAAAACCCTAGATACAAACACTTACAATCTTGCTGACAGAGACTAAAAAACCATTGCAAAAAGCAGGAAGTACATGAAATAAACAGATCCTTCCAATCCCAGTGAAGTCATGGTAAAGCTGCTAGTGACATTAAATGGCAACAAAATAGTATCTTTACAGTAGAGCACAAACAGAAGTTACCAATGATTTGGAACATCACACCACTGTGAAAACTCCTTTCCATGCTTAGTTTTGAATTTTTCCCATTTAAGAATTGCTTTCTAGGTATACACAGATACTCTGAAAATACCGACAAGGCAGAAAATACTGTTTATGGAACAGCACTGATGTAGAAAACTTCTTTGTTGTTAGAATTGCAAGCTGTAAAACTCCCTATATTTATTTACATTGAAAAACACAACAGAAAGCATCTACCTAGGCATATGCAGGATACCAAAGTTCATTGCATACGATGAACTTTTTTGCAAAACAACTTCTGCAACTTGAACCTGCTTTACGTGTTTCTACAATGCTTAAAACTCTCCAGGAACAGCTGCGTGCTCATTGCCTGAGCACCACTGTCTCTTCACATAACCAGTTACACGCCTCTCAGATACACTTGGATCCTCTGCCAAGGCCAGAGAAAGTGGCAGCAAAGAAAAACTGCAATGGAACTAAACTCTAAAAATAATCAAAGGATTGGCTTAGCTAGCTGTTCAGATTTGGTTGTAAGGCATTATTTTGAAAGTACAGTTTTAACAGGAATTTTCCATGATTTAACATGGATAAAATGAGAAAATTAGTTTTGTCCAGCACATAACGAGGAGGGCTTCCACAAGGCACAGTAATGCAGGAGAGCTGGTAGGAAGGCAGCATTCTCAGGACTATCTCTCCTCCCGTGGCTAAGGAGCACAGTACTGACCTCCTGGTGTACTCCGCGTCAAGGCCCCATGAAGGCGCGACCAAGGAGAGGCAGATCGAATCTGTCAGAGAAACATAAAAGCAAAACCACTCTACAAATGAGCTGATACAAGCCTGAGGCATTGCAGCCCAACACCAGGTTAGGATTTTGAGGGTTATTTTAATCCAGAAGAGTAACTTGGAACTTGGCTAGTACATGGCACAACCACCAGCACTGCAGGAGGGATGAGCCGCCTGGGATGGTGGGGAAGGCAGTGATCATAGCAGCTAGCACCATAGGAAGGGGAAGCACAGCTTTTGGGGGGATGAGGAATGATACAGCTGCACCAAGAGATCACCACCAGATGTCCTCTGTGTTGCCAGTGCCGATGAACAAATGAGGCTCCACCAGGGGAATTTTCCATTTACATTTGGGAAGAAGAGTGAGGGGGCAGAAAGCAGTCCTGCACTTTTCACTTCAAATACCAATAGCTGGAGAGCTTGCAGATGCGATATCCCTCCATTTCCTCCTCTCCCCTAACTCATGCTCTGTGCTGCACCCTGATTATCCCATTGTGGCCACTCCAGCTGTGATGGATTTCATGTCCTGCTTGAGATCCTTCAGAATTGCTTTTTAGTTCATCCCAAACAACAGAGGAGGCGGATCTGTTTGATCTGCTTCCTGTCTTGTTAAGGAACTGGGGAGCATCAGACTATAAGGAAGCCCTGGAGCTGACCCAGCGCTCTGCTACTGCAGTTTGTCACGTCACATTGTCCCTTTTAAGAGCTGATCCCATTCCAGGCTGAAAGCACTCCAGGGTTTTTGCCCCCACTAGTCTGATTGGAAAGTTTACCAGGGTGAAGTGCTGGGTAGTTAGGTATTTCCCTCTTACATTTATTCATGGCCAGTTTAAATCCTTTTGCTTTATAAAGCTTGGCCCTTTGGTTAAATAGCTCTTCTTCCCTGTGGTTTTTATTTATTCCCTCTCTGATATTCTGTGAGAAAAGTTACCCTTCTGTGCTCCCCACAGA
Organism: Aramus guarauna; assembly: GCA_013400195.1. Taxonomy (NCBI): domain Eukaryota; kingdom Metazoa; phylum Chordata; class Aves; order Gruiformes; family Aramidae; genus Aramus; species Aramus guarauna. The sequence continues at coordinate 221,359 of VXBL01008798.1, forward strand.
TACGCCAGCCTTCAGCTGCACAACTAAGCAAAACAAATTGTTTAAGTCTTTGCTTGTAAGCTAATTTCTTTCTTCCCTCCTGCTGCCAGTCATTTTCCATGTCTGGAGTTTGAATTAATGGATGTCAAAGTGAACGGCACTATGCAAAGAACTAGTTTAAGTCTCACTACTGCCTCATACCGTGACATAAAACCTTCCCTTTTCCACTTGGAAATACTTTGTGGGATGCATCCAAGTAGCACAATCTGTCTAAAATCAACCTGAAATGGACTTCATCAGATCACCACCTGGAAGGCCCCTGCACCAAAACTATTCCTGGTCGCCATGGCCCGTTCCTTTCCCTCCCTGCACGTCAAGACCCATTTCCACTTCCCCTGACAGTTACCCTGAGCCATCCTTCCCAGGAAAGCGGCTTTTTTTTTTTTTTGGCTTTTGTGGTATTTTGGGGAGGCAGACCTTCCTCGCTGCAACAGCACTTTCCTGCAGAAGGCCCTCCTGGGGCACCGTCAGTCCTGAGGGCCTGTTTCCCTCAGAGGCTCGATCCGCCTTAGCACAGCATTTCATACCAGCTATGATCCAAATCTGTCAGGAGGCACGAAGATCTCAAGGGGACTCAGAGAAAATCATCCATGGTTCGGCAGCAGGCTCCCTGCAAGACCGTGAGCAGACACTGCCCGGGGGTTTGCACCTGCCCCAAATCGACTGGGGTTATAACCCTTGCTTGGGCTTCCACAGCCTGAGACACGTACGGGTGCAGGAACAAGATTCCCTTGTTTACTATTAAATTTCAGCGCAACATCGGCAGGATGCAGCGTTGAGGCAGTGGTGGGCCAGGATGGTGGGAACCAGGGCCGGGCCGGAGCCAGCACTGCCCCACACGCAGGAGGGAGCCTTGCTGGTGGCGCCACCATTGTGCCTCTCACCAAACACTAGCTGCTTTCCAGGGCGCTCTGTTCGCCCTCACAAAAGATGGAGGCGTCACAGTTTTATTTCTCATGGTGTGCGTCAGTCGGCTCGTCTGGGTGGGTCACCCCCCAAAGGGCTTTGCTGAGAGTGAATGAAGGCACGAAGCCACAGGCTGAGGCGGGGGGCGAGCAGGTAGGGAGTAGCTGCTCCTCCTCACTGTCCTCTTGTTACCGCGGCCCTTCTCCCCACAAAGGCTCCTTTGTAAGGGCAGCAAAGGCCTGGAGCAGAAAAGGGGGAAAGCTTCCCCTCCCTCCCACTTTTGGAGGTATAACCTACCTCGGCTGTTACGAGATCTCTTTTCTGTCGAGTTGCATTAAATTCATTTCTGGAAGGAAACAAAAAGGATCTTGTATAATCAAAGGTCCCCGGAGCAACCTGAATAAGCAGCTCCCCAGAGAGAAGTGTTTCTCTCTGATTACCATCACTTTATCAAAGAGGTCTTTCTTGGGTTAACATTTAAAAAGGTGATTCTTTTTTTTCTTTTTTTTCTTTTCATGGTCTCATTTTACAGAATTGGGCAGCACTCCGATCTCTGCTTGGACAGGGAGGTACCTGGGGCTTGTGGGGGAGACGTAAATAAGCAAAAGAGGCTTACATGGCAGGATACAAAATTGCAAAGCAGCTTCCTGTTTACTTGACACTGGGTGTGAGTGGCTGTGAGTTCCCCCCATGTTATTTGAATATAATGTGATGGTACTTTTAATAGCAAGAGATGACTCTCCAGCTGTAGCTGACTTAAATTCGTGATTAAGTTTAGAAACAAGGGCATCAAACTACAAAACATACTTAGTTTTATCAACAGTCCAAGATGGCACATCATTTGATGTGCGTTGTGTGTTCGCTAAATGTATTAGAGGTCATTGGACATCCGAAGGTACATCTGACTGGATGCTTCCATTGAAATTGATGGCATAGTTCCCATTTAATTCAATGGGATCAGGAACATTCCCTAGTTTGGGTTTTGTTTGGACTTCAGCTTCTACATGAAAACTTGTATTGAAAATGTTTATTTTAAGGCTGTATAGCACTTACTTTTCTGTGCTTCAAATAGCAGCTAGGATTTTATCATGCAATTAAAACTGTAGAGGATACTCATTTAATGTATTTTTCCAGTCATGAAATCATGATCTCATCCTGGTTTCATTCCATTATTCCTCTAAGCTTTCTCAAGACCATAGAAGTATCATTTTTCATAAGGACCTCCATTTTTCAAACAGAGGACCCATGCCCTTTACGTAAATTCTTTGAAAAGAGTTGTAAACATTCTGAAAGTGTGTTTTACATCCAATGTACATGTACATGACATCTTACATGTCAAATTCAAGGCTATGTTTTGCTTTCTAACTTGCACTGTGAAATGCTTACTCATTCTTGTTCTGTTTATAGGACTTGACAAGTAAGGAATAAAAACTTACCTGGAAGTTCTTCTCAAAAGAGAAAGCTTGCAGTAAGATCCTGTAGATTAAAAAGTCATCAAGTTAAATGTTTTTTCTACAGCTTCACTCTGCACTTGGCAAACAACAGTTTGTCAAGTTTTAAACAAGACTATTGAATTTTGTTCTGCAATGACCCTAAGTTTTCCAGAGCATCTTTACACAAACTTTTTGTTTCCAAGTGATGTAGCACTACATGCTTTCCTTCCCGTGGGCTGGATTCTCTCATCACCTGCAAGTACCTGCAGTACTCATTACCTGCAAGTTTCCATAGTCTCCGTTCTGCTACATGCTACCATGAAAAAGAGCAAAGAGTTCATAGTTCTTCAGAGGCTCAGAACAAAATTGATAAAATACAAGAGGTGCTCAGTGCTTTCCAGAATCAAACTTCTAGGATGGTCACCTGTAATCATTTTCTGAATGTTACATGTAAGACTGGATTGTTAATCATTTAAAATGCTCTAGAGTCCATGCTTTAAAAACAAAACAAAACAAACCCTTCTTTCTCATATTGCCTTAGAAATCTTCATAATTGCTGCAAGAAAACTTTCTACAAGATCCATTTGCATTACATAGAAAACAGGATCATTTCTAAAACCAGAAGAGCAATTATTTACCCTAACATTCTAAAATGCTTAAACAAACCACAGGTGCAGTCTGTTCAAACAAAATCATACCACATCAAAAATCATTAGATGCTTGCTCATCTGGCAAAAATGGTAAGAAAGCCAATAAATTTAAATTTCATTCCTAAATAGCTGTTTTGTAATAAATTCAGACATAAAAATGTATCTTTTGGGAAAAACAACAAGAGCTATATGTTAGTTTCTACACCTGAAAGAGAAAATGGTGATATATAACCTGTGTTAAAAACCTATTTTATTTATGAATTCCTGCAAGAGTCAAAAAAAATTGCTTTATAATGATAGAAAAAGAAGATGTAATATTAAAATATTGGGAAAAATATTTTTTAAAGTCAATATTAGTACAAAATAAAGTTCTTACCTTGCAAAGAGGACAGCAGTGAATGAAGCAAGAATATACTCCACGGTATCATTAAACTGAGCTTTCCCGCAATGTTCATTTCAGTATAACTTAGTAATAGGAAATTTACCCAAATTAATGGCTTTGATTACGATGGCATCTTAGAACTATGTATTTCTACAGTGTGTTTAAATCCTTTAAAAGTTAGATAGTTGGATGCATTATTTAAAATAATGCAATGCAAGAAAGGAAAAGAAAAGGAGGCATCAAGCTTGGCAGCTACGTACAGCTTCAGGAGCTTTGCAAGTGTTGCATACAACTTTCTGGCTGCATGTCTCTCATTAGTAATGCATGGTAACTCCTCAGCAGAGTCTGTATTAGTTACACTTTCACTAGACCTGCGAGTATTACTCCTCTGTTGAATTGAATCGGCCCTTTATAACATAGCAGACAATGACATCGAAATGTTGCCATGTCATGATGGTTTGAGAGTTCCTTCAGTCGTCACACACCTTTGTGTGCTTTGAGGCTTACGCGGAGTGCTGCCCTTTGCTGCTTACTACAGTGAAATATTTTTGCAAGATGCTGCAATGATGCTACTGTATAAATTATAACCAGATGATTTTAGAGATTAATATATTAATGTTCCTTATCTGTTCTAAAAGGAGACACATGAACTTCCCTTAAATAATACACTTGGATTTTTCAGAATATTTTAGGTACATTTTTGTGTCTAATTTGCTTATATCACAAAAGAAGGCTTCCCAGAGGATAATTACATTTCATTTTTAATAAAACATGTTATGAAAAATTCATATTAGCAAAAAGGGGAAAGAGGTCAATGGGGCCAATAGGTTTTGTTTCTAATTTTCATTAAAAGATAAAAATATAATTTCATCAAAATTAAAAATGATCAGATTTTAAAATACAAAAGTCTTACCTGCTTTGCCCTAATATTAACAGAGTCATTAACTAGTGCAGCTTTAAAGACACATGTACTGCTAATTGAAACTGCTACTACTAATTTTATTTTGCGAAGCCTATCTTTTGCCTAACTCTCCACTCTTCCTAGGATGTGCTTTGTGAGACCTCTGAGCATGCTACAGAAGGTGGGTTTGGACCAAAATAAAGTGTAGAAGTTGATGACCTGTCTCAGGTAAAAAGTTCTCGCATCATTTCTTTTAGACCTTTCTGTTCCCCACTCCCCAGCTGGACTAGAAGAGAATGTGAAGGAAAACACTCAACTTCTCCAACCACAAACACAAAACCCTGAGTCCACCCAGCAGCCAACAGAACTCAGGAGGTTTGGGATCACTGGCAGCCCAAGGACATTTATTGCAAACTGATATACATTACAACGCTACATTGTGTTTGGAGTATTTCTTTAAGAATTAGTTTTATTATTGTTGGATCTGAGAAGCTGACATTCACATAATTGACATTTCAAGAGGGTTTTTGCTTTGTTTTCGCTTCTGACTAGCTATGGGCTGGTGCCATGCAGCTGGACTGCATCTCACAGCTTAGTTTCATCTGCTCCGTGTGGTCCAAAAGCACTCCAGACTGCAAAAATGAAAGCAACAGAAGTGACTTCCTGATCCAAATTAGCACACTTGATGTAGAGCGTAGCACACAGTCACAGACTGCGAACTATAATGCGGGCACCTATCTTACAGGAAGTGGCAGAGGCTACTCAACATTTCATCCTCTCATAAACCTACTCTTAGAGGACAATACCTTAAGATGCTCTCAAGGTGAGATGAACCCAAGCATTAGAGCTTCCAAATTCCATTACCAGTCTCTGTGTTATCTTACTTTCAACATAAGTCTGGTTTAGAAACTGCTTCAAACTCTTCTGAGAAATCTGATCTGGGATTCTTCCCTTCCTCAAGACCACATTTCACACCATGCTTCATATGCAGCTTCATAAATAAATCTTTCCATTAATATAAATGAACTCTTTTGGTTTTAACAGAAACTATCAAAAATAGCCTTTTTTTATTTTTTTACAATTTTTCTATAGCAAAGTTGAAAGAATATTTGGTGCATGTTAGCATTTCACAGTTGTTTAACTTCTATTATTTAAAAAGTAGGCCAAGCCTGATCAGCTGCAAAGGGACTTTGTAAAAGTTAGAGAGCAATAGGCTTCATTAGCTCTGGATATGTCTGCTCAAGGCAGGGTAGGAAACAGCACAGACCTAAGCACGTGAAGGATGTTAGCTAATAAGGGAAAAGAATTATTTGGCCAAGTACACTGAACTGTAACTCAGAGGACTATATTAAGAAAGAGATTTTAAAAAATGGAATCAAATTATGTCGAGGCAACAACACACATTATCTACACAAGTAGTAGAATACTCATGGATTGGGACTTCTGAAAAATTTGAACAGAAAAAATGCATTAGAAAATAATCATTTTTGTAAGAAAACGAACACTATACAGAGCACACTGGCTCATACTAAAAAATGCTAGTGTCACATTTTTAAGTTACAGATTTTTCTTTAAAAATAAAATGTAAACATTTCAATGTTAATATATTTGCATATTACAGCCAAAATCAATTTTCCCAAAATTTCCCAACATTTGACAGGACATAATTTTCTATACAGGTTACACACTTTTTATAAACAATGGATGAGAAAATAACTGCCTTCAGTGCCAGAGGTACAAGCTTGCCCTGGTTCAGAACTGGATCCACTGTCATCGTTAACAAAGCATGGTACTTTTTAGAGCTCCCACTTCATTGAACTGGTATTTTCAATGAAGAATTCAAATGAGGCCACATTTTGATGTGCGCACCTGATCTTCCCAAGGATTGGCATCAGTGAAACTAAGGAAAGAGCTGGATGATACGAGGTTATTCCTTCTGTTCCAAGAACCACCTCCCCAGCTGCTCAAGAACCTCGCGAGGGGCTTGAAGATCAAATTGTTACTATTTCCCTGTGGAAATGTGTCTCTGGCCAGAGCAGATGCTCGATGACAAGAGCTCGATTGCCATCCCTGCAGAAACAGGACATCGGGAAAGAAACATTTCTATTAACAGGTTTTCTCCTTACACCTTCGAACTCCACGGTAGTTACGCTTCCCCAGTGAAGCCCTCTAGTGGGTGATCAGCAAGTAACTGGAATAAAAACGTTCAGCCACCCAGGCAGACACCAACCTAATTCCACAAACATGTCTCATTTAGAAAGCAAGTCTGTGGGAATGACATCACTTGATGGGAATAATAGGGCATTTTTATAGGATCAGAGTTCAGCTCAGGAAGAATTTTTATTATGCTAAGAGCCTTTTGGTTGAAGAAATGACATGCAGACATCATCTCTGGATATGTTAGTAGCAACATGAGTTTTATTTTCAGCCTTTCCATGGAAGAACAGCAAAACAAAAATCTCTAATTGTTATGAGCTGTTTGGCAGATAGAAAAACTGATACATCAGGTTTCCCCATGACTGTGAAATCCACCCCTAAGGTTACTGGCCTCAGGTATTCTGTCTCCTCCTGCCTCCCTGACGTTCACACCAGAGTAACCTTGTGTCCTCGCTCCTTCCCTGCATCCCACTGCTCTAACAGCTAGGCAAGAATCAGTTTTGGACAAGCCACGGCATAGGGTACGTATATGCCAACTGGCAGGCCAGGACACATTTCCTAAGCAATGAGTGAGCTGCTTCTTTTCAGTCACCACACAAGCCAAAGAACTAACAGGCTTATTTTTCCTCTGCTGAAGCTAATTAACATCTATCAAGATGCCAGTTTTCACGAAACTCATAGGAATTCAAGTAATTAAATTTTAAGTTAGCCCTGCATAGCATCTTTTCCTTAGAAAGCCAGGCTAGGAGGCAGAAAAAACACAGTTTTCAGCAGCCCAGGAGCTAGAATAATTTCTGAGCAACTGTACTACAAGGTAGAAACTCTGAGGAACTCACCAGACAAGAAATGGGTCAGATCTGAGGGTGCAGAAAGGGGGGACTGAGGTAAGCAAAGCATGCATCTTGCCAAAGAGACAGCAAGTGTCTGGAATAGAGTATCTTGTTCACTTAGTCTAAGACAAAAAAAAATAATCCTGGTATGTAAATTGGTGACAGAATGTACAACAGTCCCCTCCATTTCAATGGGCGCATAAGGGGTTTGAGTAAGAGTGTTATACTTCTATTCAGGTCACGTAACACAGTATTATGTGGCAAACACTGACAGCTAAAATGGGAGATGGATGGAGAATTCCATTTCAGAAGGAATTTGTTCTAAGTTACATGTTTAACTCTTGAATAACTACACTTCAGTGAAGATGCCTTAAATGCCTTTCTACAGAAAAAGCAGAGACATCACAACAAATATCAACATTTATAAAAAGCCACTTTCCCCCTAAACTAGGGCAAAAGGGCAAAATTGTATTATTCTTTCCAATTCCCCAACCCAACTCACAGAGGAAGCTGGTTTAACTTTGTGTTAACTGCATACACTGAAATAACCTACCATTCAACAAGTGAGAGAAGAAATACCGCATTAATAGAAAACTCAACAAAAATCTCACGTGTCAAGGTGCTCCCGTAACAATTTCAGTATTGGCATACAGGTGTACAATAGACACAAAACTACCAGGCTGAGAGCGCAATCCAGCAGAAGCTAGGCTCTCAGTTCATTGGCTCTCCAACAGTTCGTCCAGTTCCTCTCCAAACTGGTTTTGAGAGATAGGAAACAGTCCAGGGCTGTTCCCATGCCTGTCAGGTCAGCTCATGCCCAAGGCCTCAGTCAATTACTCACAACTCTTCCAAAGGACAGATTTAACCTTTCTGACAGCCTTTTGTTGGCACATCCCACGCCTTACTCAGAACTTTACTCGTTTTTGTCCCTGGGAGATCACTTTCAGAACGAAAATCTTCGGTTTCAACATTTCTTTTCATGTTTGATACACCCTAGCTAGATCTTTGAAAACTACTGGTGTATTTTCAACTGCAGGTTTTTCCTACTAAGACCTTCAAATTGCCTCACATAGGTCATGACATAAGCAACTGTCTGACTTCCACAGAGATTTTTTTCTTATTATTAAATCAGTTGTTTTTCTCCAGGTCTGAATCCCTCTGTGCTTGTATTGCGTGAACATGCGGTGGAAGGATGAGCCATTTAGGCCCAATCTTATTTGTAACACAAAATCCTTTTCATGTTTTACATTTACAAAATACTATTTTTGAAACAGAAAAGTTTCCTGCATTTAGACATACTAATCCAGAAAACTCTGCCTCTGTATCATCTGGTATGGCAAGAGTTCAATAAACCTCCCTCCCCTGTCCCTGTAATTACCTGGTTTTGACAACAGGAAGTTTAAATCAAAATGTGAGAACAGCTGCCTGAATACCCCCTCTAGCCCCAGGGGGTAAATTCCTTGGCACTAACCACCAAGCAAGCACAAACAAAAGCAGTTCAAGCAGAGGGACAATGCTCATTGCCATACAATATTCCATAGCAGTCTTGGGAACTTGACTCTCAGCGTGGTATTTCAGGTGAATACACAAGGAACACAAAACCCTCCTTTGCAGGAACATGAACTGCCAGCGCTGAAGAGCATGCAGCACGCTGCTCCATGTACTGCGTTACACCAGGGCAGCATACTAAGGCAAGTCACGTAACACAACTAGGAATCAGATCCACACTAGTATGCGCTACAAACTAAGTCTGCAACCAGGCTAAGACAGACATGTACACATGGGAAGAACAAGGGATACTCTGGTTCCACACCAGGAAGAGTGGCCATCCAGGTAAGGGAAAGGGTTCATCTTTGTTTAGGTTTACCAGAAAGGAAAAGATTGAATTCTGCTTTAATGAACTGCTACACTGCTGCATGTACCCACCAAATTATACGATGTAAGCCTTCTTTACATTCTGATAACCACACCTTCATCAACAGGAGAAAGCTTTTATTTATTCCCAAGACCCTATCTATCTAGACTGACTTACTGTGAAGGGATAAAAGAATTGCCCTCTGATTTTTCTTTTACCCATTGATTTGTGTATCAATCTTAGGTTAACACACAGAAAAAAAAAAAAAAAAAAAAACACACAACTATTGGCCCACACACAGAAACTCGATTTAGAAACACGAAATTTATCAAATTCTCTTTATGTTCAATGACCATCACATGACTGGAGAACAATTTTAACGGTAAGACTTCTGGTAGCGCGCACGAGCACCAGGTCCTCCAAATTTCTTGGATTCGCAACGGCGAGGATCTGCAACCAGCAGAGTCCTATCGTACTGGATGAGAATATCCTTGATCTCTTTCTTGGAAGCTTCATCAACATCTGTTTCAAAAATAAAAATCTTCAGTTTAAGAAGTTTCACATGGAACAAATCCCTATTAACATTTTTTGCACCAAAACTACCAGAAGCCATACATTTCCACTTAAGGACAATACAACAAACAATCAAAACAACTTACATTTTTGATAGTAAGCCACCAATGCTTTGGAAATAGCTTGACGGATAGCTGTTAAAGAAAAAAAGATAACGAATCAGTAAGAATTGCAGATGTATTTAAAAGTTAAACACAAAGTGCCAGTTATCTGAGAAACTTGCTGTCTTTTTTTCTGCCAGACTGTCCTTTCCCTCCTTAATCTCTCCTCCCACATACTCCACATGACCTTTACTTTGGCAAATCTGAAGAAATCTGTGCCAAGAGGCCACCCACAGTTCACTTGCTGATTTGACAACAACCAGCTAGCCGAGGAACTGCACAAGGGCAGTCTCCATCACCTTCTCTCCTGAGTACTAACATAGGTTCATCTTCTACGTACAAGAGGTCAGCTCTCAAAATCCTTAGAAGCACAGTTCTCTGAAATGTCTGTACTTTTCAACAAGGATAAAATTGATCAGTGCATTCAAAGACTAAGGAGGCAAAAGGGACAACTGGACAGTACGAGCAGTTCTTCTAGCATGCTTCAATAAAACAAGCCCGTAGCACAGTAACCAGAACTCAGATTGAGACTACGGGAGTAACTGTGAAGATGATGCTAGGCTGTTACCTGTCAGAACATCAAGAGCAGGATTTTGATGAAAATGTGAATTTTATGAAAAACGAATGCAAACAACTTTGAGACTGAAACACGTCTCTGCTCTTTATGCGGCTTCAGCACCACTTCACTAACCCATATCCAAACTGAAACAACAGAACAAATTATCATTTGTAAAGAGCAACTCCATCATTTGTAAAGAGCAACTCCATCAAAGGCTAACTATTGCAAATATGTTCTGGATCTTCTCTGCTGGGAAAAAAACTGCCTGGCTTTGCCCGTCAGCTGAAAGATGCTTCTGAACAACATGGGCATTTACAACTGAAGGTATAATTTCTCATGATAAATCCCCTTTTCCCCTCCCAAAACCTCCATGCTCAGCTGCACTTGAACTGTCCTGTCACACTGCAAGACACAAAGATTGTTTCCTCACATTTCTTCACACTTTCATCAATTGACTTCATTCAATTACTCCAGATGTTACAGTTTTGCACATTAAATGTAACAATAAGCCCTCATGAAAAACTACATTTGCGCAGTGGAAAAAGAAACAGAACATTGAGCTGCGCAAATCACTATTCTAAACTCAAGCCTCTTAAATATGTGGCTTGACCTGTTCTAGCCCACACTGGAGATCCCACCAAAAATCATACCATAGATTTGTGCTACGTGGCCACCACCCTTTACACGGACTCTGATGTCAACACCAGCAAACCGTTCCTTCCCCAGGAGGAGGACAGGTTCAAGCAGCTGGGAAACAAAACACAGACAGAAAATGAATTTGTGATCAGAAACAACAAGGATTAGAGCTTGTAGAAGGTTTACCAGATGTGAAGTTACTGAATGTTCTGAAAAATGAGGCCTTGATTTTACAAGCGCAGACTTAAATTAAGAACACCTCTTGCAGAGTTCTTTGACATCTACTAATGCTGTCATAAAATAAATTTACTTAAAACTTGAATTTATTTATTTTTTTTGAGTTTCAGAAATCCTAATAGCAAAGCATATGCTGCACATGGGAATTAAGAGGGAATAGTTTTAAGTAGAATGCCATAACTACACCAGAAAAATAGTTTATTAAAATTGAAAATCTGAAGTAATTTGTTACATTTCATAGTTATCTAGTCAGTTTTACATTCCCTCAGCAGTGCTCAGAGCTATTAAGTCCTAAACAATCTTTTAAAAAGGAGGGCTTTAAGTCACCTGTTTCAATTTAAAAACTAGATGTGAAGTGCTGAAAATACTTCACATAGTTACAGTAACGTACATGAATCCAGTTAAGCAAAAAGCCCACCCTTCCCAACAAGGCAATCACAGAAGGACAGTTTCCTGAATTTTCCTCACAGCATCTACATTTCAGGTAATCAGGTAACACACAACCAAAAATTTAGTTCGGTCAGTAAGACAAGCAACTCTTCTCCATCCCCAAGCAATTACATTTATAAAGGTGTTTTAACATCAAGGGGTGGGGAGAAGAGAGAAGCTGGGTGGATGCTTACTTTATACTGCAGGGTTCTGGGCTCAATCATTTCCAGAGGTCTTCCATTCACTTTTATGAGGCCATTTCCTCTCTTGCAGTGGGCAACGGCAGTTGCTGTTTTCTAAAAATCCAAATGTGTATTAGTACAGCATTTCATTTTTGCACTAACAGCATGAAGTGAATTTCTATTTAACAATCCAAATATCTTAGTTTTATGCCCAAAATTAACATCTTACGCTAAGCAACACAGTACCATTCCTTACATTCCCAGGTACTGACTCTTAGTATTAAGGTACCATCTTAATAAAATTATATTTAGTTTATAGTTGTAAAAAGTATATAGTTATAAGATTCACTTATAAATGAGATAAAGATACCCTCTCCGTTCTGCAACACGGTATTTTTGTGGCTCACTTCCTCACAAGAACCTGTTGCCTAACATTATTCGAACCACTGAATCGCAGCAGTGTTAACTTTCCCACCCCGGCCGCGTAACATGGCTCTCGGATACCGGCAATGACGAGCCAGGCCCCGATGGCCCGGGAACGACAGCGGCGGCCACTCCCGAAAGAGAGGGCAGAGCTCCGACCCAGAGGACCCGGACCACTCCTTGAGAGAGCAAACCTTTCCCCCCGCTCCCGCACGGCCCCGGGGACACGGCACGCTCCGGCACTGGCGGAGCGGGACACGTGGGCTGCCGAGCAGGCCTCACCACCGCGGGCCCTCCCGCGCACCAGCCCCGCCACACGGCCCCGGCGAGGAGCCGGCCCCGCTGCTCCTGAGCCGGGGCCGAAGGACCCCATGCGCGGAAGGCCGCAGGGCGCGGCCCAGCCCGAGAGCGAGGAGGAGGTGGAGGAGGCCGCGGCGCCTCGGCCTCACCTTCCGTCCGAAGACCTGGACACTCTGCAGGGGGCCCTTGGCCGGCATGACTCCTCCTGCAAGAGAGAGGAGGACAGTGTTACCGCTGCCAGGGGAGAGGGCGCGAGCGGGCGGCGGGAGCCGGAGCTCCCCGGACACTCACCCTCCCCTCGGCGGCGGCACCAGGAAAAGACCGAATGGGGCTTCCCAGCCTCTTCTCAGGGGCAGCCCGGCCGCAAAGCGCAACGCCGTCTTCCGGCGGTACGACAGAACGTCCGTCCGCCCCTCCCTCTCCCGGCCGCGCTTTGTGGCAGCCCAGAAGTGGGCGGGCTGAGGAGCGCGGGCTTGCGGCATCCGTTAGCCGCCGTCAGTCGGCCCCTGCCGGCTGTGGGCTTTCCGCCGCGGGGAGGGCTGAGCTGGGCTGGGCAGGCTGCTGGCGAGGCACGGCGGGGGGGCCCGGCGGGGGGGCCGCGCCTGCTGTCTCTCCCGCTCCTTCTGCAGGGCTGTGTCTGCCGCCTCCCCGCTGGCAGAGAGGCGCAGGCCCTGCGGCCGGGCTAGGGGCTTGAGAGGTGCTGGAGGGGGGGGCGAGACTTGAACGGGGCGGACCGGACTTTTTGTAAGGCTTCCCGCTTCGACCGCGGCACGGTGGTGTAGGCTCACCCCGTGTTTTCCCCTTCCCCGTTTTGCTCTGTGTCTTGTATTTATTTTTCTAAGTTAGTTTCGCCACACATACAATTACCTCACCTTCCCCTTGTGAGGTAAGGGGATGGAGTCCCGTTAGACTCGGTAAGCGCTGGGCAGGCGTTGCCCCTCCACCCCCTCCCCTTCTGCGGGGTTGACGGTGCTGCTTTGGGGGCCTGCCCGTCGGGGATCTGCCCGTCGGGGATTTCCCGCCGCTCGCAGGCGGGACGCGGCTGCCTCTGCCCGGCGGGGAGCCCGGGCGCCGCCCGGAGGAGGCCGAACGCCTGCACACCGCCTCCCGGTGAGCGGCCCAGCGTCCCGGGAGAAGCGCGGCCCGTGCTCAAACGGGTGGGGTTAGAACGGGGGGCAGGGGGAGGCCACCTCCTGCCCCAGCTCTGGCGTGGATTACAGCGGCTTGAAGGGCTTCTTGAGAGCGATAGAGAGGACGCACAGCCTGCCAGAGGCGTTGTCTTCAGTTACGAAACACCTGGCGCTGACACCATAGCATACCTACTGTTGGGTGTCCCAGTCACGAGCAGAACACAGCTGGGGTTCTGGCATAAAGAGAACAAAATGATGCCTTCCCCGAAAGGCTTACAGTTGCTCTTTGGACCTCCTTGAAATGCAGCAATGCAAACTACATAGCTTTTTTAGTTTTAAAGATTGGTAAACTGCTGGAGAAGATTAAGCATTAAACCCTGTATTCTATTCTAGCATTGTACACCGAGGCATGTTCTGGCAATCTTTTATACCCACTTAAATAGCGGCGGATATGTTTAAGATCAAGTCAAGGAGTTTTCCTTAGGTTCAGGACATTCACCATCAATTGCAGCTTTTATCTTTGTTTTGCTTCTTTAGTGTTTCATAAAACATGGAATTTAAGCCACTTTCAGACTAAAAAATATTTTACTTCTATGGCTTGGTATTTAGTATGCAAATTTTTCCAGAAGGACAAAAACATTATCGATGAAGCAAGGTCATGCTTCTTAGATATTTTAAATGATAGAGATTTAAAGGACTATGATTAATTAGAGAGTTGACTGCTGAAATGAAACAATCAGTTCCTTTGTCTTTGGACAGGATTTTAAATACTGAACATTAGTCATCAGTCATGTGAGGATTTAAACAAGCACTTAGCTTTATGCAATTTGAGTGATTAGTTCTATTCAAGTGAATAGTACTGTGCAGAACGTGTAAGACTTAGCACATCTCAAACCCTCAATTGTACAAAGCTTTAACATGTGACCTGAAAAGTGATTTTTTTTTTTTTTTTTAAGGCTGTTTCCTAAGGAACAGTGTTTATGCAGTCACACATGTCTATCATCTACTTTCCCCATCATCGGGGGGAAGGGGAATGGTCCCAAATCTTTGTCCAATTTCAGTTAGTTTTCACAGAAGAATGGAAATTTCAAAACCAATTTTTAGCTTGTACGTACTTGGTGAAAATAGGTGGCTCTGTATAAGAGAGATCTTTTACTTGCATAATGAAAGCAGCTGCAGGAGCTGAAATATTACACAATATAAAACCATTAGGTGAAAAAGAGAAAATGTAATACCTAATTAACCCAGTTAGACAAAAAGAGTCGACTAAGGCTTATGATCAACCCAAAGGTGAGCCATTAGGATCTGAGTTTTGTTGGGTGTTCAGGGCATTTTTAATGCAAAATAAAGCAAATCTAAATCTGTTCCTTTTGTGGGCATTATTTGAGGTTTGCTAATGAAAACCTGTGTTCTAATACCAAGTACACCATTACATGGGGGGTTGAAATGTCTGCTTGTATAAAGCTTACATTTTGGGAGCGTGCCTTCCTTGATTTCTAAACATTCATCCTCATTTGGGTGTTCATTTGCTGTGTGCTTTTCCTGGAACTGGAAACGTTCATCCTAGAAGAGCCTGTGCATAAAAACCAGTGATATGCCTACACATATGTATCTTTCTGTTTTCTGTTAGCAAAATAAGAAGATAGCCAACATATATTGGTGTTGCCTGGAAGATGAGGTCAAAGGCTTTGTGTTGCTTGTTTCCTTTGCTTTCTAGCACAAAAATGGGATAGGAGCTAAAAGGCATTTAGAACCACCTTCCACAGAAATTAGGCTGTAACATGGGAAGAGAGAACTAGATCATAAATATCACTATATATAAAAGAAACAAAAGATACAGAATGAAAAAAAAAAAAATACCATACTTTGAAGAAAATTCCAAGCACTAACAATATCCCTACTTAGTTGTACTGAGGACAGAATACTTTAAAATTGTGACATATCTCTGATTTCAAAAAGAATAACATCGTAAGAATCTCCAAGCACCACCTACAGACTTTTGTCTTTGCTTCCTTTTTATTTGTAAAATAATTGCACTTGTGGAATGTAAGGCACTTCTTTGGCAACCTTTTTTTATAACCTTAACTTTACACCAGTGCGAAGGGTTACACAGCATGCAAAACAGTGAATAATCAGGCCCAGAGAAATTAAGGCATATTTGCTGGTAAACCACTCTTATCAGAAAGAGCATTTCAAGAGAAAAATGGCAGGTTCGAGCCCATCTCAATAGGGCATTTTTATTATTTTATATTTGGATTTGACTCAAGTCCTTGATTTCACTGTGATTCTGTATCATACTAACAGATGATCTCTTGTGTATCTTTGTACTTACAAACATTTTACAACTACTAAATCTTTTACATGGGTGTTTAGTGAGGCTTTAAAGGATTGAAAGTCTCTCACTGCCTGACCTCGTCCCCTGGAGCTGCTTTGACCTCATTGCAGGCAGTGGTGTAAGGTGCTGCTGTGACCTACTCTCCTCCCGCAGACCCGGCACGCGCAGTGCTGCTCCGTCGGTTTGCTGGAAACAGCTAGGGTACGGCAGCAGGGTATATATAGTGCTATAGAAGAATATCTCCAACCTCATCTCTGATTGTTTCCTCACTTTGTGACAGGAGCACACACGTTGTGTAGGTAACGTGGCTCCATGGGGAGGAGGGCAGGAAGGGAAGGAATGACAGGAGTTGGGCAAAGGGGGACTAAGAGTCAGTGAGCTGGGCTGAGCGGAGCAGCATTTTATATTCATTTGGAAATGTGCTGGCGTGGAGCATATGGGAAACTGCAGTACAAAACCTGGGTGTCAGTCTGCTGCCCACCAATACTGTCAGGCTGATGTAGTACAGTCAGCGAATTTTAAACATATGCTTATTTGTTACTTGAATGCTAACAGATTTTATTTGGCGTTCCTGTGCAGGAGTCAAGCCTATTGAAGATTTTTTTGCTATTTATGTGTTTGTAGGGGGTGTTTTTTCTGGGATTTTATGTAGTTTGGAATTTAAAATAGCAAGTGACTGGACTTCCCTGTGAAATCATGATGTTGGTTCTCCACTTGAACATTGTCATCTTTCAAATCAAATTCACATGCAAGTTCAAAAGTTAAACATTCCAAGAGAACAGCATTTTAGCTTCCACTTAACGTAGAAGTATGCAGCTACCGAGAGTGTAAGGCAACAAAGAGTCAAGGTCAATATGTTAACAAGGCCAGCTGTAATGTGACTCTAAATTTCCTCCTATTAGAAGGAGAGAAAATGCTCACCATGGAAAAATAGTGTGAGAATTAGTGAGAATTATCTTCCTCGTGTAATAGCTGAAACATTAATAGAAAGGTGAGAGCTATGGCAAAATATAGTCAGTTACTTCTATATATGCTGCCATAGAAAATAAAAAAAAATGTTGTAAAGGGACATTTAGGGGAAATATGAAGAAACTTTTATTCTTCATAGTCCATAATCACATTCAAAAAACCCCATGCCTTCTACCAAAATGCCCCAATTTGCAATTGAATTATACATTGTAGGGTTTTGTTTTGTTTTGTTTTGTTTTAAGCAGAGTGGGTAATTTTAACCAGGGAAAAGATTTGTTCATATTTCATGCATGGCAAAAAAAGCATATTCCCTGAAGTTTTTACTTCAGATAGCAAAATCATCTCTATACGCTTCAGAAGGCTTCTGTCTTGTACAGATTTATACCTCTTGAAAATCTGTGGGTTCCTTCACTGAGAAGCATGAAGTATTTCAGGAAAGAAGGCACGTGCTTTTTCTGTGGCAGCTCTTACAATCTGAAAGATCTGGGATACCAGAAAGTAGTTCTCATACTACATTTTGCAACTGATGCGTGTTTGATGATAAAGTGTAATTAGCTAATGGATCCTATTATTTCTGATGCTTGGTTTTCACAGATCATATTCATCCAGGCAGCAGCTGAAGAGTTTTCTAAACTCAATTAGTGCAAGAATGCTGTGACCAATGGAAAAATGTTTGATGCATGCCAGAAAACAAATCTTCCCAGCTCTTGGAAGTATGTTCTGAAAACAAATAAGGATCACACAAGTTTTTCATATTAATATTCTTTCCTAGCAAAATATTTAAAATCTAGAGCAAAATTTTTGATTTAATTATCCTACTCTAAGGAAGCTCCGTAACATAAGCTCTGGAATAGAATGATATGGATTATCCTGATTGGTGTGAATACTGACTGCCATTTGCAGATTATAAATGTTAATGTCACATTGAGATTGAAAATGAAAGCCGATTTGTAATGCAGAAATCAACACAGTGACAGGCATATTCACTGAAATTCATTGCCTGTAAAGAATCAGCAATACAAAAGGTTTACTCAGGACCCCCTCTTGGCATTGCTACTTCAGAAAAAATCACAATTAGTGATCGTCTTGATTTTAGTTTTGAATAGCTCTTTTTTTTTTTTTTTTTTGGATAGCTCTTTCAGTACAATAAACGAAATACAAAGCCCATCTTAGATGTGAACATATAGCCAGACGTTAAGGCCATTATTTTAGCTCTGTTACCTGACTTGTTGCTGGAATCTGAAAAATGTTGTGACTTAAATTTACAGCATACATCCTATTTACAATGGCTGGAAATTCATATTACCTGTTCACATAGTTTAGCTGGTAAGTGATAGTGTGTTAACTGCTCATTTTAGAATCTGTCCATATATTAAAGGATAAAATCTAAAAATCTAGGGGTTAGATTTGGAATTGACTTAATCTATGTTCAATCTCTCTTGCAGTATACAAGGCTTTAATGACATTTATTGACAGTAAATTAGAATTTCTTAAAACTCCTCTGTACATCCAGAGAAGCTGCTCTTAAGTAGGTGTGCGTGAGCTCATACACTCACACTTTCATATGTCAACAGGAATCAAAGCTGTAAGAAGCCAACTGGGCAACAACCCCGTACCCCCAAGCTACACAAATAAGCTAAGAAGTAAATAGAATCACGTACATGAAACAATTTATTTTTTTTAGAACAGAACGGCATCTCCAAGCTTCCTGCTGTATTTTGCTGCCCCTGGAGGCTGCTTCTCCGCTTAGTTCCCTTTTTTAGAAACTAAACACAGCAGGGTCCAGTGGGATCCAGCTGCCCTCTCTCAACTCTTCTGCAGAGAGAGAGGAGTTGTCCTGGGTCTTAGCTTCCGCAGGCCTGTCAGGATCCTTTCTACTTTTCTGTGATAAATCTGGGGAAGAGTGACCACAGAAATGGACATCTATTTTGCACATCTTTAAAAGAAGGGGGTTTTGCCTCACTTCATCTAGTTATGGCCGAATTACAAATATGATACCGCACTCCATGATCTGTAGGTCCACATTTCTCTTCAAATCTCACTTTTGATGTAACGCATACAAAAAGTTGTTATCTTCTAGGTAGACAAAAAGGTGTGATTATTGTTATCGACTGCAGAAATAGATAATTAATTATGCACATGCTTAATTTCTGAAACATCAATCGTGGTTTAGAGCAGAAAGAGGTAGGTTTCTGTGAAGTTATATTAATCTCTACTGAGGTCATTTCTATTTCGGATTTTGAATCTGTTTGTTGTTTCAAGTGAACATTTTCCATTGCCTGTGGTAAAAGGGCAGATAAGGCAGAAGTATCAGAGCCCATGAACTGTTGTGTACTTACTGACCTACCAGAGAACTGAGACATTTTCTCCAGAAACTGGAGCAGTTGAACTCTGAAGGAGAATGAACCCTTTTGGCAAGGCTTTGTAAGGGCTCCGGATGGAAAATCTTGTGTTTATGATGCAGAGAGAGCGAGCAGAAACAGTGACTGTCCAGTTTGTAGTGTTAAGGGCAAATAATAATACATTTTATTCACACAGGGCTGAATATGGCGAGGTTATCTGGACTCTGTATGTGCCAGGAATCATGGAACTGTCGAACCCAGCAGAGTCCCCGTCTGGTGTAGGATTGACAAAGTGGTTGTTACCTGTTACCAGCTGTAGCTCTTGAACCGAGACAGAGGTCAGTTCTCAGTGCCTTGTTACATGTTAATAGCCAATGCATTTTAAAGTAATCTGTCTGCCCTCACCTAGCCCTTTGTTCAGGGACAGCGGTGAAGAAGTCGCAGGGTCTGGTATCTCCAAACAGCTCTTTTGTAGTTCTTTCCTCCACTGTTCCCAAGAGAATCTAGCCCGTAATAACTACTCACTAGGAGATCTACACGCAGTTCACAGAAACACAAACACATGCAGTATTACAACACATGTATTAAAATGACATTTTTTACAAGATCAAAAACAAACAGGAAAAAAAAAGTGCTGTGGGAAAGCTTTTACCAAATAAAAATGTCTGTGGAGACTTGATCATATGTGGGCCTGTGAATAACACTCAGGAGACTGTAAACTTTAGACAAACCAGATGGTTAGACAGCAAACCAGATGGTTTTATTTATGCAGACAAAGTTCACATTTAGTGAGGTACTTTGTTTTTCTAGAGAAGGCTTCACACACAAAGTAGAAGAATTATATACGTGTCTTGTGATGATGGACTGGAACATTCATACAAATGTAAGTCTCATCAAGTAGTCCATTTTCCTTTCGATAGAAATATCATCATAATTACATCATTGGGATACTTGCTGGCTGCTCTTGTACATGGTGTTTCTTCTTTTTACTGCAGTCGCATCCAAAGGCTTTAGCGAGGATTATGAGCAGCTTTTGTTACGTGTCATAAAATTGCATAGGAAGATCCAGACCTCGCTCAGAAGAATTTAGAGTCTAAGGAAGACAAAATCTAACACAGGAGTTGGCCAGATAGAGGAAAGTAAGAGACTATAGGCTGTTACTGATGGGTTTCAACTAGGAACTACCTGTCCTTGTCGGTATCAAGTTAACCACACTGACTTTCTAGTCTTTTGGTTTTAGTTTTGCTGCAAACCCACAAAGTATGTTTGTCTTAACTATAAAGTGTATGCGTACCAACTTTTCCTTCTCTTTTAAATGCTGCTTCATCAAAACCTGTTAAAATCTCAAGGTCCCTTGAAATGCTGTTTTGTGATTTGTCATCTGTACTCGTCCAGCTGAGCTTCAGCCGCTCCAAGAAACTGTTGCCCTGTCTGTGAGGGTCAGTTCTCTGACAGAAGAGCAAACAATAGGTGGATTCCAGATTATTTCAATGCAAAGTTAACATTTTTGGCTAAGAACCTTACACTGGTTCTACTGCTCAGGCAGTAGCGTCCAGCAACACAGCAGTCATAGCAGCTTATCATCTATAATGTCTTAATGCAACTCTTTTTTGAGTGTTTACGTCATAATTTCACACAAGCTTTTGAGCCAGATTTATTTTTTTTTCCTGATGGTATTACCTATAGCTTTTTGCTGATCTTAGGAAAAAAGGTATTTCAATCAAGTGTATTTCCACAATCTTAACATAGATGTGGCTGACATATATTGTGATTAGCAGATAAAGAAGCAAAAAAAAAATTGCTTGAGTGACTTTCTTAATGTAGTTTAAAAAAACAGATGCATGAACTTTTATCAACCATTCCTTATGAAGAATTCTACCTACATTGTAAACACCTCTTCAGCAGAGATCAGTTCTGGACTCTCTTCCGATTTACATTCCATCAAAATTTCAGGTTTGCTGAAAATTTCTTCTTATCCATATTTTTGTTCAGCTATTGTTTTTATAAAAGTGTTCTTTAAAGGTTATGACAGCTCAGTAGAGCTATGGAGATTCAGAAAATACAGAGCAGATGAAAGATTTCACTGGTAGCAAAAGTGTCAGACTGGTCTAAACATTAGAAAGATAACTTGATGATTTTTCCTGGACAGTATTATCTTTCCAAAATAAATATCATAGAAATGATGGCAGTAGCATTGCATCTATGAACTAGAACAAAAGGAAAATGTATTTTTAAAAATCAAAATGACTAATTTAATGGCAATCAAAATCAAGGAAAAAGTACAATATCTCAATATGAGAAAAAACTGAGCTGGAAAAAACCAAACCAAAACAAAACAAAACAAAAAAACAACCACTGAGCACAACAGCACAGAAATTATAGTTTCCCTTTGGTACAGGAGACCCATATACATTTCAAACTGTACAAGAAATGAAGTAGAATTTTCCTCTAGTTATTGAATACAGACATTGAATGGACACTGGAGAAACAACAATGCCTTGCCAAAGCAAGACACCTGTCACAGTGTGAGATACACATGCTTGTACATGACCCTTTGTGCTCTCACAGGCACCTTGGATGTTGCTTCACTTCTGTAGGTCAGGCACTGCTTTGGGCTCCATGGGGATCCCCTAGTTTGGCACGTTTTCTTCATGAAGAATAAAAATATTGTGTATCAACCATATAGCATCAAGCGAAGATACTTCTCACAGCAGTGAGCAGTAATCCTCCCACAGTGATTGATCATCATTGCACCTCTGATACTGTGTTGCACTTCAAATACTATGTTCAGTTTTGGGCCACTCACTACAAGAAGGAGATTGAGGTGCTGGAGCATGTCCAGAGAAGGGCAACAAAGCTGGTGGAGGGTCTAGAGCACAAGTCTTATGAGGAGTGGCTGAGGAAACTGGGGTTGCCTAGCCTGGAGAAAAGGAGGCTGAGGGGAGACCTTAGCGTTCTTTTAAACTACCTGGTTGTAGCCAGGTGGGTGTTGGTCTCTTCTCCCCAAGTAACAACTGATAGGATGAGAGGAAAAGACCTCAAGTTGTGCCAGGGGAGGTTTAGACTGGATATTAGGAAAAATTTCTTCACTGATGGAGTTGTCAAGCACTGGAACAGGGAATGAAGTTGAGTCACCATCCCTGGAGGTATTTAAAAGATGCATAGATGTGGTGCTTAGGGGCATGGCTTAGTGGTGGACTTGGCAGTGCTAGGTTAACGGCTGGACTTGATGGTCTTAAAGATCTTTCTCAATCTGAATGATTCTATAATTCTATGATAGTTGCCTGTAGTCTTTACACACTTGAAGATACTGTTGATGCAAGCTTGCAAGGTCCTGTCAAATGAAGGAGTTTGGAGAGTAATACAAGTATGGAAATACAAACTCTGATGATTTTATACCACACAGAAATCGGTAGTTAGATGGCAAATGAGCCCCAGGTTTCAAAAATGTTTAAAATGTATATGGCATTTAGGTACCTAACTTCCAAAGGAATACAAAACCTCCGTCTTTAAGTAACTTAGGAGCCTGAGTTCTGTTTACAGAATGACATCAATTCATAGTCTATATCTAGTTGAAAGTTAATTAGATTAGACTGTTTCAAGTATCTGTAACTTTTGAAAACAGGACTTCTGTTCATTATCACTGGAAGCCTTTGGAACATTTATTTTCCCTTTAGCATGCTCTCTGTATCAAGGGGAGTAGCCATCTCTGTTTTAGCAAATCCATTATTTGGTAGGGGCTGAAAGCAAACAGGTCAAGTATCTCACAGATAGGCTAAGGTTGTGCTTGGGACAAATGCAGTATTAAGGACTGAAAGAATGTATTCCATTGGATTTAAAGATACTCTGAACTGTTATTCTTATGTAACCACTTTTTCTTTTCCCTTTTTTTTTTTTAATTGGAGTTAAAAGCTCTTCAAGTCTGTTTATTGTGCATTCTGGACTCTGTTGCTACTTGTTTATTTTAAGAGTTAAATTATTTTGACAAAAATGTCCCATATAATCTCTACCATGTAATTCCATTCCATGGTCAGTGACATTTTAGATAGATAAGCCATCAACGTAACTTTTCACAGTCTTCCATCATCCCAAAATCAGTTTAATGATAATTATATATGTTTGCCACATCATATGAAGCTGATACAATTTTTTTTTATCCATAGACAGCATGAGGTTTCAAATCTGTTGGAGTTGGATTTTAATGTATTTGGTGTTTATACCTTTTTAATTAAAATAATAGAACACTTGAGGTTTTCCATATTGTATTATTTTTAAAACAGCATTCATACAGTTCACATGTAATAGAAATAATTTTAATCATGCTTCAAAATAAAATACTAAAATGTTATACAATGATTTATCATTTTGAACGTAATTTTTTGCAGTTAGTTGTATCTTATATGAGCTTGACAGGATACTTGGCTTTCAACAGCACAAAGAGTCAAACCATCATTTGTGGAAAAAGAAAAAAAAATACCATCTTGTTTCTGTGTAATCTCAGCCTGTGCATGCATGAATTTCCTCTATGCAATTATTAAACCCTCTGAATACAGACTTAAGCAAACTAACCAATAGTTCTGACTGAACATGCACAGAGCCCTTGCTTTCAGCATCAGGAGCCACACAGTTCCCGTCAGTCTTCCTGATTTAATTTTAATTCGGTGCCTTTATTGATTGCTTGCAAAATGTGGTCATTTGGCAACTGTAGCTTTATATAAAGCAGCATCAGTGCAAACTTCTCTGCTTAGAGTTTGCAATGCACATTTTATCTAAAGTCTCTAGGTCTCTGTTAATGTCTGCATGTTTGGATTTCAAATTTTGTTGGTGTACGTCCCTAAGTAACGATGTGACAGCTGGTCAATAGGTAGCTCTGGTCCAAGCAATATAACTCTGCTGTAAAGAATATATGTAGTTATTCTTTCCTGAACATCCACTTTATGGGCTGTTCTGAGAATGAGAAAGTAATCTCAAAATGCACTGTCCTTCTCCTGTTCCTGCATAAACTCTCCAGAGGAAAGACTGGGCAGAGAGTTTAGGTCAAACAGAGGGCTGACATGTTTTACAGTGCCAGCTCATACCACTCGAACTGCACTATAAGGACCAACTGATGGTTTCACATGTGACCGTTGCATAACTATCTAGTGATCAGACCTCCAGCCCTTCTAATTTGAGCTAGATTTTAAATCAGTTCACTTAAAGTGACCTTTGCAACTCTGTCATCTGTTAGAGCTCCTGTAGAAGTGCTTGTTACTGAGGCCTTGTCAAACACTTCCAAAAACTGCAGTAGCATGTTTTTTTTCACTCAGTGATCTATTCATCCCTTTCCCACTCCACATATGTATTCTTTCCATCTCTTCCCTCCTTGCTAATTCACTCCTTAGCCTTTATCTCTTTCTCTCTACTTTGTCAGAGGACTGTGACTAGGCTCAAACAGACTCGGTGCTGATCTAAGTGTGTGTGGGTGGCAGGGGATGGGGTGGGCGAAGCCAGGCCAGCGCGCAGCCCTGCGTGGCTGTGAGCGCCCTTCAACGTGGAAGGGGGATCACACTGGGTTGGCATTACTGCCAGCTGCCATGGGGATGAACACGAAAGCTCCCTTAGCTTTTCTATCACCACCGAGCGAGAACTGCACCTCAAACCCCATCATTACTTGGTGGGCAAGCTAAACTGAAGTGTGTTGCACTAACTCAAATTCATCTCTACTAATCCCTACTAAGGAACGACTAGAAATCAGCTGATTTACATTAGTTTCACTAACTGAAAAATAATGCTCAAAAAAAATGTTGTAATAAACTTTAATGTGGATCCCAAAACAACATTTCTCCGGCCGACTTTGTCAGGGAGCAGGAGGAGCAGGGCTGCTCCTCGAGGTGGGATGAGCCAGGAGCTGAGGGTGACCCCAGTGCAGGCAGGGCCTCACCAAAGGGGCAGCATCCCACGAGGACCGAGCTCAGGGCTGGTAACAACTTTTTAGTATTTTGTTTGTGCAAGCATGGCTTTCTTGTTGATTTGTCTGTTTCCGTGAAAATCCTGCAAGCCCTGGATACCACCTTATCAAGAGGAATGCTTACTGCCTTAAATTGTTGGCATTTTAGTATAAAAATGTTGTGAATTGATTAACTTTTTGTGAGCTTCGGCTCTGGTGGCTGCAGCTGGCAGTTTGAGAAGCACCTCTCTAGCCAATTGTTTATATTGTCAGCAAACTGCTTTGTTAAATACAAAAAAATATTAACCTGGAAGTAATCAGGCAGCTTTCTTGAACATGAAGCCACTTTTACTGAGATGCCTGCTGGTATTTAGATAACGTAGTATTTATTTGTAGTGAAATCGTCTCTAGAGGCCTCCACCACCCTAAAGTGTTTGCTGTTCTCCTCTCCTTAGGCACGTGCATCCGGCGTCACCCCACGACCAAGAGGCTTGAAAAGAAACAGGAACCTGCCAACGGTGAGTGGGGAGAAAAGCTGTGGGGCTGCCGGAGGGACCTGGAAAAGGAGAAGCAGGCAGCGAGAGGCAGAGCTGTGGGCTCAGCTGCTCTGAGCCTTCACCTACTGCTGCCTTCACTGAATTCCACTCCCTGTTAAAGGTTAGACTCCTCCATTTGCAAATCGTCATTGATGCTCATTTGCCTTTTTTTTTTTTTTTTTTTGCCTTTTCCCATGATTCATTCTCAAAAGGTTGTTTCTGCTGCCCCAGGAGGGCAGCAGGAAGCCCCAGCCGCTCAGTTTCCCCCTCCATCGCACAGCCCTGACAGAGCCCTGGCTGTGCCAGCTTTACTTGCACACCCAGGGCTCCCTCTGCCATCTTGTAATGAGAACTGGAGGGATTGGGGTTCTCCCCTGTAACTCATTTTGCAACACCAAAACACATGCCTTCCTGTACAAGCTATACCCGCCTCTGCATGTAGGTTACTTTAGCCCATGTATTTAACATTTTTCTGACAAAAAAGAAAAAGGGGCCAGCTTCACTAGTTTGTTCAATCTGCTTTGTGGCACTCCAGCAATGCAAAGCAACTGTAAAGCCTGCTTAATTAGGCAATTAAACTTTATCACTGCTCGGCATCCCTGAAGCAGTAAAAGGCAGCCAGAATGCACCGGGAAAGCTTGCCTATCAGTTGGAAAAACTAAGGATGCACAAACACCTCCTCAGAGCAGCCCCCAGGCTGTGCAGAGGCTGAGCGTCTCTCTGGCCCAGCTGGGCCACGCTGGCTGCAGGATGTCCGTAGGACAGGCGTACACAGAGTTTAGACAGAGTTTACCTTTGCAGGAATAGCCCCTTCTTATTTAAAATGTACTTTTCATTGTTTATAATGCAAGTCTACTGAAGATAATGGTGCTTGAAGCATAAAAATTGGACCGTGATCTTGCAAAACCCGTGAGTGTTTGTCTGTGAGCAGAAAAACCCTGAAATCTGTCATGATGCTTTTAGGATCAAATCTTACTTTTCAGGAGCACCGCTGATGTAAAATTTTGTCTTTGCTTCTAGCAACCCATCTAGAAACAGAAGAATAACTTCACTACTAGCAGTCTTATGGCCATTTTGTTAGTCTTCCATGGAGAACGTTGTGGTCACTAGCATTGTTTGTTTAAAAACCGAAAATAGCAGAAGTGGTCTGAGCAGAGGAGGCTGGTCCAGGATCAATACTGGTCTGGATCTCTGCTCCAGGTCTGCTCCCCCACCCCCACCCCCCACTCCTTCCCAGCCGAAGTCCTAGATC
This sequence comes from Aramus guarauna, assembly GCA_013400195.1. Taxonomy (NCBI): domain Eukaryota; kingdom Metazoa; phylum Chordata; class Aves; order Gruiformes; family Aramidae; genus Aramus; species Aramus guarauna. The sequence goes on from VXBL01008798.1 coordinate 248,442, forward strand.
TGAGCACTGCCTCCTCTGGGAAAGCTGAGGTCTGGGTTTGAAGCTTGCATTATGAACCTACCTCTTCAAATGTTTTTGGTAACTATGTGGGCAGTATTTGCTTCCAAGGCCTCTTCTGGAGGCAAGGTGTTAAATATGCCAGGAAGGGGTTAAGCGGGTCTGGCTGTTTCATAAAGGCAGGCATTTTGTTATTCCCTAAGGAAAAGGGAGCTACTTTCTAGAGAAAGAGGGGACATGGGCTGTGGATAGCACTAAACTACCCACAGAAAGGCTCAAGATGAATTATGTAGAGATTGTAACAGGAATTTGAAGTTACTGCTAATATTCTCGTTAGTGAAAACTGTCTCTAGGAAGGAGAAGAGTTTTTGTGCTAAAGCAAGAAGATTTAGTTTAAGATTATGTAAGTAAAGCACCCACACAAAACCTGCTATTCCTTTTCTTCAGTCCATTCACATTAAAAAATATACTTGTTCTGTTATAAAGGACTTGTTTTGCGCTTACCCTTAGCAGTGCAAGTAGCTGGGAAATGTCCCTTTTAGATTTTTGTGGCTGCTTAGTTACCACAGCTTCTTGCTATCCAAATAGACTCACTCTGTCAGGGCTGTGAGATGGGGAGAGATAAACACAGGGAGCAATTGTGGCTTCCTGCCACCAGCCCTGCTCAGAAAGCGAGAGAGCAATAGCAGATGAACCGTTCCTGCAGCGGCGGTGGGAAGCTGTGGCTTCACAGGAACAGGGCAACTGAAAAACACAACTGAATATCCTGAGAACAGGACAAGCAATGACAAATAATGAATAATTAATAATAGTTTTGGGGCAGCCGTTACTCTGCCAGGAAATAGTCCACGTAGATACGCATAGAAAGTATCAGGTTTGAGGTAATGCGGTGAGATGCTCTATATGCAAAGCTATATGCAGCTAAATAAAAAATGATGTAATATAGTCATTTATCAGCTGCGATTGTTGCATCAGTGTTGCCTAAAAGTAACTGTCGAGTGTTGAGTTTTGCCACCTGACCATACACTTTCCTTGTTTATTCAGTTTTGGAAACTGTGACTGGAAAGGAACAAAAAGAAAACTGACTGATGGGAGAGAAAATAAGAGAAATGAAACAAAACCAACCAAGTTGAATTTAGAAGCACCAGCGGTGCGAAAGAGGCGAGATCCAAAACACAAACAGCTCTCAAGCAAACCAGCGTTTCCGTTCACTTCAGTGGGATGTGGAGCAGGCAATTTTCCTATCAGAAACTGCAGGACTTGTTTCTGCTCTTGTAGGGCTTGGTAACAGGAGTTTAATCAGACCCACTTTAGCAGAGGGAGGGAAATAACATCATCTGTTTGTTGTTTTTTTAACTTTCGGCGAGGCTGCACCGGGTGCAATTAACTGGTGCTAACAGTAGCTAAGCCCAACCGTGTTTCATGCTAAAGGAGTTACACAATGCTGTGGGTGGCAGAGTATTTCTGGGAGGCACACTTTGCTGCAGACTTTGCTTGCATCACTTCCTGAAATAGAGATTGACTGATGTGATAGATTTTTATTTTTATTTAGCTTTTTTCTCAAACCACATGTTAGACTCACATGCTGTTTGCAGAGTTAGGTTTTGAAGAGAAGACCAGAAATGCTCAAACCAAGGTGCACTGTATTTTAATGTAAGCTCTCCCTGACTTTTCAATTTTTTTCTGTTTCTCTGGCATCTCAGAATGGAATTCTGCTAAAGCACTGAATAAAAAGGAAATGGTTTTATTGAATTAAAATTATATTCCTTGCGATATTTATCATCAATTTAATTCACTTGACTCAAATTGTGCGTTCTTAATGTGCTGCAGATTTCTGAGTTGATAGTGGGTAACTGTGAGGAGCCAAGAGCTGGTCAGGGTGCACTTGGAGTTTTAACTCACAGGAAAGTCATAGAATCATAGAATGGTTTAGGTTGGAAAGGACATCAAAGATCATCTAGTTCCAACCCCCCTGCCATGGGCAGGGACACCCTCCACTAGACCAGGTTTCCCATCCAACCTGGCCTTGAACACTTCCATGGAGGGGACATCCACAGCTTCTCTGGGCAACCTGTTCCAGTGCCTCACCACCCTCACAGTGAAGAATTTCTTTCTGATATCTAATCTAAATCTACCATCCTTCAGTTTAAAGCCATTACCTTTCATCCTATCACTACATGCCCTTGTAAACAGTCCCTTTCCAGCTTTCTTGTAGGCCCCCTTCAGGTACTGGAAGGCTGAACCTTCTCCAGGCTGAACAATCCCAACTCTCTCAGCCTGTCCTCATAGCAGAGGTGCTCCAGCCCTTTGGTCATCTTTGTGAACCTCCTCTGGACTTGCTCCAACAGCTCCGTGTCCTTCTTATGTCAGGGGCTGCAGAGCTGGATGCAGTGCTCCAGGTGGGGTCTCATGAGAGCAGAGTAGAGGGGCAGAATCACCTCCCTCGACCTGCTGGTCACACTTCTTTTGATGCAGCGCAGGACACGATTGGCGTTCTGGGCTGCAAGCGCACATTGCTGGGTCGTGTTAAGCTTCTTATCAACCAACACCCCCAAGTCCTTCTGCTCAGGGCTGCTTTCAGTCCATTCTTCGCCCAGTTTGTAGTTGCGCTTGGGATTGCCCCAACCCACGTGCAGGACCTTGCACTTGGCCTTGTTGAGCTTCATGAGGTTCACACAGACCCACCTCTCAAGCCTGTCAAGATCCCTTTGGATGGCATCCCTTCCCTCCAGCATGGCAACCGCACCACACCGCTTGGTGTCGTCAGCAAACTTGCTGAGGGTGCACTCAATTCCACTGTCCATGTCACCAACAAAGATGTTAAACAGCACTGGTCCCAGTACCGACCCCTGAGGAATGCCACTTGTCACTGATCTCCACTTGGACATTGAGTCTTTGACCACAACTCCTTGAGTGCAACCATCTAGCTAATTCCTTATCCACCACGTGGTCCATCTGTCAAATCCATGTCTCTCCAACTTAGAGACAAGGATGTCGTGTGGGACAGTGTCAAATGCTATGCACAAGTCCAGGTAGATGACATCAGTTGCTCTTCCTTTATCCACCAACACTGTAACCCCGTCCTAGAAGGCCACCAAATTTGTCAGGCACAATTTGCCCTTAGTGAAGCCATGTTGCCTGCCACCAAACACCTCCTTATTTCCATGTGCCTCAGAATAGTTTCCAGGAGGATCTGCTCTGTGATCTTTCTGGGCACAGAGGTGAGACTGACTTGCCTGTAGTTCCCCATGTCTTCCTTTTTTCCTTTTTGAAAAATGAGGGTTATTTTTCCCTTTTTCCAGGTGGTGGGAAATTCACTGGACTGCCAGGACTTCTCAAATATGATGGAGAGTGTCTCAGCCACTTCATCCGCCAGTTCCCTCAGGACCCGCGGATGCATCTCATCAGGTCCCATGGACTTGTGCTCCTTCAGGTTCCTTAGATGGTCTTGAACCTAATCTTCTCCTACAGTGGGCAGTTCTTCATTCTCCCAGTCCCTGCCTTTGCCTTCTGTGACTTGGGCGGTGTGGCTCAAGCACTTGTCAGTGAAGACTGAGGCAATAAAGCCATCGAGTACCTCAGCCTTCTTCATATCCTGGATAACCAGGTCTCCTGTTTTATTCCAGAGAGGGCCCACATTTTCCCTAGTCTTCCTTTTATCACAGATGTACCTATAGAAGCTTTTCTTGTTGCCCTTGATGTCCCTGGCCAGATTTAATTCTGTCAGGGCTTTAGCTTTCCTAACCTGATCCCTGGCTGCTCAGACAGTTTCTTTGTATTCCTCCCAGGCTACCTCCCCTTGCTTCCACTCTCTGTAGACTTCCTTTTTGTGTTTGAATTTAACCCAGAGCTCCTTGTTCAGCCATGCAGGCCTCCCGGCATTTTTGCCTGACTTCCTGTTTGATGGGATGCATCACTCCTGAGCTTGGAGGAGGTGATCCCCGAATACTAACCAGCTTTCTTGGGCCCCTCTTCCCTCCAGGAAAGTGTAGGAGGGAGTTTAGAATTTAAGTTGGTTTTTTCCGTGGGAAAAAGATACCTCTTCTCTGTCCCCTGTGCATGGGAGAGATGTGAAAAAAGGGAGGTCTGGCAATTTCCTGCTTTCCTACTTAGCAAAGCCATGACACCAACTGTCAGCGTCCTACCCTTTAGCCTACTGTTAAACACTGAGTATTTTTGATGAAATGCTTAACAGAAATGGATTTAATTATGATATATTACACACTCAGATTCAGTCTCTACAAGGACTAGAGGGGAATGCAACTCTGGGAAGTGGTGTTTCAATTTGTCTGACGTTTCTGCATGACATTATTTAATCAAAACCCCTTTGTTTCATTGAAATAGTCTTGATTATGTGTTTACTATTATTGTGGGCTAGGCAACAAGTTTAGCTTTGAGAACTAAAATTCAGTCTTTCTTGCGCTACAACAGTGAAGGATATGGGATGACAATCAAAAGTAGACATGGTCCATCACTCAAAAATGACAGCTCATCAGCTGAGCTGTGTGAGCACTCTTAACTGTAATGAAAATACAAATGTGCTTTTTCTGTAGTGGTTTAAATCTGTATATTTAACTTCTTATTTTCAACTCATGTATAGCTAATGAAACAGTTCAGAATCCTATTTCCAACAATGGTTGCTTGGAAAAAAATTAATAGAAGAAAAGGCATGAACCAACAAATTTCCTCCCTTTCCTGACCTATCCAGTAACCAGCTGGCAATTAGCTCTTCCTCCAATATCTGATGGCGTAGTGTTGTTGCAGCCCTATGCTCCTCGAGGAGTAACAAGGACTAAACTAACTAAACTAAACCAATATAAGCTGCACATGGACTATCCTGTTTAATAGGCTGCTTTGGACCTACACTCCATGAATTTATCATCTCACCTATTTTTCTTAACTCATTTGTACTCCTAAGTCCAAATTCTGCGGGTCAATTACTTCTACATTAAGTAAAAAAAAATTAAAAATCAGTTTGCTGTCTACCAATTTCATTGGATGTCCATTATCGTAGGAAATAATGAGTCATGATTCTATTCAGCCATGACTTCTGTAGGTCTCCAGCATGTCTTTCTCACATGCATCTTTCCCTAGGTGAAAAATTTGATCCATACAGTGTTTTCACACAGGAACTGGCCAGTATCTGTTGTTCACCTTTAAGACATTTCTACCACATCTTGCCCGAACTGATCACACTACTCAGATTTGGATCATGATAACAGAGTAATCTTTTTTTTTTTTTTTTTTTTTTTTTTTTTTTTTTTTTTTTTTTTTTTTTTTTTTTTTTTTTTTTCTTTTTTTTTTTTTGTAGTTGGCTTTTGACCATTGCTGACCATTGCGGGCATTCCTAGGTGAATATCTGCTAGGTATTTTTTAGATTACCTTTAGAGATACATGCATCTCCCTGTGTCCAAAAGTGAAAACCTATCTTCCTGACATAGTTGTACTCTGATGGCCAGGTCCCTAATCTTACACTGTCTGCTCTGAAATCAGTATGTATTCAGAGGATGGAATAGTGATCTTCAGGTCAGTTTAGGAAACAGTGGATCATTAGAGATCTTTTGGTCAACAGAGAAGCAGCTTGCATGAAAAATTTACCTGCTTTAAGTCTTTTGCTCCTCTGCTCAATAATGTGCATTTCCACAACGGCAATGAGACATTGGAAAAAAATAACCAGTGAGCTATGATATTTATTGATTAAAATTATAACCTTAAACTTAATTATTATGGTCTTTTATATCAGCATTGAGGCGCAATATTAAAATCCTTAATTTAACATAGTGAAAATACCAGATCTGTAACCAGGCATACTAAGCTGCATTCCATTTTTTCCTGTTTGGTGGTGGTCCTCATTGATCCCTACTTAACTTACCGCTTAGAAAAAGAAACTCTAAATGAGCAGCACCTGGGAAGGTCAAAGAATGACTCTTTGAAAGCTCTGGTTCAAATATGCCAACAAGAAGTGGAGGGAAGTTACTGTAGCACTAGCACAGGGATTTGTAAGAGTTGAGGAAGGCTGGCTGTAGCCATACAAGGGCTTTGGAAAAGGCATGATTTTGCTTCTTCAGTATTGGTTGTATCTGAAAGATCCTGTTTCCCTTCTTGTCCTGTACATGTCTTCTACAGATGAGATGGGTATCTGTTTACGCTGAAAATGAGGTTTGCCCCTACCTTAGCTCTCTCTCTATCCTGCATAATAACAGCTGCTAAAGAAAAATATACCCTTCCTGCTGCTCTGTTCTGTAATCGTTGATGGAATCTGTCTTATTCCAATTAAAATGATAAATCATGGGGCTGTGGCAAATTTCCCATGCTTTAATAGAGCCTGGCTTGAGACAGTTGTGTTCAGTTTGTTGTGTTGTGGGGAGGCTCGTTACTCAATACCTCTCAGTTTAAATGAAAGCTCCTTTTGTCCGGGAGCAGGAGCTGGAATGCCAACACACGGCACGGCACGCAGCTCCCCTTGCCGCCATGGGGAATAGGTGCCGGGCTGCTCAGCCACCCACTTCTCTCTGTTTTAAATCAAGATCTGTTAAAATAAGCACACTTCTCTCATGCTTCATCACTCTGCGGTTTCTGAGCAAAATCCTTACCAACCTGTTACTCTGCCTTTTTATAAATGCTGCATCTCTCTCCAGTGATGGACAAAACAGTTTTTGGGGGCATCCCAGGACCATACTTTGTCTCACCTTTGCCCAGAATGGTGCAAGTTCCATTTGCACAGAATTCCCCAAAGTTAACAAGCAAAAATCTGGAAATACTTCATGCTGCCATTGCACATCCATGGATGCAGACAGTTTATGGCATATTTTGCTTCTGGTCAGTGTTTTAATTTCAAAGATCTTCCTTTCATAAAAATACTGATATGTTTTCATTTCATTTTCATCAAAATATTGATTTTTGAAAAGCATGCTTTTGCACTTAGAAATACCCACCCAAATTTTGCTCAGTGTTTTGGGGACCTCAGTCCACATTTTACTTGTAATTCTTCTTTGAGTGAGAAAATGAAAAGCAGGAGATAAAAATACTGCTTTGTCTTCTCTTCTAAACATCTCTTGTGTTTTTCCACCTTGCCCATGAAGAGAGGAAGATGAATAAGACATAATACTCCTCTATTTCCTCCATTGTTTTTCCTCTTTTCCTAGCATTGAACAGTACTTGTACAGAATTTCACCCATAGTTTGGTAGTTTGTTGTTTATCATAATTTTTTATTTCTTTGTTAAGCTTTTAAAGCAGTATGAATTACTCAGAAAGACAGTGAAGCTAAAGCTAATGCTAAAACACTATTATTTGTGTTTTAGAGGGATGTTTTAGTCTACATTTTACAAGATCCCTGCACATAAGCATTAATAATGTTTTTTTTAAAGAACACTCTCTGCTTCTTCTAAAGCCAACAAAATAAGAGATGGTAATCATAAACATAATAATACGGATATAAACAAACAATTAAAATTATCCCTCCCAATTCTGATTATTGAGATTTAACTTAAAATATTGAACATCTTATTTTGCTCCATCCTTTCATTTATAGCTAAAATCCATTAATGAGTACAAGAAATTCTCCATTGGTTTCATTGGAATGTGAGTAAGATCCTTTAGATTTAATTTATTGTGCAGTTTTAAAGAGAATCAAAACAAAAGTACAAACAACTTCTTTAAAAGCTATCTGCAGTTTTCATATTTCCAAGAGATTGCTCAATTAGAATGCAAGACCTGAGAGCTGTAGTTATCTCTATCTTTGAACTGTGAGTCTATTGTACCAAGGGCAACTTCCATTTTTTAAAAACAGAAGAAATTTTTCTGCCCTCTTCATATGCTAACACATCAGTGAGCAACTGTTGAAGCACACAAAAGCAAGAGACTGAAGTTTGTTTTTATTTCTGAGTGCTTTTACATTTCAACGTCCAAAGGACAGGAGTGGTAATGAAGTGCTTGGAGTACTTGGAAAAATAATACACCAGGATTAACTATTCAACAAGTTTAGAGATCACGATGGGGACAGCCTGGGCTGTTTCTGAAGTTGCAGAGTTCCCTATTTTCTGAAAAGAGGAACAGTATGAGGCAATAGATACTCAAAATAAACAGATTTCACCAACATCAGAGGGTGATAGGTGAAGTCAGAGGGAAACAAATAAAGTGGGAGACGGGAGGATGGAGAGCAGGCCACTGCCGCGGAAGGCTGTTACCCACCCGGCCGCAGAAGGACTCCAAAAACCCCAGCGTGGCTGCAACAGCAAGAGAGCAACATGCTATTAGGGAGAGGAAAAGCAGAAAGGCCATAGCTGTAAGGAGTAACACAGGAAATCCCTCTGTAATTGCACTAATAGTAAGAGGAAGGCTGAGAAAGCTTTGGTCTGCTGCACCGAGGGGAGGAAAGATCTAAACAGATGATGCTGAGAAGGCTAAAGTATTTAATGCCTTTTTTGCTGCAGAACTCTCTGCAAAGGACATCTGCTACCAGATGGCCGGCACAAATCACCCAAGTGACAAAGGGCTGGGGTAAAGAAAACACAAGCACTTAAGTAAGTTTAAGATTCCCAAATCAGCTAGTGAGATTGTCGCCTGATAAAATTCATCTTGAGGCGTTAGACAGAGTAAGCCTACATCTGCTATGCGGGATTAACCTCATTTAAATGTAGCCAGCTGAAAGTTTGGCATCCAGTGCAAACTGTTTCTTTATTTTAGGGGTCCCTGACCCCTCCCCACGGCTCGCCCCAGCCTGCTTATAGCCCAAGACCCCATGTCATCCCCCTGGCACCATCAGTCCCTGCTCCAGTGACGCTGCAGCGGGGCCGGTCCCCAGCTTCACACAGCCCTGCCCTGCAGGAGTACTTAAGCTTAAAAATATATTACCAGGTGGTCTCACTCCCTTTTCAGTAAATATGTCTAAATAAGGAAGGGAAATATCCACCGACCCCTGCAACAATGCAGATTAAATCTTTTCCCTCGCATATTCCAAAATGTGGAAGAACCATTCCAAAATATCTGCCTCTGCCACCTGTTCCCTCCACATCCTGACCTCCATGCAAAATGACTTTGTTTTCCCAGTGTGTCATTTAAATGAAGGTATTCGCTCCACACATGTCTGTAATGCTTGCTCAGCTCTTAGAAACTGCAAGTATTCTGCACCTGGCAGATTGCATAATCTGGCTCGATGAAAGAGAAATATGGTCAATAAGTCCTTAACATAACCCTTTCATCTCTCTTCTTGCCAGCAGCTTGTCTCACTGCAGTTTCCTTTTACAGGGTGATTTGGAAGTTCCTTTTGAGTAGCTTACATTTTATCTCTGGTTGGACATGAAATAACTCCACATGCTGTACTGGAGGGAACATGTTGTTCTGCTATCATAGGCACAGCTGCCTGGGCAGAGGAGACTATTAACAATGAAGCATCCAGATAAAGTGAGTAGATACCTGAAAAAAAATTGCTACCTCATTAGAGATATCCTATCTTGCAGCACAGCTCTTTCGAGAACCCATTTGGCTAGTGAAATATGAAATGAACGGACAAACACGCAGATGATCCTTTTTAGTAAGTTTAATTAAAAAGGAAGGCTAGTGCCTACTTCTACTTCCTTTCATTTTAATCAAGCAAAAAGTGTAATGTTATTTGTGTACCACAGGCAGCCAAAATAGTAGAAAAAACCTGCTGCACAGTTTTATCAGCTTAATCTTTTTTTTTCTGAATGTCATTTGGCATTTGCGTTCAGAACTCATATGGACAAAATCCTTAGGAAAATATTCAAAGGGAACACTGCCAGATTTGGTGGCTGTGTCCTAGTTAAACTCTCTTTCCTCTTTTAGCTTTGTATTGCCAATGAAAGAAACCCAAACAAGGCTATCCATTGGCGGAAAGGTTGATTACAGAGGTGCCTGACTGCTGTGTCAATAGAGAGGGAACTCTGATTTATTTTTTTTTTTTATGGAAAAGTACAAATCCCTCATCAAATGCACTTCTTGTTAAGCAGATGTGACTGCAGGGGCAACTGCAGAAGAACCATTGCAATCTCAGTCTCCCGTTCCCCCCAGAGTCAGGAAAGGAGCCACTAGCACCACTTCAGCTGCTTTCCAAGTCCTCTGAGTGTTTCTGCTAAAGAGTCACAAGCTGGAAGGATCAAAGATATTTATATTTCTTTAGCTGTTCTCAAGGGACTTCTCTCACTTTCTTACCACGCTCCTTTCATGTGATTTTTGACTGGCAGTCTTTCCAGATCCAGATTGTCACTGCTCAAAATGTGTCTATTCTAGAGCCTCTTGCCCTTGAAATAACTCAAAAAAGTCAGTGTTTTACTAACTTTTCTTCAGCTGATTTTAAAAGTTGTTGAATACAGACAGATCTTCTCATTAAGGTAAATTTGAATCCCAAGTGAAAATTGATCTGACAGTCTACTTGCCTTTGAAACTGTCTCCAACATGATGACTAGAGAACTCTGAGAGAGAGCAAGAGCACGTGAGTAAACGTGGCTACCTCATGTCTTGGTTTACTAAGAGAAAAAGGTGAGTAATCCGCATAGAGATCTGTGGTGGAATGTTTTCTTACTTCCTGTTACTAGCGGTTGCTCCAGGAAAGATCACAAAGCAACTGTGTAGGCTTTCATCCTTTACAATGCCTCCTGCTCCTCTGTTTTTGATTATCATCTCTTACTGTTCCTTTCCTTGTGTGTACGACCATCTTTTGGTTGTATTTTTTCGTTTGTCTTCTCACATTTATTACCTGGTATTTACTGTGTGTATTGATAGCCTTTAGTACCAGAAACCAGAAGTCCAGCAATAGAAAACTGCTTATGTCTAGTATTTTCATAGAAAAAAAACTGTGAGCACTTCTGTACAGAAGTGTATTGACAGAGTTATATGGGCAGGTTTGTCCATCTGAAATCAGTCTCATAGGTCAAGAGCATATTACAAAATAGTTTGGGTTTGCAAAATGTCATAGCCTAGTGCTGCCCTGCCTGCCCTGGTTTCAGTGTGCTGATGCTCTTCACTCCTTTCCATGGAGGTTTAGGTTCCTTCCTATCAGCGTGTTTGCATTGGAGTAGCTCTTCCAATTTTGCTCAGAACTGTTGGTTTGCTGCATGGTTCCTTCTTCGCAGAAGGACCTTGCCTCCTATGGGGCTTTATCACATCCTAGGAGATGATTAGCACATTGTGGAATCAGGGCCTCTTTGCAGAGTGGTCTGGGAAATGTTTAGCCAGAAGGCTCATCTTGTCAAGCTCATTATTTACTCACATTTATAAAATTGCCTGTAAAATGTCTACATTTGCATTGATCTAATTTTAGAAAGCAATTGTAAAGCATTCCATAGGTTCAATGTCAAGAATGTAGCATTCAAATCCTTGTGAAGTTAATGTCTCTCCTTCTTGACCTTATATGCAATCTTTAAATGTTTTCTTACNAAAGTTAATGTCTCTCCTTGACCTTATATGCAATCTTTAAATGTTTTCTTACTGTCATGTTATTGAGAACTTTACGTGTTCAAACCAAATTTGTGCTAGCACAATGATTTTATTTTTTACATCAAATTACAAGTTTACAAAAAAGGCTACTGAAGAGGAAATTCATGTAAGTCAGCAAAGGTGCAATTGCCTTGGAAAGTTCTGCAGTGCTTTTGTAATACAAACTCCAAACAATCTGTCTGGGTTTGCAGGCCACTGGATGTCACTTTTGCTTTACACTTATAAAACAAAACCTTGATTTTTAAGGTCTTTTATGTTTTATATACAGATACATTTCTGATACAGTGCTTGTGATAGTAGAGGATGGTACTTGGTGTCTTCTACTTTCTGACTTCCAGACAAATCTCTATGCGGATTACCCATTCCTCTGTGTCATATCATGGTAACTGAGGACAATAGTGGTCAAACGGCATGTAAGGAAAATATCGAAAAGCAGGGATGGTTCCATGTGAGACCTTAATCCAGGTCCCTTCCTGTGGGGTATTCAGTGAACAATGGTATGTACATGGCCTCTTTAATCACATTGAAGGTGACTGTAGGTCCCCACTCAGGATCAAGTAGGAGGCCAGACAGAAAAACACCCTGAAACATCATTTCAAGATGATGGCTTGTTCTGTTCCTTTCTTATATTTGAATTATATTAGTAAAAGGCAGTCCTAGGAGAAAGCCTTAAGGACCCTGTTGATGATGAATTCTTTGGTGGCTGAGAAAGAAGAACACTAGCAAGTAATTATTACCTTAAAATCATTGTATCAGGAAACTCCATGCATGGATATGCATTTTTACTGGTAAGACTCTTGCCTGTATTTCCCAGGAAGAATTTGAATGTTAAATTTTAGTAGTTGGCTGTTGAGGTGGAAATAGCCTAGGACAAGGGACCAACTGAAGCATAAGAGAAACTGGTTTTTTTAGCTTGCCTCAATTATAAAGGCTTGGTGCGCAGAAAAGCTAAAGATGCAGAGCAAAGATCTATTGTGTTGGAAAACAGCAAATCTCATGAGAGCACAGAGGGAAATACACTTCTGGAGACGGATTAATGTGGAACATTCCCTTCACCTGACCCATAAGAGAAGTGCCTCTCACTGAGCACGCCACTGGATGGTTCACACGGAGTGAGCCAGTGGGATCTGGACAGACAGCAGTATGGCCGGTCCATGGGGCTGTAGTCAGATACTCTTGTCCATGTACAAGTTAGTTGGAACAGGCTCAAACTTGCAGGCACCAGTGATGCATCTACAGGAAAACCATATGCACATGGGTGCTATCACAGTTGCTGCTGCTAAGACTCCAGCTACCACTAGAGCAAGGACTGATCACCCTCAGCCTGGATCATCCCTATGGATTGTCATACGGTTATTTTGCTGTGTATTTAAATGCTGTGTGTGCAAGGAGGTGTGTTAGTGAAGGAAGACATTACCTCATAGCAAAGAGAACCGATGATCACCCTGCTCTTGCTGCTTTGTCCCCTCCGGACCAAGCAGGACCAGGCTGCACCCTGGTATGAGGGCTGTGCAGCACCTCAAAAACAGCCCCGGGCAGAGAGGGTGAGCTCGGTCGGACATGCACCAGGCATAAGTGGCAAACCTCGAGTTTCACATCAGGCTTGTGGACCAGACGAGGACTTTCTAATCCATTGCAATGACTCTTTCAGAAAATGGAGGCAGTACACACAGGAAAATACATACAAGGTTAATTTTTTAACTAGATTTATATACATATAAAGCTGTTAGGAAAAAATAAAGGAGGTTTTTAATCCTAGGTGCTTTATTTCATTAAAAAACTTAAGTTATTCAAGATAACTTACTTGAAAATGTATGACTAACACCTTTTATAATGTTGTGATTTGATTTTGTAAATCTAGTAGTAATGTGGTATGGCAATTGACATCCCAAAAACATAATTAAATAATGAATTAGTCATGATATCAAAAGAAGTCTGTTCCTAAAAATATTTTCATGTATGTCTAGGAAGTTTAACAGGAAAAAAAAAGGTATAATATGGTATTTTTATAATGATCAGCAATTGCAAAAATGCCATGCTTGAAAACCACATGAGGTTTCAAGTATGTTCTAGTACTTCTGTAGGCCTCAGTTGCCATAGGAACAGCTTTGAGGTGCTTAGTATTTTTCTAGCGTCAGTACTTTACCATCTACTCCCTCCTGCAAACATCATTCTCAGCAGCCGCCAAGGAGGGTATGTAGCAAGCAATGAAAATCTGTAGGACTATGAAGTAGGAACACAGTATATGAAAACATCTACTCATAAAGTGGACAGAGTCACTAGGGAAAGGAATTTTTTTTAAGTGCAATGAAATACTGCCACAGTTGAACCATTGCTTCAGTTTTAATATGAAATGCTAAAATATGAGGTACCTGATAATGGTTTTTTTAAGTTATATACAGTATTTGACATAAAATTAGATTGGAAGCAATTGTGCATGAAATACAGTACAGGACTGCAGATTCAGGAATTCTTTTCAAGATCAGTAAATGAAAAAGGAAATAAGTGATGCCATTTTTAGTCTTCTTCAGTTTCTATGGCTACTAAACCCCAAGTTTAGAAACTGAATGATGCATATGTTTAATATGGCAAATGAATAAATGTGTAAATAACAGTTTATTTCTGAACATTATTCTACTTCCTGTACTTGAGGTTACTTTACAAGAACTAGAAATGAGGTAGAGCATAATTACTTATGAATTGCTTTTTGGAGAGCAGGCTGCAAGAAGAGATGTACAGCACCAGGAGAAGTTAACAGGCATGAAAATATTGTCTTATATTTAAGCTGAACATTCCACGGTACAATATTATGTTTATGATCAGCTCTTGAGGCTCAATCCAGTTACCCGAATGTAGGCATCTTGTGTAACTTCACACGAACCAAAGGTCATCCGCCCTCGTCTCTACCTGCCACTTGACGAGTGTGTAGGTCTCCCACGGATCTTGTGTTATCAGCTCTGATGGGTGGCTTAGATACCCCAGAGCTTCTCAGATAGCATCTGGCACCCAAGTTAGGCAACTGACTTGCTCTCTTAGTGACTGAAATAGCCTTCAGGCTATTAGAACAACAGCTAAACAAATTCTGGGGTTATGCTCAGGCGGCAGGTAATGAACTAAAGGAGTAACGCTGGGACATGTTAATTGCATTGAGGAGTTAGCAGGCAATAAATGGAAAAGTTCATCTGGGAAGAGAACACGAGAAAAAATAGTTTCGGAAATGATGCATTGAACACAAAGAGACACGGGTTTTGTGTTCTGATAAGATCACGACTGATGTAACCTGCTTGCCTCTTGACGTATCAGATCATACTGGTACAACTTACATGCATCAGAATGATTGTCTGGCACAGAATACTGGAAATGATTCAGTATTTAAGCACTGTAGCAGGCAAAGCTCCTTTTTCCTCAGAGGCCTCATGCCTTGGCTCTCTGAGTATTCCTCTTGTAAACATAGGCTTTGTTTTTTAAGGTGCTATCAAAGCCATGCTGACACTTTGTTAAACTTGCATTTTTTAGTTTGTAGGAACACATACAATTTCTTCACTGACAAAAGAGCCCACTCTGATACATAATTAATCGTTTATTAAAATCAAGGCAATTTAATCCCTTCTGGTTTGGCCCTGCACTTTGCTACTGCTGCTTTTCTCCCTGCAAGGCCACCACCCATGTTTGCTTCACAGAGGTATCCCCCTCCTCAGCTCCATCCTCCGGTTCCCACACGCTTTGCATTTAAGATGTTGCTTAAACTGAAATTATGAACTTGCAACAATTTATGTTTTAGGAAAAGTCTCTTACATCCTGTAGGCCTTTGATCTTCTCTTTTTGTGATTTTCACCTTCCTGAAAACTTGGTATAAATCCAGCAGCACATTTATATGAGTATTCAATTAGGATGGTGCAAATGACACTAGGTCTGTCTCCTTTTTTCCATGTAGGAAAGGGAGAGGACTTTATGTCAGATGAATTAAATCAATTAAGACATTGTGTGAACACCAAAATCACCTTCATTATGCATCAGTGTAAAAAATAAATTAAGAGTGAATGGCAGTGTAGTGCCTTGCCAAGTGAAGGTATTCTGAGAGTCTGAAACACAACAGGGTCCAAACGCAGTCCATTGCACTTGCCTAATTTGCCAGACTGATATTTCCTTTCATTTTCTTTTTGAATCTTCATCAGTTTGATCCTCTTCTTTTGAAGCCATGTAAAGTTGTCCCAGGTTCTATCATCTGATTTCTTTTGTTTTCTTTTTTTTTTTTTTTTTGTTATGCATACAGTATGTGAGGATGGATGCTACATTTTATCATGATGACTTCAGTCACGACAGAAAAAAAGCATGCCTTCGTTGGAGACTTTACTGTAAAATTTGAGGGGAGGTTTCATTTTTAATCAAGAGATACTTTATTTGAATCATTCATGGAGGTATCCAGCTGCATGAGCTTATAGCTCATACTGTCTCTGAGCAGTCCTGTGAGCTTTTGGCTATTGCAATGTGATCAGTTTTACTGCTGTAGATGGGAGAGATTTCTTTGACACTTGCATTCACCTTTCTTTCCTCCAAAATATTCCAGAATGCTAAATAACAGGGATAGCAGTAGCAAGCAAACATGATGGAGGAAAAGGCAGTAGATGTAAAGGAACACAAACATTTTGTCCAGTTGGTTTTGTTTGGGGCATGTTTAAATAAAGAAATGCACACTGTACAGCGAGACATGTACACAGCTTGGCAGAGGTTTTATAGCTGAAATTAAACTACTCTACTACAGAGAAAAGCCCCAAACAAATCTCTTAAAAGCTCTTTTTGCATTTCTTTGCATCAACATAATTTTACAGAAGTGCATCTAAGACAGCCATTGTATTAACGTTTTTGCCAGTTTTTACTGTGAGAATTAACTAATTTTGTCACGTGGTGTGAACCACAGTGTTCTAGGGTTTAAACTTTGTTATTATTATTATTTTCCAAGAGTATAATTATGCTGGCCTCCAAAAAGGGATTGGGCAATTTTCCCTGTTTAAAGGGAATGACGAAATGGTGGAAGTATTTGAAGCCCAAGGAGCTTCTGAAAAGATTTATAGAAGTTACTGCTATAACTGTCCAGCCCTGGAGAGCTGCCACTTGGAAGGGCCCTGCTAAGACTTTGAACTTAATTTGTCAGCATCACGTCTTTAAAATGTAATCTGCAGCACTTCAGCTGTCTCCCCAAAACTGTAACACCAGCACACTGGTAAATCAGGGCAAATCTGCATGGCTCTGGGATCCCAGAGGAGTCGGTCATGAAGAGATTCCCTGAGGAGTGAAAACCTCATATGCTATAAGCGTCTTCTGTCGCTCCCTCTCTGCGTGTTATTGGCACAAGGCAGCGAGAGAGCAAGGGCTTTGTGGTTCCTTTATGCCCCAATAATCCTGGCTACTAAAATAGCCCTTTTGAGACTGCTGGCATCTATGCTAGCCTTTAAACTCTCTGCTATACACCAGCCCCAACAGGGTTCCACAACCAGAAGAAAATAAAGTTGGCTTAAAGCCGTTTTTGCACAGCCTGGGTGCTGCACTGAACACTCTTCACCACTCTGATGATCCGAGCTTGCTTTTGTGTTGAAAAGTTTACACAGAAATAGCAAGACTGTATTTTTATGTAGTGAGCTTGTATTATTTTTGTCCTGCTCCATTTGAAAGCCTAATGGTTAGAAGAATAGCATCTGTGAAATATTGTGTATTATTGTGTAGTACGCATAGGCTATAGTATTTTTGATGTAAGCTCCAAATTCAAGACGCTGTTGTTGGGTGTATTAAAAAGTTACTAATCTTCATGCTGTCAAGTGGCAATTGAATATCTTCAGCTAAAGAGCGCTACTGATCAGCTGTCACTGAAGAAACAATTCGCTTTTTAAGACAGAAATCCTTGGCTAATGTAGTCATCTGTTTTGTCAGGAAAAATGCCTGCGTGTTGTCCCGTCCGCAGAACCTTATGCACAATTATGCGTAACTTGATGCATAACCTTCTAGCACAATTAGAAGGGCTTCTAAGACAGCCAGCCTTTGACATTGGCAGCTTAAGCCATCTACTAGAGACTGATGCATGGTCTAAAATAAATCATAGCTATGTCACGAGCTAAATATCTGGAGTCTGTTTCTCTCTTAGTGAAAACAAAATCTATTCTAGATGTGAGTTGCTGAATTTTTAGCAGCAAGTAAAAGCTCTAACCAAGCTTAATTTAACTGCCTCTGGGTATTGACCAAGTCATTTTACATTAGGATAGAAATGAATGCCTTACATACTTGCAAGTTGAGATTTCTCTCATTTGATTTCTAATACAGTATTTAAGGTCTTCTCCAAGAAATACTCATTGAGTGAAATCCTGGTCCTAATTAATGTAATGGCAAACCTCCCACTGACATTTTTGGGGCTGAGATTTAACTCATAGCCTGAAAGCTGACAGTAACTCTTTAATTCATTGGATAGCAGGAAGGGCATATATTAAATAGATAATAAGTTTATTTCTAGCTTGTATGCCAACAAGCAAGCAATAACATGTTTATATCATGTGCAATGACACAAGGAAAGCAACTACTCCCTACAAGTAATACAAGATGCAGCAAATATTTGTCCCACCCATTTTTTTCTATATTCAAAAGATAGCCTATATTCTGAAGCATTTAAATTACTTCCTGAACCAAGATAATAGTCACTGCTTTTATGAAAAAGAAATCCCTAGATTATATCTTTAGATAATGCCATTCATGTTTAATGTGCAGAATTTTCAAACACACAAAACAAAGTAGCAGTTTTGCTTTTATTACATATATACTCACACACTGCTTTAAAAAGGTTCATCTGCATCTGTGAATACTTTCCAGATTACTCTATGAGTGCACATTATAGAATAATTGATCTGTTGCCAACTAATAAAGCTGGAGAGGGACAGTTTACAAGGGCATCTAGTGACAGGACAAGGGGTAATGGCTTTAAAGTGAAAGATTTAGATTAGATATCAGGAAGAAATTCTTCACTGTGAGGGTGGTGAGGCACTGGAACAGGTTGCCCAGAGAAGCTGTGGATGCCCCCTCCCTGGAAGTGTTCAAGGCCAGGTTGGATGGGGCTTTGGGCAACCTGGTCTAGCGGAGGGTGTCCCTGCCCATGGCAGGGGGGTTGGAACTAGGTGATCTTTGAGGTCCCTTCCAACCCAAACCATTCTATGGTTCTATGATTCTATGAAATGAAACAGAAAACAAGGAGATTTCTAAGCGGTTTTAAAATCAACTGTAGAGATCTTGGGAGACACTTGATTATCTTTTTGAATATTACATGTCCCTTTCTCATGGCATGGTCTGTCAAAGCAGCCAGGAGACAATAATTTCAAGAGTTTTCCACAGATTCCCAGTGCAATAAGCAGCATAAAATTAGACAGCCAGCCATCTATGAGTACTTACAGATGAAATTGCATGTGGTGAACTCAGAGGGAAGAGCACATGTTGCAGGAAGGCAGAGCTCGGAGGCAGCACAGACAGGCAAGTTGCGTGTATCTGATTTGCTAGCTCAGTCTCCCAGTAAATGAGGCTGTTATTAACAAGACAGTTCAATTTTAGAGGACTTCATGGGAGTCCTCCCATGCTGATGTGCAGCATGCAGTACATGAAGAAGGCAGTTCGTTTGTTTCTTCACCAGATGAGCTTGGCAAGAGGAGCTTGTGGACACAAAAAGCAGAGAGGCTGCCTGAAGCTAAGAAAAGTGAAGTTCTTCAGAGGCATTTCCATCCAGAAAGGGGGGTCCAAGGAAGTGTTAGGCCTGCCCACCTTTCAAGTGAGACGTTGTCTTGTCTCACACTAACATTTTTCTCACCAAGTGTAGTGCTCTGTTCCTACTAATAAGTCATGTTTTGCTTGGGAGAAGCCTTTCTCAGTCACGGTGCTTATCTTCTCGGGCCGGGCTGCTGAAGGGCAGTTGCTGGCAGATGTCAGATCCAGTTGGACCTGCTGCGGAGCAGCGGCTGAGTGCCAGAGGAGCCGGGGCCGTGGGTGGGAGAACCCCATGTCTCCACCTGGGGAGGGAGGGATGGATGTAGGCACAGCCCGCCATGGAACAGGTGGGTGTGGGACAGGCTGGCCAGGCGTCGCAGGGGCAGGTTTGCTTGTAGGTATGGAAATAGCTGCTTTTGCACACTGCGCTCTTCTTAAGCCAGGCTAAGCAGGCAGTGGTCATCCTGAAAGAAAAACAAACAAACAAACAAACAAACAAAAAAGCTCCAGATATGTAAGCTGTACCAGAACAACTAACCATTCCATAATGAGCATACGCTCGTTGTCAGCTGATAACCATAGGAAACAGGACAGCAAGTGTTTAGATAGTCCTTGTCTCTTTCTTCAACATTATGCTATAAATCAGATTTCCAAGGAAAGGAGCTTTTCAAATAGTACACCACATCCTGGTTTAGTCTTAATATTAAAATTGGTCATAGAAATTTGAATTATGTCAAAACTTACTCCAACTTCCATCCTTGAATGAAAACGGAAAATTAAGTTTTATTGATGTTTAAACATTGTGAATGAAGTGGCTACCAAAGATGTTAAAAGATCCACGGTCAAATAAGACATTTAAAGAGCAAATCCCAGTAGCTGCTTTAATTAATGTATGTGTCTTGACCCACTGAAGGTAATAGTAAGATTTCTATTTGCATAATTGAAAAAGACATCGCTCAGTCAATTTTCCATGCAATTTCCTGGTATAGGGCTGGATCAAGAAATGGTCTAGGGCTATTCAATCTGGTTACCTTAGCAAATTTGCATTCAGTAGGTCTTGTCCCATTGGAGCAACAGATAAAGCTTTACTAGGGAGAAGCCAGTTTAGGAAGCTTCCCAATCTCCTCCACCATCACTCCCCACCTGCCCCTTCTTACTCCCCCCATCTCTTAACGACTTCATAGCACATACTCCCACATCACTTCCCTGCAAAGCCCTTTCCAAACAAACCTGCCATTTAATTCAGTCCTGAATGGAAAGGCAGGCCATCAGCTATTGGTTATCACTGGACAAAATATTTTATTTGAACTTACCTGTTTTCAGAAAAAAAAAGCACCCACTGTAGCTACAAGAAACAGTCTCCGCACTTGTTTGGCTTTTCTGAGGCTGAAAGCTGAAAAAGGTTATCTTTCTGCTTTTGGACACTCCCACAGCGTGTGTGTGTGCGTGTGCATGTTTTTGTGTTCAATTCAAAAGACCTCACTATCTTCTCCCCACCTCATCATTAACCAGCAACTTCTAATCATTCTGTCTTCCTCGGAGCTCACAAACATGGTAAATCAGTGATTCAATTTCAAGATGGAACCTCATGTTTCTGAAAGGATTGCATAGAAAACAACTCATATAGTGTTGCTTTTTTGTTTAACTTTCCAATAACTTCCTTTTAAGGAGGATCTTATATTGCTTTACTATTCAGTCACAAGCACACATAATGATGTATTACTATCTTTAGAATATTACATCTCAGCTACACGTTGCTTTAATGACACACACGTAATTGCTCTCAGTCAGGATCATCAACCACTACAGTCTCAGAACTATTACAAATTCATTTGTTACTCACATGAAGTCAGAGAAGCAAAGCACATACTCCGAATTTCAGGGACGGTGTGAATATAAGTATAGTTGCTGGGGTTGGGCAAGAAAGCCCCAAATATGATGCTGTTTGGGCCACAAACAGAGGGTGCATTGATTTTCTAACATGTCTCTGGAAAACATTCCCAGCTGAGCTTAAAATTGTAGCCTACACTTTAAAATAAAGAAAGAGCTTCTCAAATATATTTTACAATATTTAATTCACTCAAATAAATCAGTTAAATAGCATCAGATAGGGAAATATCAGCTTCATATGTAAGGTGAGTTTCTTCAGTTTGCATTACAGTAACATTTGCGGTTTCATGTGAGTAACTGATGTAATAGAAAAAAAGGTGCCAGACTGAATTTAAAAAATGTAAAGCAGATAAAACCTTTATGTTAGCTTTTAAGTAAAAACATATGATTCCAGCAGTACTGTTGATGTGAACAGACTGAAGGTTATGAACAAGAAAGGATAGAATGAGTAAAATAGGTTTATGGCGTGAATCATGCCGCTGAGTGAACACTAAGAGGAAGAAGAGATGATATATTTATCATCGTAATGTGCACTTTATGACTCACCCAAACACAAAAAAATAAAGTATGTGAATGATTAGGCAATGAAGATACCTGTTAAGGAGGGAGGGACAATGGAAAATATTATTAAGCTTATAAAAACAACTTGACCTATTCATTAATTTGAAGATAATCTGTTGCTTTTCCAATTATCCTAAAAATAAACAGATTGTTTTCTTTATGAAAGACAATTTCAACAATTTGGATGACTGTCAAATATGTTTGAATGACAGGCTGCATAAAATGATTTAAGGATTTATTTGGCACATACTTTTCATGTGAATCATTGTGCTTATTTTTCTTATGAATCCTCACCTCCATGCTTGTAGGGCCATAAATCCAATCTTGAGTGTTCAGAAACTGGATGAAGAGTGGCAGCTCTAACACCTAAAGCATCGAGCCAAACCTGTAGGGTAAAAGATTTTTCTGCCAGATAATTTTGAGGATTACAATCTCTGTTGATTTGGATTTTTTTTAAACTTTGTTTTATGTGCAATGTACAAATTGCCAACTTAAAAAGGTCAATTCTGTGAAAAACATACAACAGTAGATAGTTGTTTGGTACTGCCAACTCTAAATTGTTTTGGGTTTTTTTTTTCTGTTTAGAGTTGGAACTGTGGTTTTCACTGTCTCCCTATTTCAAATTCCCTTTGGCTTCCAGATCATAGATCTGTCTGACCAAATGTAAGTATCTCAAATGGGGCTATCAGGTGTTGAGCTAGTTATCTAGGCTACCCTTCTAGTCAGTGGAATGAAAGAGGGTCCTCCAAGATTCAAGTAGTTTCATCCAAAGGTCGGAATCTAAAATCCGTGAGGTGAATCATGCCTCCAAGCACCTATTTCTTTCCGTTATTATAAGGCAAGAGGATGGGAGGCTGTCTCAGGGGTTCGCGTCTGAAGTCAGGAAAGGTGAGTTCCACTCTGAAAGTCTGATCTGAGACTTACTGGGGAAAAGGTACAGAGGGAGGACATAGTAAACACATCTAATGATTACAGGGCATGACTACACAATAGGTGTGGATTTGACAAGTTTAATGCGCTTATCTATTCCAATGGTTGAGAAACAAAGATAAAGATACTATGAGGGACAGTGGCAGGAAGCAGGAAACTGAAAGCAACCGACAGTAGGCTGGGAGAGAAAGTGATGAGGGATAGAAGATGTAAGGGAAGATCGTATTTGGCTGTTATCATACAGGGGCTGATAGTTTCCTCGGGTCCTGTCACCCCAGCCACTTCAACGGATGTGCACAGGCAAAGCTAAGGGAACCACATCGCTAAGTGTGGATAAAGCAAAGTTGAACGAATCCATGCAGATAAGATCAGAGCTTCTCTGAACCGAAATTGCAACTCTTACTTTTAGTGTTTCTCTCCTGTACATGTTTACTTACTTACAGAGTCTGAGAATGGTAAAACTGAAGCTCATAGGGTCAATGCTGTAAGAAATCTTTCTGATTTCTTTGTAACCAAGAGGAACCAGAAATCACTCCCACATATAGAAACCTGATAATGGGAGATTTCTAAAGCAATAACTCCAAGATGCATGTATTGGAAATGTTTCTATCACTAGCTTGAAGATGCTTGCCATAAGGTTAGCAAATGGATTTGCAGGATACTTCTCTTTCTTGCATTCAGCTATGACAACAGGCAGAACTGAATGACAATGTGGTGACTTTGCTTTTTCAAAATAGGTTTGGTGTTGTTCATTGGCATGGAAATAAGCGTCTGCTCTGTGCATCAGCATGCATATTGATGTACGTAGGCAATAATCAAGAACGCATTGAAGCACAGCTTCCATCTCCTTTGTAAATGACAAGCTTTATTTATACTTACATTGCCTTAAGTTGACATGCACAGAAATCTCCAGCCTGATGGTGAATTCAACAGACCACAAATGCTTTTATAATCCAGATATAATCTGGATTATATAATCTGGATTAGGTAGAAATTTACCATAAAAAAATGAACCTAGCTATATTCTGTAATGCTAATCATGCAGAATAACACCATGTCATTAGAACATTTCCACTGTATTTTCAAGGATTAGTATTTGCATGACTAATGGTAGGAGAATAAGGCCAAGAATAAATGTAATTTTTGATAAACAGCAATCTGGAATCTCTTTTTCTAAAAACCTTACCTGGATAGTATGAAAAAAGTCACCATCTGGGGATATTAGGCATGTAAATATTCAAATTGCATTGCTTTTGTAAACATTAAACTCTCCTATGTATTTTAGTTTTTTAAAAAAATTAATTGAAAAAAGAAATGGCAACACCTTAGGTCATGAGAGGAAAGGAATATGTCATACATGAAGTTGCACCTGAGAGATCTGATTAGCATAAACCACTGATGAACTCAGCTGAAAACCTTTTATAAACTGCTGGGTTCTCCATTTAATATCACAATATTTGTATCATATACTGATTTTTGTTCACTAAAGTGAGAATAATTAATCATTCCAGAGAAAAAACATTAATTAGGTACAGTCGGATTAACAAACCAGTAGGGAATAGGGATGAGCTAGACAGAAGTACTTTCTATGCTTCTTTTAGGAAAATACTTACTAATCAGTAGCATTAGCAGGAATGGATAATTACTCTGTTAATTCTCTGGACTGTGAGCTAGGGGACTGAGTTTAGTTCTGGGCTGTGTCCCAGACATCACGTGTGATCTTGTGCAAATCTTTTCAAAAGTGGCCTTTCATTCCTAATTCCTTGATTTCTGAGTAGTTGGCCTGAATTTCAGACCTGCTAGATGCATACAGATCCTGTTGACTTTAATTGAAATAATGCATAGCAGTCTTGAAAATGAGTTTCCAAGACGTGTCAATTTGGTTAATCAGAAGTTAAACAACTCAAAGCTAATGATTGCTTGGAAATGTGGTCTGAGGGATGATGCCTCAGTTTCTTCTTTTGCAAAATGGATATAACATTTTCCATTAATTACTTAACAAGAAGCCTTTCATGAAATGACTTCATCCTCTATATTTTAATATCTCAGCTAAAAGAGTGGATGAGGATTGACTTATAAACATTTTAGATAGGCAATTGCACATTGATTACTGCATATGGAAACTCACTCCTTCCAGATTTTGGTAATGAAAACAAAGTATGTGTGAAAAATGACTGTGGGGCTCCATTAAATCATTTACCCACAGTGTTTGAATATTGTTTCCCATAAAGGAGCAGAAACATTGTCAGCCTTGTGACTACAGTCCTGAGGAAGGTGAAAGATAGCATCTTTGAAATGAAACTGGAGAAATATGACTCATCCTTTTCTGTTCCTTGCCAAGCTTACCTTGACATTTATTTCTTTGCTGGAGTGCAGAACATGTTTACAGAAGTTTACTCCATGCAAATGCATCTGGATTTCCTCTGAACTGTCAGCAGCTTGCACAACATGAAGTGAGACTCCGTTTTCCACCTCATGGAATATTCTTTGTTCATGACGGTAAATTAAATGGTAATGTGGGTCTGAACATTGACGGCATACATGGGCAGCCTCTTATTTTGGAAACTTTATATGCCAGTGAGAAATCTGTAACCTCCCCCTGTCTTTAGAGGATGAAAACAAAACTTAGATGTGAGCTGGCTGAGACCTATCTGGACAGGAGCTTTACATCTTAGGCCGTGTTCCCAAATGACAAACGCTGCAGAAGTCCTGCAAAGACTGTGACACAGTTTATAAGGTTTTTCTTATTTAGGTCATGTCTGCATGAGAAGAGTTGAAACCATGTATTCCTGATCCATGTCAAGGCAAAGCAAAATGCATTTGTTTTAAACAAATCATTAGTCATTTACTCTGTACAAGGAATACACATGCAGTTAGGGATCGCCTCTTTGGTGACGGAGGGTACTGTTCTTAATTTGTCTTTTACTGGAGTGGATATGATAGTACAACCGGCCCAAAAGTTAGTTTAGTTTAATATGGTAATGTACGGATACAAGCACAAACAGCTTTCGCATGATTTATGCCTTCTGAACATGTGTGCATAAGGGTTTTATGTTTGTAACTAGGCAAACATCTTAAATGTAGATTCATGCAGCTTTTACAGTCTAAACAAACTATCTTGGTGCCATACAAATCAAGGCAATTCTGTTTACCTTCATAGGTATTAAATGTGATTGTTGTGCAGTCACAAAGCAGTCACCAGTGCAAAACTAAGGAAGAGTGTCCATAGTCTAAAGGATCCGGAGCTCTAAAATGCATTCTCACATTTATACATTTACCAGTATTTGCAGGTATATTTTCTACTTCTTCATCAGGTATTTTTGTCTCATAATCACATTGTCAAACCAAAGCCTTTTGTATTATTGTATACGTTATAAAAGAAATAGCATAGGTAATATTTCTGTCATTTAAGCAGAATATGGTTCTCATGGAGATGCATCTAGGCATTTAGGAACATACATTGCATAACATTTACTTATTACTCTGTTATGATGACATCAGAGAAGTAACCCAATTTCTTCCACAGACTCTGTATTACTTAGAGAAATTATTTACTCCTGCCTACTTCACATTTATAAAATGAAAGAGAGGAAAAAGTAAGAATTGTATTATTGCATGAGCAATCTCCAGTGACAACAGCATCACAGGCATATTATATCATCACCTTTGTAATTAGTTTAAAGAAATTTGAAGCTGCTATAATATATAATTTAGCTGAGCCAGATAATTGTAGCCTGG
Organism: Aramus guarauna; assembly: GCA_013400195.1. Lineage (NCBI taxonomy): Eukaryota > Metazoa > Chordata > Aves > Gruiformes > Aramidae > Aramus > Aramus guarauna. Next base: position 274,744 of record VXBL01008798.1, read on the forward strand.
ATGGTATCTCCTGTTATTTGTTGTGTTTGGTAAAGACGATTATATATGTTTAAGTTCTCTATTTTGTATACATGTTTGATTTTAATGTATATAATTGACTACATAAGTTGCTTTGGATTTAGTGCTTTTGCTGCACAGCTGTAAGCTGAACTACCCAAATAAATTAACAAATGAGCCCAGAGGGTTGCATGAATGTATGATATCTGACAGTCCTCAGGGACCCGTACTCCAAATGGAATATGTTTTTTCATCCGTGAAGAGTGGTGCCAGGTTTCTTGATTTTGAACAGTACCACCCTCTTTGAAGAAAATTATAGGAATAATTTGGGTTAAGTTCTTAATATTTATCCAATGTTTCAACTTTGAGAAAGTTAATGGAGAATGGTAAGGAGCTACTTTAAGGTGTATCACTTCTTTAGAGTAGTACCAAATAGTTTTTAGGTAAAGTTTTCTCCTATCTCTTCTAATCTTCTCCAGGAATGTATGGACTAATTCAGATTTTTGTATGTGAGGTCCTTCTCTCACTTTCAGCCAGGTGATCAGAAGAGCCATACTGCTGGGGAACCAAACAGATTAAGGACTAATTCTCATTTACATCTCCTTCTGATGGTCAGGATCAAACTTCTGCTATGAGCTGTGAGCCTGCTCACTTAATGGAGCCAAAGAGAGTCCTGGCTCCTCAGGCCATTTCTTGTAATCACCAATTTCCCAGGGACTTCAAGTGCAACATTGGGAACAGTATCTGACCTGAATATTCTCTGACCTCTGTACACTTTCAAAATGTCCTGTACAAACATAACAACTGCAGGAACTTATTGATGTACAACATGGTACTGATGTTCCCGTATATTTTGGGAGTTTTGTGCCCTCCTGCCATTTATTTCATTAACCAGCAGATGACTAAGAGTTAGTTTTGATCCCTGCGTGACTAGGCCAGCTGAAAGTTTCCCACTATGAATCAGAACCAACCTCAAGACCTCATTTCTCTGACCTGAGGGCGCTGTCACCAAACATGCCTCTGATGTTGGCTCAAGAACTTACATCTTCAATAACGTCCTCTTTTCTTTTGTTCAAGATTTGACCTAGCAGACACCAAAAAGTTAATGTCCATTTCAGGAGGCATGAGTGCAATGGCAGGAACGGTGTAGATAAATCTACCTTTTGGCATTTCCATTAGCCATTCTGAAGCCCTATTTTTAAGTTCCCTGTAATCTAAGTGGAGGGTCCTGACTTAGAATGTCACCACAGAGAGCATTTCCAGACTGCAAATGCTTCTCATCTGGTTAGGACAATCACAAAAGACAAGGAACCCCCTCTGTACTCTGCCTACCTGTCACAGAATTGCCTTTTCCCAGCATTTAGGAGCAGAATCTTTCTTTAAAGGTGTCATCAGCTCTCAGCACCGCCACTGTGCCTGGCACACGTCACCATGCCATCAACCTAAAGGCAGCTTTACTTTGTCCCCCAACACCTCTTGCCTTGGTTCAAGTAGATGATTTCACTCAAAGTGATAAAAAAGCCATTTTTCTGCCCTAGATAAGAAACCACACGTAAAAAAAAGGAGTTAATACTTGTGAGATGGTTTAAGGTCTTAGTCAGGAACAATCTACTTTGGAAAACTGTAAGAATTTACTTAGACCAGATGCAGCATGTTTCTCTGGCCACATGTGGGCTAGGGATCAAGCTATAACTGCTGGCTGGTTGTAGGAATCAGTCTCTTCTGGGGAGTGAAAAAAACTCCATCTTAACTTTCAAGTTTCTCTTTAACAAGAAGCCTAATGTGACTTCAAATTAAAACTATGGTATCACTTAAAAGAAACTCAGGTGATCCAGAGAAGGAGACTGGCTAGAAACTGAGCCAGAGTCCTACAAGGTTAATAGCAACATGTTGCTAAAACGGTTGCTGTGAAATATTTTCAGTATAGGAGATGATATTAAATACTGAAATATATACAGTCAATCCTAACATCAGTCATGTAAGCCTAAATAATTAGAAATGCATGTTGAGCAATGAATGTACTAGACCTCCAGCTGACTAAACTCAAATTTCTCTATGAATACCTAGACTGAATCTGCGGTAAACCACCTCTACAGCATTCCTTGTGTCTGTTGCAGTTTTAGATCAGATAATTATATCAAAGCCTTGTTATTCTGGTAGTTGACTAACATCTGCTCGCTTGCCACAACAAACAAGCTATATAATAATAACAATGTAATTTCTTTTGAGATAGCTTAGTTGGTGCCTCCCCTGGGACCAGAAAACTGCATATCAAACTTCATCATTTCTTGCTAGAAGGAAAATATTGAGAGGGGTGTTTATTAAAGTCCTATTATCCATTTGATTGGTTTGGTTTTATAAATGGAGGGCCACATGACCTGTATTACTCCACAAATAGTCTCACTGAAGTGACTGACATACTTGCAATGTGGAAACCCTTGCATGGTCCAGCTCTTGTCTTCTCAGTTGCTAAGGAGGCTTTAATCAAGAGAGAATCATCACACTTGATCTGGGGTGAAAGGACACAGAAAGCCAAATGAAAAATTCCAATTGCACTATGGATTTGAAGATTGCACTGGATTCCACAGATCTCCCAAATACTCGGTTCTAAATAAACCTGCGAACTATAGATGCCGTACTGATTTTAGGTTTGGGTCTATAAACACTCTAGAAAGGTAAATGAGGTTCCAATCCAGCAGGTAATTCTTGCTTTATCACTGATACAAGGCATATACACATGTTAAAAATAAAGAAGAGTATTTATTATCTTATTTTAAAGTTCTATATTTTATAATATTTATTGTGTGTAGTAGTATTCATTCTTCATGCAGTGAAAAGAGCTGCCAATGGGGCTCATCATCTCCCGATTTAAATGCTCTTATGGCATCTATCTATCTAAAAATCTGGTGATGCATAGAAAATTTGATCCAAATGCAAGCGTGTGAAAGAGATGTAGGAAATGTTAATTAAAAATCTAGGCCATAGCCATTCTCTATCATTTATATACCAAAAGTCTTGAAAACAATGCTGTCTTGATGAAATCCTTGGATTTTTAGTATAAGAGCAACTACTTTTAGAAATCTTTTTCTTTCTGAACTGTCACTTGGCTTAATATCTATTGCTAATTGTCTCCTACAATCCATTGACTTTATTAATGTAACAGAGTAAGAATATATGCTGTCAGTTGTTGGCTTTAGTCAAGGCCGAGATAAATATTGTCAGACATGTTGCAATTCCACTGAGGTAAACAGCACACAAAGATGTTATATTTTTACAAATTTATCCTGAATCAATACCATAATGACTTAAGCCGCCTTTGCGGTTCCCAACCTGAGCAAGGTTGAGCTAAGCCTGTACTTGACTGGGAAGCCTCCGAGAAAAATATACAGTGCTGTGGAAAGCGGTGTCGGTACATATTGGACCCTTCCTTCTGACTTATTATTAAACGCGTTCTCCAGCCAGTTGCTAAGAGGCAGTGTGCAGTTCGAGATGGCTCTTCTAATGGACCTGTGATGTATTCCCTACTCCAAAGTTTCATGTAGCCTGTTAACCACTTGCCAGATATTATCCCAGAACTGGGAGAGCAAAGTGATGCCTAATTAGGAAATGTACTGCTTTAACTATGACTGTAGGCATCATGAGGTCTTAAAAGACGTAGATGCAGATATAATCATGGAGAGAACACAGGATCAGGCAGTCTTATCCCATCTAACAGTAATTATTAGGAATTCCATGAAACTTGCCATATCCTCTATGTGTTATGTGATCGCTTGTGATCATACCAGAATAAAACTTAAGCTTTAAGACTCTCTTGTCCCCTGAAAACAGAAACCCTCTGCTGCTGTTGAATTTTATGTTGGTGGAAGCCATTCTTGTAATTGACACCTATGGTGTTTCCATTCAAACACAGCCTGAGGAATCCAGATCCAAATCTATCCTAGCGCGGCCAGCGTAATGTGCCTTATTCTTTGGATTAATTGGCTCAAAGCCTGTTGAATTTAATGGCAGTCTCGCCATTAACCTCAGGGAGTTCTGGGCTGCACTTTGCATTTGGAGACTTGTTTGCTAATAAGTCTGTAGGGAGTAAGTTCATGCTTGCCAGCGGCTCACCTCACTAAGAGTCTTAACTTCACAGGAAGGGGGAAAAAAAAGTAATCTTAGCATGTACGCCCTAAAAAAAGGGGTTTTGTATAGACCATTAAGGGAATATTGTTTACCTTTTCGTAAATGAAAGCCGTAAGATTCAGTCAGCTGTGTCTTCTTTAATAACTTTTCTTAGCGAATATTTATGAGTACGGTAGGAACATGAAGACACTGTAATTCAGATAATGGGGCATTGCTTGATAATGTTTAAAGATATTTTGCACGATCTAGTAGCCAAAGAAATTATAGGCAAATGTACCTTCGGGAAATTAAATTTTGCCTTATTGCACAGTTTCAGGCAATAACGGAAGATGAGCAGCTGAATTTATGTCTTCTATTTTTTCATTATTATTTGTATGGAATAGATTACTAACCTCTTCCTTTAAATAAACTGTCCATTATCAGAAAAGTGAAACACATCAAGTTCTGGCAAGACTCTTTCTCCATTACATCATTAAAATTTTATATTCACATGAAGCTTTTTGGGTGAAATAACTACCTGTGTGTACTGACGTATCTTGATTTTTAAATATGTGACAAAACCAGCTGTGACATAACTCTCTGGGGTGGGTTTGTCCTTAACTGGGAAACAGGACAAAACAAGTGGAGCGGGTACATGCCGTGAGTGGGGCTCCCACACCCGTGTGCCGCGTGGCACTGTGCTCCCTCCAGCACTGCTGGCCGCTGGAGCTGGCGAGAGATCTATCTGGGCGGACGGCTCAGCACCCAGGCCAGACAAAGCAGTAACAACAACAAAATAAATCGTACACATTTTTGTTGTTTTGTTCATATGCATTATCTATATATACCCTTAAAGCAGAGCAAGGCTATCATTTAAAATGATTCCTGTGTATCCATGGAAGAGAGAACCAAGTCTGATGGTGAGGAAAGACCTTTTCCAGAGAGCACTGCCATGAGCCCTGGCAAGGAACCTTCTGTATGGCAAGGGCACTAGGCCAGAGTATATATTACGTCACACGTCAGATTCTCTGATTTTGAGTCAGGTGGTTCAGGCAGAAATGAGTCAGAGTACTGTGCAGCAATAATTGCTAGCTGAGGCATTAATTAGAACAAATTGCCCTTAGGGTGGAAATGAAAAACAAAGGGATACAGCTTCCCCTGATCTTTGCACTGCTGAATCCATTTACAGCAGCAAGTTCTCCGTTACCATGGGCAGGGGCAGCAGAGAACCAGTGCTGAAACCCAATGGCTCTCAGGAGGTACCACAGGCCACTCTTCAGGAGGCAGACAGTAACACAGGCTTAAAGGCTTGTATTGTTTCTAGGATTATATGGCTGGAGAGGGAGAATTAAACCTTTAACTTTCTCTTTCAATATAAAGATGATAAACAATGTGCCATAATAATAAGACCTTTCCCGTGCGAGGAACACACTGTAGTAAAGCAAGAAATGTTGTTTGGTTTCTTATGTTCTCTGGAGCAACTTGTAAACCAAAAAATTCCATCTTCTTCTGGCATGGTCCTAAGGCTCAGAAGTGCACAGGGTATGACTTGTGGGCTAAATTGTTCTCTGGGAACTGTAGGCATAAACAGCCTGCTACATTTCCATTTCAGTCTTTTCTAAAATGTATTTGAATAATCTCCCTGGCAGATTTTCTCCACTGGATTGGTTGTGGACAATAAACACCATGCTCTTCTATTTTTTTGGTAATGAAATAATTTTTATGGCTTATTTTCCAGATTCTCTCTTGAATATATGCAATGACGCTAGATAACTTAGCTGATGCTGTGCTCCATGATACTGTTTGTATGCAGCAATAGGTCCCATCCTAGTTTGTTGTTGCTCTGAACAGCAAAGAGTCAGCTACTGAAGTCAGGCTGGTAGTGTCGGAAAGAGTGAGTTCAAGTAGCAGCAGTTGCAGGCACAGCGTATTTGAACTGTAAAGCACATCCATACCTAATTCCACTGATTTGGGAATTTATGGATCTTTTTCCTGGGAGATTGAAGGGTGCTTCTTTTTTTAAGGAGGCTATATAAAGCAACTCTTTGACACTCCTCCTAAGTTAGAAGTTAATATAATCTCGGTTTTTTTCTGATGGCTGAGTATAGAGCTGTAGGACTGAAAATCTCCTTAAATATCTATACCCCTCTCTCACAACAGGATTAGCTCTATGTATGTCACGTCTGGCAGATGTTTGTCCAACCATTTCTAAAAGTTTTTCTATTATAACAATACTACAACCTCCCTAGCAATCTATTCTATTGCCCCATTCATTTTTGAAAACATAAGGTATTTTTCTAATAGCTAACCTGAATTTTTGTTGTTGACTACCGTTTTTCTTATGCATTGGATTTATCTCCTTTTTCAGCCACTTTTTTTATGTATTGAAGACTGTTACCATCATGTTGTTAGATCTTCTTAGATTAACAATATCAATAGATTCAGTTTTACTCCGAGACTATGATCTTTTGGAAAACTAAAAAGTTTCTATTGTTCTAATTCTGATTCCCTAAGCGTACAAAAACTGAACACAGAGTTCACACATTGAATGCAGAGCTCTAGCTGAGGCCGTGCCTGTACTGAGTAGAACATAGATTTTATTTTGTGTTTATACATCTTGGTTTGCTTGCTTTATTTTTTTTTTTTATTTTTTTTTTTTGCCAGACGCTGTTTGGTCTCTAACTCAACATAATTTCTAGTTCCTTTCTTATGAAATTGCTACCTCAATAGCTGTTCACCATTCACAAAAATATAAATCAGTAAATAATCAATGACTGAAATTGGCTCCAGAGTGGATGAGAGCAAGGAGCCCTCGACTTTTATGTCTCATTCCTGAACTGCATAAATGTGAAAAGACAATAATTAGAATCAAGTCAATGGGCAAATACAACAACTTTTGCAGAGGGAATTCATACCTCAGAAGTCTTTTAGTCTTCTCTGAAGGCCTCAACTCAATGTGTGTTCAGGAGGGGTTCTGATTTGTTACAAAAGGTATTAACAATGCTCCTCACAAAACCTCTTAAAAAACTAAACTCTCTGTTCACATACATTAATAATGGGTGAAAAGATAGGAAACCATGTTTACAAATAAACGTCCAGCTTTTACAACAGAGGCAGTTCATCCATGACTTTCCACAGGGATGTGTGCTAGGACTTCTCTTGTGAAATAGGTTTATATATGACCTTGAAAAGGGAAGAGAATAAGGTGACAAAGTTTACTGACTAAAATTATTCAGGGTAGTAAAAGAAAAACTATCTGCAAAGAGTTGCAGAGGAGCTAATGACATTGTGTTCTTGCACAATAAAATGGTAGATGATATTAATAAATGCAAAATGATGCACAGGAGGAAAACCAGACAGTTTATATGCACAGTGACTCAATATTAAGGCCTAGTAATCTCTAGGGATCTTGGAGTTATATTAAATGGTTCTCTGGAAACATCAGCTCTGTGGCAGTCAAGCAAACAAGTGTAAAAAAGCAAATCAAGGAAAGGAAGCCGACAACAAATCAAGAAAACGCTGTTATGCTATAGTTTAAATCCATGGTGAACCCACCTCTTCAATTGTCCACTTCTTCTGCCTCAGGAAGGACATAGGAGAACTGGAACAGTTACATGCTGACCGGAGAGAGATGAAAGGTGTGGAACAGTTTCCATCCAAAAACGGACCAAAGAGTCAGTTTAGAAGAAGCTGGGGGTGAATACAGTAATCTATATAACCATGAGTAGTGTGGAGAAGGTGAGCAGAAAATTATCATTCACCATAACACAAGAAACGGGGACTCAAATTATGAGACACAAAGAAGACAAAAGGAAATAATTTTTCACACAACCTACAACAGGATGTTGTTGATGCCAAAATATTAGATGGGTTCAAAAAACAATTAGATGCATTTCTGGAAGAAAGAAATCACTAAAGAAGCAGAGATAAAGATGTGAGCTCTTGTTCATCTCACCCATGAGCCATAGAGTGCTGGGAAAATTAAGAATATAACAAAGATGCATCATTATGGGTTTGCCCTGTTTTTATATTCTTCCATAAACTACTGCTTTGGCCCTTGTCAGAGACAGGATACTGGGCTAAGTGGACTCTTTGGTCTGACCCAATCTTGCTATTCCTCTTCTCCTATGTGCTTCTGATGAATTTATTTTCTGCTTCATTGACTCAATCTTCAGTCTGCAAGGCCCATTACCTTGTTATAAAGGAAATTAGATAGACAAATTATTCTTGACAATTCCTGCTGCTACTCCTTACTCCTTGCTTTGCTGTCCTCTCAGGATGCATAGAGACAGACTGGGATATCTCTTATTTGGGCTTGCTTTTGCCAAAACCTCATTTTTATGGCAAAAGCAAAATTAAATTTTACTTAAGATATGTAGGTTACAGCAATCTGGACTATTCTATACTTCCTCTAATTTTTATTTTCAAGCCAGTGGACTTTTCTTTGCAATAGTTATTTTTTGGCCTCTAGATAAAAACCACCAAATTATTGCTAAATTCAGTAACGATAGATATGAGGCCTTAGTTTTTAGTGTCCTGGTTAGGTTGCCTATCTGAAAATGATGGTGTATGAGTTACACTGGAACCTAAATAATATAGCCGAAAAGCAATATGAACAGTGTCTTTATTTGTTAATCACCACAGTGAGGAAGTGAATGTTGTTTGATTACTATTATAAGCACATTTGTTTCATACTGGCAAGATAGATAGAAAATGGAATTCATTGCTCTGCCTCTCATAAATATATTCTTTGTTTTACAAAACTGGGAAGATCTTTAATGGCATCAGCTATGGCTTTTCGTATGTAAAAAAAGATGCTGTAAAAAAACTTTTGGAACACAACAAATTAGTGAAATTGGAAACATGCACGTGATCCACCTCTTAACTGTCTCCGATGCTTTGCATTTGTTTGTTATGCTAGTTGGTTGCAACAGCATGAAAAAAGCCATTAACTTTGATCGTGATGTACCAGAGCAGACTGTGTCATTTGCTTCAATAGAGAAAGGAAGTTCCTAACATTGCTACTGCATCTTTTAAACCATCCTTTGACCTCCATTTCACAGTTCAGTTGCAGCACACTGAAAAATATTGCTTTCAGCCACTGTCCCAGCAGTTGCAGAATAGGCAAATCTGGAATCTCAAGACGTACTGTAATCAGTACAACAGTCGTGGATTTAGTTCTCTGACGGAAGGGTGTTGTACAGGGATGCCAAATCCCACACCGCAAGTACTAATGATAAAAAAAATTAGTCCATTCGCTAGTTACTTCTGACATGGCCTTCTTGCAGCTCAACTGCTTTCATAGCTCAAACGTATTTGCCATTCAAAGACAATGTCAGGTCTTCAAAGTCCCCTCCTATTTGCTGTTGTTTAGATAGTTACATGATTTTTAGACATCTGTTACAGCTGGTTTAGATGAGGCATTGGTAACATTCTTAATTGGCTGAGTACAATTTGCTAATTTTGTTTCTTTTAATATGGTGGTTACACAGCTGCTAACCACACACTGATAAGGAATTTCAAAAAAGTCATGGTCAATGACAGCATATTTAAAATTTTTGAATTATTTTTAATTCTCTGACTATGTAGTTAGATGTCCATTCAGCTTTCCTTACACATTTCCACCAGGTCTATATGCTGTAGATGAGTCTATGGCATGACAACATACAGGTGAAACAAATTAAATCATAGGTGAAATTATTTTGTTCTATGATGTCATGAATTTCTTTAAACATAGTGCATTCCTAAGATTAAGTTCATGAGAGAGATTCTGAGGTGCTCCAGCAAAAAATAATGATTTTACATGATTAACATCTCTTGCCACTTCTTTTCCAAAACTTGAAGTGTTGCTAAATGTCTTGGCTAAGTCAAAATTGAACAAGTTAGAGAGATTTGGTATAAGTACTGAACATTTTCTCCTTGGCCTGAATGGTCTCATTCAGATATGGTTCTGTAATACGTGTGCAAGAGCAAGTGCTGCTCACCCTGTGTGCTGGGCATGCTCCAGAATTGAACACGGCAAGGTCGAGTCTCTCCAGGGCTCGTTTTGTAGTAGCTCACTCCACCCCTATTGAAGTTGGGGTGCAAACATGCAGTAGATTCTGTCCTCGTTGCTTTTCTGAATATATTTTTGTTTGTTTTCTGCATATGTATGAGTAAATGTGTGTGGGAGCAGAGGAGGAGGGAGGAGGTTGTACGTGCACTTCCTGAATTCACAGTACCTTCAAAACAACCACAATTTCTGAGGTCACCAAAACAGATCAAAATGGCACTACCCTTCCTTGCCGAATGGAGTTGTGTCTGTGTCCTCACCCCTCACTGAGGACAGCACGTACATATTTTTACACTGTCTCTACATTGTCTCAGGACCTTTCTGCAATCCAGAGATGCCCAAGACCCAGCTCTGTGGGTCTCAGAGTCCTGAGCATGGCCTGCCCCGCAATCCCACCTGACGCTGCAGCAGTCAGTGCCGGCTGGGACTCTGCTGGGTGCCAACCCTAACCATCCCTCCTGTCCAGTAGTGACCACTGCAATGGCAGACAGGTGCTTGAAGGTGCCTGAGCCAAGTACAAGTAGAGCTTCTCTACATTGCAGAAAAGAACATGCTTGAGTATAATTTAAAGCACGGGGCATAACTGATGGTTTCCTTCAAACATAACATGTAGGTATCTCCAGGAGCACGCCAGTGAGTGAGCAGTGTGGACCTGTCACTACACTTAGCCTTTGGGCTCAGCCTTAACACTTTCCTTTTAATACCATGGCCATAACCACCACTGACTTCAATCAATCTTAACCGATTCCTGTGTCTTCAACATCGTTATTTTCTCCTTGCTTTCATTATTGTTTTTTCTGTTCATATATTGGAAAGTTAAATGTGGAACTTGTTTATATCAACATTGTTATTAATAGCTTGACTATGCCATTTAGCATATTATCATGATATAAATTATATATTTCTATACAAATACTAAGTTTTGCAGGAAATCACATAACTCATCAGTATATCCATCATTCTGGGATAAGCATTTTTCATTGCACAGCTTCAATAAAACCTAAAAGTTGAAATCTTTTCATTCAAGAGCAAAAATTTGCTGACGGGCAAAATAATGGATGCTTGTTCTGTAAGTTAATGATTGCATTTAAAAGATTGAATTATAAAGTTCAATATCCTTAGAAGAACTTAATGAATCTCAGATGCTTTTGAAATTGAAAAAAACCTCCAACATTTGGACTGACCCAGAAGCCTGGTATCAATTCACTGTTGGGAGGTTGATTTGCCAGTTCATTTTAACTTGTTTGTTGTTTTAGTTTTACTGAGCTTACCTGAAGATAGAAATACACAATCTCAAAAGCAGAACTATCACTCCCTTTCTCTTTTGTTTGTCTCTGTTTTCTTTGTTGCTAGACAACACATTATTTTTTAGTTGATTTCCCATAATTTAAAAAATACCACTTTAGTAGATAATATTAGAGAAAGCAAAATAACATGCCGTCTCTTTTGTCCTAATAATGGGAAGGTATTTGTCTGGCTAAGGTCACAGTTGCTTCGAAGTATAAATTACTTAATTGTTTTCAGTAGGGCTGTTGTGAGCTCCAGGACTAGGCAATCTAATCTAAACCAGAACTCTGTCTTTGGAAGAAAGTTTCTGGGGACAATCTTTGCAGGATATGGGGACTGCTAGGTCACCAGGGGCTGGACAACTTGGGTTTTATAAATACGTTTTATGCTGTTTTTAAAGAGAACATGGGTAATAATGAAACATCATTTTACTGACATTGTTTTCTATGACCATATACTTTTAATTCTTTGTATTGTTTAGGCAGAGAAGAGGCCACTGCCAAAACAAAGGTTAGCTTCACAATAGTTGAATACACCAGTTGCAAGCATAGTCTGTGAGATCTTTAATAACAGCCGGGTTAAAAAAAAAAAAAAATAAATTTTGTTGCTATTTATGTTATCTGTGTGGTAGCAAATATCAGTAAATTTATAAGGTATACGTTCCAGTGGTGCATTTTCAATGGCAATAGGGGGAGAGTGGCTCCCCATTAGTGCCACCTGCATGTGTGCCTGATGCAGCTGTAACCATGTTGCTGTGCACTCACAGGGCAGCTCTATCTTCCCAGATAAAAATAAATTTCATTCCATCTAAGTTTGTATATGCCTTGAATATGGATGGACAAGCCTGTGTGCATGGCTTTGCAAAGAGCTCGCTCTCTGCATAAACACTCTCTGGCAGAGCCAAAGCTGGAGGCCAGTTCAGTCAAGATATGTACCGGTTTAACAACAAATTGTACTCAAGATGGTTTTTTTAATTGACATATCTGTGGACAGTCTAACCCCTGCTTTAATCTGGCTTGTATCAACTAACAAACCCACAACTTTTGTGGGAAAACAAGCCCTGGCCCTACCCAAATCTTGTGCCTGTGCATGGAGTTTATAGAAAACTATGCGGCAGGCTGCATTAGTTACAGTGCAATCAAGAATTCACTGGGAGGGAAGGAAAGGACTTGTCCTTATGTGAACTGTGCATGAGATGCCTTTAATTCCTCGTGGGGGCTCTTCTGGTGACATAAACTGAGGGAATGCTGGAGATAGAATTACAACATAAATTCATGTAAGTTTTAGGAGCACAGTTGAAATTATTAATTAATCAAATTTTTAAATATCTCTTTTATTAGCCAAATGCATGCAACAGTCCTAAAATGAGCAAATGCCAATGCTGCAAGAGTAAATTTAGTGTGCACCACTATGCTAATAAACAGTTGTCCAAAACACAAAGCACAAGGGGGTTGGATTTCAGGGTGGATTGGTTGTTTGGGTTTTGGGGTTTTTTTCATATTTTCCTCTGGAAAGCTAGAGTAATCTTCTTGGAGAAAAAAGAGAGCTTGCTTAGGAGCTTTCTGCAGGGCAGGCACTACACACACACAAACCTACACCTGCAAACACAGAAATATATACCCTACATTGCCTCAGCGCCTCTATGTCCGACTCCAGCGGAAGAAATGCTGTCGAGCAGTCTTTCACTGAGCATGTAGGGAAAGCAGAAAGAGAAATAAATATTTGAATAAATATTTCAAGCCCCACTGCTTAGCACTGATTTTCAAGTAGCTTACTTCCAAATGCTTGTTACATGTTTACATTACAATGTTTGACTTTCTTTTCTCATCTCTGTCTTGAATCATGTTCTGTCTTTCCCCCCTGCCTTCATTTATGTGGACCTTACATCCCTCCAGCTTGGGGCTTTTGTTTTGTAAACATCATAGTAAACTTCAATGTAGGAGCATCTATGACTTCACTTTATTATGCTTTTGGTGCTCAGCAATACTGATATAAGCATTTCTGGTTTTACATTTTGATCTCAATTGTTTAATCTCCTGCGTGTTTAAATTGGACATCAGCATGGCTGCAATCCTTAGCAGGCAATACCGTTCCTTCAGTGAGGATGCCTATTTTGTATAAAACATGTGATGTTAGAAAGGTTTGTTAACCTATACAATGAGACAGCTAGGATGCCATCTATGGTTTTTGCTGTAGCCCGTTATCTTATACCGTAGCTACAACCTGATAAATGTTGTTTGAATCCCTCAAAGTGCATCTTTAGCATGGTGCAAGGCATTTAGATGTATGCAACTCCTGTTATTATCAGTAGGATATACATTTACTGCGTGCTTCACTCTTGGCATGAGACATTAACTATGGAGTTACAGCTGGACTCCGAAAGAGGAAGGAGTTTTGTATAGGTACGACTGAATATTTACAGGGATATCTTTATTTACCATGTTCCACGGAAGAAAATTTGCTAATAACCTGTATACCTTGATGTACAGCTTCAAGAGCAAAAAAGGAATAATGTGTAGCTGAAGTGCCTCACCAACACCGAAAGGCTCTGGATAGCTGCAGCAGCACATAAATAAAGAGCAGCCCACCACTCTGTGCCAGCTACTACTTAGTTGGGAAACTATGCAATGATTAAACAATGAAATTAAACACATAGGACCTGGTACATTTAAATATTTAAATGCCACTTTTCATAACAAATCATACTAATGCATAACTGTGAGTCTGACCTTGCTCTAGGATGGCCTATAACACTGCAAGTAAGACAGCTAACTTTATGCATTCCTCTACAGCTTCAGTTAAGATCTGTGCTCTAACATAAAGGCAGGGCTACCAACATGAGATCTTTATTATGAAACGTCTTTGTTCATATATATTTATGAGGGCTATGACTGTCATTTTTAAGTGAAAGGAACCTGCTTTCATATAAGCATAAATCTGAAGCAAATCCTTTGACCTCAGTAGTGCTCCAGAAAAATGTGAGTCTGATTTCTTGATGGCTGCTGCTGAAAGGTTTCCTCATAGCATTTCAACTACTACTTACATTACCTTGGTGAATAACTCCATAGCTTTCTTCAGTGGAGTTACCTTCCCCCCTTCATCTGCCGTTCAGGTAAACTTCATGGTGGAAGATCCACTTGGATGTCCTTCAGGAAAGAGGGTTACAGGTAGGAGGAAACCTCCTGTAGGAGGAAACCTCTGTAGCAGCTGTGTAACAAGGACAAATATTGCTATGTGTTTCCAACAGAAGTTTATACTCCAACAGGGAGGGTCTGTAGGAGTCCATTCACTGGCACCCTGAGCAGGAGTTCTCATTTTTTTAGTAATTTTATTTATGTCAGCAAAGAGCTGGTTATAAGATGTTGGCTCCTCCTTGTTTCCATGTCAAAACTGTATTATAAGATGCATGTAAACACATTAAGTGCTTTCCTAAAATTAATTTCCCTTGAAAGCAATTGCATGACTGTAACAGTATCGTGCAGTTACTGACAGGGTAACTTGCTACTCTCTGTTTATGGCATGTCTACAGGGGAAAAAGAAGTGCCTTGCGAACAACTAAGTTCACTTAACTAACAGGTTAAAATAGCAAGAAAAACAAGGTAACTCAGGGTCTAACTCTGGATAATAGCTTGAGTTCAAATCGGCATTTTCCACAGATCTCAACTCCCGGTGCCAAGCGGAGCTAAACCAGACTTGCACTGTCACAGTGGTAGCCAGGGCTCTGTGGAGCAGGAGGGGGTGGGAAACAGCCCAGTCTGGGACTAGGCTGCTCTAAAGGTCACCCTGCCTTGCACACGCAGCCTGCAGCCATGTGAATTCCTGAGTCAAGATGGTCAGGAAATGTTTGGGTGGGGTTTTTTTGCTGAACTACCTTTGAAACCAAGTTGTTGTTTGGTTTGTTTTTTTTTTTTTTAAATCAATAAAAATGGATCATTCTCACAGAAGACTGTTATCATGGGGGCAATTTCTCTTGCAGGGAATTTATCTTGATGGAAGTTTTTTAACCAGCTTTAATCCTAAAAATATAGTATTTGTGGAACAGACGTGCAATGGCCTTTGGGGATTATTATTGTAGCCCCACCCTGACACCTGCACATCTTCTGTTTGTTCAGGTTTTGCCCCAGGGAAAACATTTGCCCCTACGTGCAAACCTAAGAGTTTAAAAGGATTTTCTATCACAGATGTTCTGTCTCACAATTCCAACTCTATTTCTGAAATCTGTCAAAGTATATGCTAAGTGTATGCTAAGGCCTACTGACACATCCAGCTTCAGCTCCATCATTCATTCTTTTTCAGTTATTCTTCTGGGGTGCTTGTGTGTATGTGTGCATGTGTGTGTGTATCCATCCATCCATCCATCCATCCATCCATCCATCCATCCATCCAATCTACCTGTGTGTATCTTTTCCCTTTCATAAGATAAATGCATACATAGATTGAACAATCTTTTCACTTTCTGTTCACATCAACATGAAAAAAATTATCCACATAGGTGGATAATATGGCTTTAGACATGGCTAAGATAGAAACACTTTTCAGTTGTGAATGACTGGTATATGTTATACAAAATTGCTTTAGGGCCTTTCTAGAATATGAAAGGCAAGTTCTTTTTAGCCACCAATACCACAAGTTTTTTATTCCTTTTGTTTCCTGAAGTCTGTCTGTCTAATCATGTACTGAAACATTGCTCTGTCCATTGAGTAATTAATTTATTTTCTGGTTTATGATTTTAAAATAGCCAAGGCTTCATTGCCTTTATCTACATCCACTATAAAATTGATTTCTTCCCTTTGATTAATTCTGATTTATTTATCCATTTCACCAGTTCTTAACGGTGGGCTTAGAGCAACACACTACCTTTAACCTTTTAAAAAGCTGCTCTTGTAATGGTACAGAAGAAGAAGGGGCAGACTTAGTCCATATAGAGCAGGACCAAGTGCTGCATCCTGGAGATCAGACGACGGCACTGGGAGCGGAGGCAGGGCTGTTGGGCAGCAAGAGCGGTGGGGACAGGGGTCGTCAGTGTGGCTCGGGCTGTGGTCTTCCTGCCCCTGGGCCGAGAGGTCATGTTCAAATCTCGTTTTCCGATGCTGTGGGCAGAAGTCTGAACAATTTGTGGCTTCATCTCTCAAACAGGACAGTGACCTAAGGTTTCTGGAAGTTGAAGATTTCAGGGCATATTTTGGAAAGAAAAGGGGAATAACCCCAATGCCTTGGCCAACATCCCGGTCTTCAGCATAACTAGTACCAAAACAGTGTGATTAATGCTAAGTGTATAATGGCTGCCACATTTGCCTCTGCAAGCAGAAGGTCTGCTGCAAACTGGCTTTTTATTCCTTCTTCCTGGTTTTGGTTAAAAATCACAAACTTTCCTTAACTGCAGGACAAGCATTGTAAAATAAGTTGGTGCTCTAATGTTTCACAAAGATTATCTTGACTTACGAATATGTTTTCACTGCCAATTTTAAATTGATGTAATTTAAATTCTTCCAGAAGATTTCCATTCCTCTTAAAGACAACAGTCTGTGGCCTGAACTTATTTTCTTCAAACTCAACACTGCTGCTCTGATAATCTCTATAAAGATAGAATGGTACTTACTGTTCAAAGATGGCAATTCTGAGTGAAATAAAAAGCTTTTCTTGTTCCTATTGCTCTTGAAATTTCTTGTGGCTAATGCTGGAGAAGCTTAAGTGGAGAAGTTTAGTTTGATTTGGAGAATTATGCTCTCCCCCAAAATATGTGTTTAGAAAATCACTATGTTATTGCTAGCATGTTCTTAAGGACATTGGAGCTCAGACTGTGGCTCAGACACTTCCCATGCTGATCACACGTGGTTCAAACTGAGCATGTAGAGAAACTGCCCTAGAGGCAAATGTTACGATAAAAAATTATCTTAAGCCATATAAAAATTCCCTTTCCCAAGTGTTGAAGTTGGACTGCGTAGCCATTTGGGGCAGTCAGCAGCAGCTGTACAGCTCCTGGCTGTACAGGAACACGCCCTGAGCTACCTACCAGCCTTGCCCTTGCAGGAATTAAATCTCTAAAAAGTAGGAAATGAATCATTAAAATGGCAGAAACTTGCGCTCCTAAACTGTAGGAAGTACAGAGGTGAAACACATCCACTTCTGAAACACAGCCTTAACTCTGCCCTGAGGCCTACGAGGCCAACACTGCGTGTACAAGCAAGCTGCAGTTGCAGATGTACTTTGGAGAGAAACCACATGGATATTGTAGTAAAGTACTTGTTTTAACACCTTGTCTTTGCTACGGCAGAGCTCAGGTTCTCAGACACAGCGAACAGGAGCTACGTATAGTTGGCTTATTTTCAAAAACTCAGGGTCACGTCGGCACGAGGACGTTTACCCGCCAGGGTTAGTTCTGGCACGCAGCTGCCAGCATGGCAGTTTGGATGGTGGGATGAACAGCCAGTGCTTTCGCCCGTGGTGGCCTTCCCCGGGGAACCCTGCAGGGTGACGTGCCCCAGCCTCCCTCACCGCACTGCCAGCCCTGGTGCTGCAGCTTAGCACTGTGCTGAGAGACCAAAATCCCTTTTTTAGGTTAGTGATGGGACTTATGGGGAAAAGCTCTTACATACCAGCCTACACTTCCTATAATCTTCTCTTCTCCTGCCTTTTATTTTTAATTTCCTCTGTAATACCCATATTCTTTTTCATGTCACGGCTAGGACAAGAGGAAATGGCCTCACGTTGTGCCAGGGGAGCTTTAGATTGGATATTAGGAACAATCTCTTCACTGAAAGGGTCATAAATCATTGGAACAGGCTGCCCAGGGAACTGGTTGAGTCACCATCCCCGGAGATATTTAAAAGATGTGTAGATGTGGTGCTCAGGGACATGGTTTAGTGGTGGACTTGGCAGTGCTAAGTTAACAATTGGACTTAATGATCTTAAAGGTCTTTTCCAACCAAAATTATTCTATGACTCTATGATTCATTCTCTTCCTTAATTTACATAGAAATACAGAAGGTATGCAGGTCAGTAGACGTTTTGGTATTAGAGACATAGAACACCAGTTTGTTTTGTTTTGTTTTATTATTATTTGCAGAATTTCAACAATTACTAAAATAACTGATTGTAAAGCAGTGAAAATAACTGGAGTGGACAATAAATTAGTTCCTGAATGTTACTGGCATTTAAATAACACCTACACTTGGTAAGGTAAAGCTACAGGGATTGTGAAACAAGTAATGAGAAGTGAGGTTGAACTGCCATGTAAGCCTTGACGCTCACCAGGAGGGGACAGGCTATGGAAGGCAGCTCTCTTGGAGAGTTCAGCCCCAGCCCTCCAGTCTGGCATCCAGTGAACGATGAGAGCTTTGATGAAGGAGAAAGGGATGATGCTTACACTGCTGAAGACTAATATTTGTTTTTTCAGCAACTGCGTGGAAGCTGGAAGATCTAAGGCATTTCATCCGAGACTGCAAAGCTACCAAGTCTGCATGGTATTGTGACCATGGGCAATATAGGGAAAGTAACAGAGGAACACAATGCAATTTGCCTCCCAAACTGTGCTTTAGAGGGAAGTAATATCCCAGCTTTGCCACCCACAACCTCCTCTTTGCCAACAAGAGAAAAAGAGCTAATTTGCCAGAGTTGTGAACTTGTTACTGGATCATTGAGGACATACCATTACTGTGAACACAACTGTCTGGGGAGGTCCATGATAAGTCCTCCAAGGATATTTTTTTTAAGCTTTTTGCAAGTCCAAGAGGGGACATCTTCCTAGACTGGCACATTCACATTGGTATTGTTGCCAGACTAACAGCTTCCTGAGGAATCATCTGTTTTTCCTACTCATGATGGAGCCACTGGGATGCAAAGAAGGATGTGAGCATTGCCTGAACATTTTGCATCACCATGCAAAATGACTGTTTAATGTGTATTAGCTAGACTCTGTAATGTAGACTGATGCTGGAAACGCCTCGTAATTAGACTGTGTCTAAGTAAGCCAAAATATTTTTGTTATGATATTTGAATGTTACATTTTCCAGTATCTTCATAAAACAAAAAGGAAAATGTTACCAGAAAAAGGGGTAGGGACAGAAATACCTCCACTGATTTTGAACTGCCAGACACAAAGGCAAATATCAGAGCAGACTGTGGAGATGTGCACCTGAAGGAGGCCTTAGGGGCATACTTTGACAGTATGTCAGAATCACAGGAATATCTGCTTTGTGCTAATTTGTGTCATTGTAGTTGGCTTGCATATAGACTTTAAATGAACTGCTGATTTTAAATGAGTATGTCAGTTTTGAAAGCCAAAGTAAATCATAATCTACATAAGATTTAACAGCAAACATATACTTCTATGAAGATTTAAGCTGTGAGCAAAGGGAGTTCAAGGTACTGACCATTCTTACATGAACCACAGATTAGAGTATCATTCTCTTAGTGTACACTGTGGTCAAGTGATAAGACCTGGTTTGGCCACAATATGTTATCATGGAGCAGAAGATGGCTGTGACCTAGATAACAAAACCATCCAGTACCTGCTGGCATGTAAGTTTTAGCATCTTCCGTGTCCTAATGGTTTGTAATATACTCTTTTGGTATCTGAAGGGCTGCAAAACATCTTGTATGCTTCCTGAACCACTTTCTAGTTCTTCTGTCCTCTCTTGAAAAGATATTCCCTTCACTTGTCACACTCTTGACCAAGTTAGAATTCATGTCCTCCTTTTTTTCTATTTCTTCTTTCTTTCGAGTAAGTTTCTATACTTGCTTTTCAAGTATAGGACAGGAAGGCCATTGTGAAGTATCTGATGAGCAAGGGCAAAACTTCAAATAAGAAAACTCTTTAAAGTTTTCCATAAGGATATTCTTAGAAGTATTTAATTTGCTTTAGATGGCTCATTCAGGACAGTTCAGCAAATCCCAATATAATGAATATATGAAGGACGTGACTAATGGACTGCTGGATGTCAACAGTGATGAGATAACTGACTATACTTGTGATTCTGACTGATATTTGGCTTGTCAGGGTGCCAAAGGCTCAGTGGAATAAACTGAAATGGATCAAGGACCTGTGCTGTGGGATATTTCACAGTGATAATTCTGCCGGAGTTTCATTGTTATTCCTGGGGTTGTTCTACAGCCAAGTTTATCAATGATTCTTCTCCACATGGACTAAGGAAGTTCAGGGCTTCTTGCCTTCTTTCCTGAGAAAGTCAAAGAGCTAGACTTGGAATGGCTTTTTTTTTTTTT